>VYXC01007323.1:76091-312301 GCA_013397175.1 Platysteira castanea | reverse complement strand
CTCTTCTCCCGGAGCAGCGGAAGGAAATCCTGGTGATGGACTGACCAAACTCCCCCGCCCTGCCTCCCTGTGCTGTCGGTGGGAAGGAGAGAGGGCTTAAGGTGTTTTAAGGGCTTATTTTACTTCTCATTACCCTCCTCTGATTATATTAGTAATAAATTTTACTTAGCAACTAAGGTTGAGCCTGTTTTGCTTTTGAAATATTTCTGCCGCTCTCCTTATCTCACTCATGAAGCCTCCGTTAACCCTTTTCCCTCTTTTCCCGGCTTCTGCCCAGCTGTGGTAGGGGAGGGTGAGTGAGCGACTCTCGTGGGTGCCTGGCACTGGGCCAGTGTCCAACCACGACAGCCTGTGAAACCAGTAATGTCCTGATGCTGAGGTTCCAGTAATACACAGGTTCACGGGAGGCCAGTCTCGGGGACATCAGTAGCTTTATAGCAACATTCAGTTAAAATCTGATTATTAGGGAGCAGGGCGAGGAGATGAGCAGTGCAGATTCCTGCTCCAGAAAGCTGAGGAATCAGGGCTGTGCAGTGCAGAGGGGAGGCATGACAGTCTGGTTTGGGGTGTCTGAAGACAGGGGGAATTATAGCAATGCTTTTGTGCTTCTAATCAGGACTTCCAAACAGCTTAAAAGACCATCCAGAAAGACTCTGCCCCCAGTTTTATTATCAAATAAGTTTACCTGGCTGGTGGGTATTTGAATTAAATGAATGTTTCCCACTGATACTCCCACTACCCCCTGCCAGGAGCTACTGACCTTTCCTAGTCCTATGAATTAAACTAGATAAAAAATGAACCGAATTAGTTATAGAAAGCAGGATATATTCAGCAAATCAGCTCTATGATCTGGAGCAAAAGATCCGGGGTGGCTGGGCAAACTGGCCTCCACTTTGGTAAGAGGGTTGTAACCATGATTTCTGAGTGATGGTAACGCCCTGGCATGCCTCACCATGTTCTCTTCAGGTTCTTTTTTACTTTCTTGAACACTAGAAATATTTTGTAATATATGTACCTGGACGATTGGACGGACAGTTGAAGATGTGTCAAAATTGACAGTATTTTCAGACTTTTCCTCTGACATTTTGGCATGAGACAAAGTCTATCACTTAAGAAAATGATATTTAAATAGCCATTAGAAATAATTTTAGGACAGAATTGCAGTTAATTTTTTTGTATTTACATTTTTAAAAACACATCTTGAATTAACTTTTAAACATTTTTTTAGCATAATAACCAAGCTTAGTTTTAACTTGAGCTCAGAGATGCAGGTGGATACTGACTGCATATTCCCTTTTCAGGGGATAAAGCCTCATGTCCTGAAAAGACACTTGTTCTAACCAAAACCATCTGGAAATACTTGCACTTATTTTAACTTCAGTTTTTCCTAGTTATCTAAAGAGATAGATATCTAAAGCACTGTACTTGCTTAAACAAAACATTGAAAAATGCAGTTGTCATCCATTCTATTCCCCCTGTAGCTGAACACTTTGTTGTTTTATAATAAATGGTGACATTAGTTCATATCATGTGATTAAAAAGGATTCATCACACATTAGAGCCCATAATCGCAGCCTATAGTCTCATTTTAACATTTCTCACTGGCATATCCTACTTGACCCTGCTTACTGCAGCACTTCTATTATGCTGTCTAAAAGGACAAGAGGACTGAACAGAAACAAAAATGCAGGGGTGAACATTGCTTTCACACTCACAGCTATGTGTTCAGTACTGTTATAGCTCTCAATGAATAGAAGAAATCTGGAGTCTGGCCAGTGCCGCTCAATAGAAATCTCCATCTTCCAAAAAAAAATGTCCTGATGTGTTTAAAATAAAGTGACCAGCTAAACGAGTGAGCAAGAACTTTCTTTCACAGAACTATAGGACACCACTGAAGACAACCTGATTTAAATACAGCATCAGGTCCATACTTTATGCACTATCACTGTTTAGTAGTGTTTATTTTCTTTCTTGGCACACTGGTAAAGTATGATGAGGATAAATATCAAAAGGTTGAAGGCTACTGATTAGATCTTTCTGTCTAGGTTTGTAATAGGTAATGCAGCACCGATGTATTGCTTAGGAAAGAAATCAAGATATAATAAAGCAAAAATGCATCTTAGTGGGTCAATTTTGTTACAGATGATATGCTGATAACAACATGAAAATAGTTTTTATGTCCTTATTCACATAAGGACATACACAACTGAACCAGATCTTTCTTGGTTTAGCTCTTTCTTTTTGCTCTTTCAAGAGATCTGCGTATCAAACCAACGTGAAGATAAAAGGTAGCGAGGTGCTGTCTGAAGCTGAGCAAAACAGTTTAGCTAGAGCTGAACCATGGGCAGGTTTGTGCCAAGGGCTCCTGGGGCCAGCGGAGAGGCAGGGAGGCTGCTGCTGGCACTAGAGAGCAGGCAGCTCTCCCTGCTGCAGGACAGGGAAGGAGGGTTTCACCTCCAGCCCACAGGACTGGTACCAAAGCCTGTTTGCCGTGTGTTGTGCCAAGAGCTTCCAGATGGAAATAGGGTGAGGAAGCCCAAGCTCAAAAGAGACCCTAGCCTGAGGTTTAGCATGGACATTTCTGCTCCTCAGTTATCATTACTTGTCAAGTCCACACTGCTTTGCTATGGGCTCTGCCACCCACCTCTCCATGAGATGGGGCTGGCTTGGGGCACTGTGGACACTGTTTTCCTGGTGCCTCAGGGCTGGGGATTTTGTCTTGGTTTTTTTTATCTGGGTTATTTAGAATAGCCTCACAGTAGCAGGTCCGAATGAAAGCTGATGGCCAAGTACATGGTGTGGCACAGTGGTGAGGAACAGACATCCCCCTGCCCTCATACCCTGCTTCTGGGCCCCAATGCATCCATCTGCACCTTTCCAAGCTACACCTCTGGCTCAGCCAGCTTAACTCATCTTCTGAACCAAATCTTCTCCAGGTTTGCTGAAATCCAGGTGGTTCCCCTTCCTGAGGGAAAAAAACCCCAATCATTCTGAATCTCAGTACTTCAGTTTTTTCTTTTTGAAGCCCTGCTCCACAGTGTGTTGCTCCTCTCTCAATTGCTTGTGTTTTCTTCTGTGACACAGAGACAGTCTGTCCTAGTGGCCTCTTTTCCACTTGGCAAAAACAAGGTAGGCTAAGGCTTTCCCCAAATCTCTCACAGCCCTCAAAAAACATTGTGTACAAACTTCCTTGTGCAGAAAAACCACATCAGACATTCCATAGTCCAAAGTATTTTACATCTCCCCTGGGAGACATTGCTCAGGTTTTCACATTTAAACAAGATCCTCTCTGCTCATTTTGCAGAGACTGGTTATCCTGCCAGGGACTTTTTTTCACATTGTTGAACATACTTCTCATTCTATTTTCTAAAGTTCATTTTTCAGGACTGCCTTGTAGTAGATCTCTTTTATTCTTCTGGTGTGGCTGATAATATGCTGCCTTTGCATAGTTTTCACAGTCCTGTTGCATCTCAGCTCTTCTCCCACCTGGATCCAGCCCCTTCAGCCAGTCAACTGCTGTCCCATTTTGCTCGCACCTGGGCCATGGAGCATGGACAGGGTAACACATGAATAGGGTCTGGTGTGGGAATCAGCATGATCATTCCTGCAGCTGTCAGAGGTTCCCTTCCCATGGGAAATGAACCTGCCCACCAAACCCAGATCCTTTTGCTGGCTACCACAGAGATCTGCTTTATCTTCCAGAATCCATCCCCCACTGGTGCTATTTTACCACTGAATCAGCATTTATTCAGCAAAAGTAATAGTTAAATAGTTAAATGATCATTTCTAGCACTTACGTGGAGGTAGTTATTTTATTATCCAATGTCCTCATACTCTGTAGCAGCCAGGTGACTGAGGGGAATTTCGTTACTTTGGTTTTCTGGTTTGGATTTTGTTTGCCACAGTAATACAGAAAAGCTACAGTGCGGCCAGCTCTGGAAACTCAAGCTCATATGGGCTATGACAACAAGAAGATGTGATATGGCTATCAACACAGAAATAATCCTCTAACAAGCCTCCATGATAGTGGTACTGAACACGTTATATTTCTTTTAAAAGGAGTCTATGCAGCAGTGGGGGAAGATGTTGGAAAACTCTTTTAACTTTAGCACAATAGTGTTTGATCCCTACATCTGTGGTTAATGCTTATTTTTGTACCATATAGTGCTTAGTACAAATGCCAGAGATTAATGTGGCTTTGTGTTAACTCCCTACATCTGTGACTAATAAGTCTTGTGCCTGTTAGAGCTTCCTTATTTACCTATATCAGTGATTAATATGTACTAGCAGGTTACTTAGTTTTGAAAACAAAGATAGTGTGCCAAAGCAAAGAATGATAAGAAAAGTGCATCATGACCTGACCACATATTTGAGATACTCTCAAGGAGAAAAGATTCGTTAGAAGATCTGGAACCATGAAAGGGAAATTTAGGGAATGGCATGCTCCCAAACAACCACCAAAGACCCTCAAAAAGACCCCTACTCTTATCCAAATAAGTCCACAGATATAATTAGCATATATGGATATATTCAGGAAATGTAATGAATATGTAATAGAAACGTAGAGAATATGTACTGGTTTCATGAATATAACCTGGTCTGTTAGGCTGCTGGGTGTGCACGTTAGGTGGCGTGATCTCCACACACCCAGTGGTCTCCAAGTGGACTTGGTCTCCCAACACCTCTCCTTCCATGCTGAGGGAGTCAGTGATGAAATCACTGCTGCTTGGTTCAGTCCTCCTCCATGCCAGGTACCCACACACCCTGTGGCTGGGGGTGGCTGCAGGCCTCCTGCAGTGCTCTGCTGCCTCACTTCACTTCTCTTTTGTCTGTCAAATTAGAAAGAAAAGCATGCAGTGTAAAATTCCCATCACTCTCCAACTGCTTTTTAATCAAATATTTTTGTCTAAATATATCTGGTTAACATTGGCTTTGTCTTGCCTAGCTTTTTTATAGCACATCCACGTGCCTGGAAACCAGCAGCACTGAAAATAAAGTTCAGGAAAGTAAGAGAGTAAGTAAGTAATAAGATAATTATTTTCCCCCTCATTCTTAAAAGAAATCTTGAAATCTTTTGCTTGCTAACTGCACTATGTCAGTATTGTATCTCATTTCACTTTAATATGAAACGCTCTGGGACCTGCATTGTCCATGTTCCTGAGTTTTCACAGAGTTAACAAAAATGTGGTTACACCAAGCTTCCATTGTAAGTGGTGTCAGTGACGTGCTGTGGGCTTTGTTAGGCACTGGCTGTGCACGCGCCCACGTGACCGTCTCAGACACCTCACACAATGGCATAAAAAGGCTCTCGTCTTGTCAGCAACACCAAATTTGTCAAAAAAAGAAAGAAAAAGACTTCAAACAATTGTCTTCTGTTGGAAGAGCATATATTTTACTAAAAGCTCTGATATATCATGTCTTTTAATGCTTTTTTGCCTCAATGAGAAACAAGCAATGGCTGCACTGTGGTCTGCTTTTCCTCGTGCATCACCAGCTAATTCAGCTGGCACAGCCAGTGAGATTCTTCTACAGCACTCGCAACATTGAACAACTGAAAATTATGATGAAAATTACAACAAATTATGGAGTAGCATTATATAAGCTACCTGCCTGCTGACATACATTGTTTCTTCCATGAAGATGACAGATGAACTTCTAGCCCAAGATGTACGGAAGTCAAACCTGGCAGAGTTGTATATATCTACAGCAGTATACTGTGAACAGGGTTAATATTCCCTTTCACAGGGAAAAAACCTGATTTAATTCTTACTGTAACTGAGAAACAGAATCACTATAATATTGCTCCAGATCTATATACAAAGCTCATGGAAGCTGTTGTCACTGCTCTCCTTTCCTCAGGCACCACTGGGTCAGGACCTCTCAGCGGCAGGTGATACAGCTTAAAAAGGCTAAAAGACATGTAGCATTTTTGTATTTAAGAAATACTGTTTGGCATTGGGGAAAAAAAAGTAATTATTACACAAAATGCTTAGTTTGAAAATACTGATTTTTGTTTAAAGACAAAAGTTAATTTGTCTCAGTTGTGTTATACATGCTCAGAATTCACTAACAATTGTGATTCCAGAGGGAGAAACTGCTTAGAATGAGAATCATGGAATAGTTTGGTTGCTCAGAGCCCCACCTAACCTGTGAATCTTTTCAGCAATGAGCTATCTACCACCTCTCTGGGTAACCTGTTCATGTTTTACCACCCTTATTGTGAAAAATGTCTTCCTTATATCCAGTCTGAATCTACTCTCTCTTAAATTAAAAACATTACCCTTGTCCTATCATTACAGGCCCTGCTAAAAAAGTTTGTTCTAATAAGCCCCCTTAAGCTCTCCTTAAGAGCCTGAACAACCTCAGCTTTCTCAGTCTTTCCTCATAGGAGAAGTGGTCCAGCCCTGAGCATCCTTGTATTTCTCCTCTGGACTTGCTTCAACAGGTCCATGCCTTTCCTGTGCTGAAGATCCCAGAGCTGGATGCAAACTCAGTTGCTCGTGGGCTGAAAATGATTCAGGAAAAGATTGGTTTTCTGTGCCTGATCTCCCTGCTATACCTAAATAAGGTTTTCCTTAGAAGATGAAACACTGTCCTGATGAAAACATTGGGTTTTCTTGAATTGGACACAATTACTTGGTACCTTGCCGGGCATCCTGGCTTAAGTCTTCCCTTTGACCCTGGCAATTCTTCACCTTTCTTAACCACAGCATAACCACAGGACCTTTTATAGAGTCCAAACCATGACTTGCTATAGTCATGGTCTCAATTTGCAGAGCCAATAAAGCTGTTTCACAGGCCATCACTCCTGAATTGGTTACCTTCCTGAAACAGGAAGTTTGGCTCTATCGATTCCTCTAGCAACACTTCAGCAGTGATTGTCATGAACTAGAAATAACGGGCTATAAATGCTCATCTTCAAAATCTTTTCAAAGAAAAATCAGCCCCAGCCCTTAAGGGCTTCCTAGCACTCTCCCTGGTACCTGTGTTTTCTGTAAGATACAGTTTAGGAAGCTCAATGTTGATTCCCCCTGGGAAGTTGAGAATCACACAAAACCAGGTTGCAGCAGAGCTTCCAGAACTGCATTCAAATCAGCCAGCTTATGACAAATTCCCTATCCCTCCCATGCACTCCTAGGGTCTGGCAGGAACAGCTGGGGGAGCTGGCAGGGTTCTGCCAGAGGCATGAAGATCAGGAGTTCTCAGGCATGGTCGGTGCAGTTGCCACTGCTTCACCCCTTGCAACTGAGACATCTTCCAGCAGGACATGGGAATTACTCTATTAGTGAGGAGGAACAGGAGCAGCCAAATAGCAGAGCAAACACTAAAGTGGGCTGGCAAGGTGTTTCCCAGGACAGGCACATCTGGCATCAGCAGTAGCACAGCACCTCAGGCCTCAGCCTCCTCCACCAGACCAAATGCAGCCCCCATTGTTTCATCTCTAGTACATGGTGGCAGTGAGGATGACAACGGCACTAAAAAATCTTTTTCCTCCTGGTAATTTTCGTCTCAGAAGATGACAGCAGCAAGACACAACTCCCCCTTAACTCAGGAACCTCCTTCCCTATGCTGTTAACAACTGTGCCTTTGGGAAGGCAGAGCACAAAACAACTCATACATGATCTTGTTTCCCCAAGGCTCTTTTTGCTCACCTGCTTCTCTCTGCCCTGCAGAAATCTGTCCCAGGATACTGCTAAAAGAGTAGGAGGCAGAAAACTTGCAACAAACAAACACAGTGTCACTTTCTTGCATATAAAAAATTAAAGAATCTATACATTGTTTTTGGGATGGCTCTCCTGATGCAAAAATACATTCACCCTTTCACAGAAGACTTTAGCAGTGTTCTTCCTCTCCGAGATCATATCCCAATGCAGAGTAACAAAACTCTGGAGGCATTGCTCTTCTTGTTGATTTTTATTTCTTTTGCTCAACGTTTTTTCTAACATCCCTTGCCATTCACTTCCTTCCTATTGAGCTCAAACAGTCCAAGTCATTCAGCCTTGCTCCAAGTAAATCCTTTTCACATCTTTGCTGTGCTCTGGTCCTTACTAAATTCAGTAACTGCAGCACTAAATCTGGCCCCCTTGTTAAACTGACTGCAGAGCCACCAAGGAATTTCAGAATCACAGAATATTCTGAATTGGAAGGGACCCACAAGGATCATGGAGTCCAGCTCTTAAGTGAATGGCCCATACAGCCATCAAACGCATGACCTCAGCATTATTAGCACTATTCTCTAACAAACTGAGCTAATCCCTGCTATTTCACAGGATTTTATCTTGCTCTGGCAACATACTGAAACTTAACTCACCACTGGCCTGTGGTTCTGGAGATCTAGTTGATGTGAGGAGTTACTTTGAACCTCCTTCTTCCTTACTTTGTGGGACTCTTCAGTTGAAGCTGGAGAAGAAACTACATTGTATCTGGATGAGACACCAATGATACAGATGAGAATGTCCTCCCTTGAGGGTGAGCACACTTTTTAAATACGCCAAAATAACACCTCTGGGGATGAAGTGGGATTTTATTTTAAGAAATAAAATACGACCTTTCTGCCTGAAAGTCCTCAGAGATGACTGCTTCAGTGCAATGTAGCAATCTCTCTGGATGAACAGTCATATGCAGATATTCTCTAGATCTATAGATACTTCTTTGAAGTACATCACTTCAAATACATTGGCTACAGGAGCTGATCAAGATACAGGACCATGTGTGTGAACAAGTCTGTCCATTGCTAAAGGTGCCTGGGCTCCTGTCCTCCAACCAACCTTAACTGAGTGGACACACTGGTAGAGAATTCAAAGGCATTTTCAGTTCCCTCAGCTGACATTAGGGCCAAAGACTGTTCTTCCTTTTGTTTTTCTTTCAAACTTGTCTTTTATTTATTACGTTTTAAAACTTTCACCTTTAATCCCTATTGGTCACTGATACAGCCAGAATTCATCAGAAGGGGAAAAAAAAGGGAAAAAAGCGCTTTATTTCTTAAGTTAATAGAAATCAGATTATAAATCTTCCTGTATTTATTCTTTTGATTACCACAATAGAGTTGTTATATACTAATGTGGATGTCACATATGGGGTTGGAGCAAAGAAAAACAGAAAATATTTTAAGATATAATGAGGAAGGAAGATTTTTGGAATTAGTTTTTTTCCACAGGTACTGAGGCAGATGATTTTGCAATAATAGTGGCCTATCCCTATCCTTCCTTTGCCTTAGTGACACAGCTTTATCCTGAGCTGAAAAACTCTCTCTTCACTTCCAAGAAGAGTATTTTAAAAAATGTTAATTAAAGACTAGAAATGCAAATACTACACATATTGCCTTATATATATACTGAAAGCAGAACTAACTTTCATCACTGGAAGTAATCTTCATGACTTATTCAGCTAATATACTAAGAAATAAAGTAATATTTCGTATTTAAACCAGTAAAGCACTTCCAGTGTTTTGGCACAAATGAAATGTCAGCAGTTTAAATGACACAGATGACAGGGATGTTCCCATTCCTTTGCCTGAAAGGACACAGAGGTTTTATGTTTTATGAACCAGAACTTTAGTATAAAAACAAAATAGAGTAGGTACTTACAAGCACCTATGCACATTGTACATGACACAACCCACTAATGCTTTGAACACTTCCCTCTTCTGTGACTGTGAACCGGGAACAATTATTCCAATAAATAAATCAACAAATGCAGAAATAAAGCAAGAAGATGCTAATAAACCTAACTCTCCTCGTACTGGGCAGAAGACCCATCCTTGAGGAGTTCTTCTGAGAGAAGGCAAAGCAGCCTGCTCCTGCTTGGGAAGACCTAGCCACCAAGACCTTTTTTTTTTTTTTTTTTTTTTTAAACATACAAACTGAAACCCAGGGACAGGCGTAACTCAAAGAAGGAGCTGGTTTAATGTTAGATTTTGTTCTTTCCAGACCTCTCAAGTCCAAACTACTGTCTCTCCTGCTTGGCATCCACGGGCTTTGTCTTCCAAAGCTTTCACCTCCCACACAGCTGTAGGCACCTAGTGACAGAGGGACACGCGTTTTCAGTATCTGCACTTCTGTCAAACTCTCACTGATTTGGGCCAAGGCAGGTAATATACAGGAAAGATTTAAACCTGGGGAACAATTCTAGGAAGCTTTCAGCTCTCACGTCAGGAAGGAAAGCAGCAGCTTTGCTGCTGCCTTGACATTGTCCCCTGCCCCAAGGCAGGGTGGCAGCCAGGAATGGCCCTCACCAAGTGCCACACGCCACCTCTCCAGGAAATCCCACATTTCAGAGAAAGCAAAACTCAGATCTTGTTCACATCTCATTCATACTCACATTCCTGGAATTTGAAAAAGTAGTTGAGTAAGAAATGAAAGTCGAGCTTGATCTTCTCATTTTCTATTTTTTTTGGTGAACATCTGCAGGAACTGCTCTGCTCAGAAGTGTTTACAGGACTGGCACTGACACTGGTTTGCCAGGGTAAAACCATGCTTCATGAGGGGAGCTGCAGAGCCTGGGCACTCATGTCATAGCTTTTCCTAGCTATGACAAACGAGAGGGCTACTCTATGGCTCCTTCCCAGTAGCCACCTCTCATATCCTCCTGCCAGCAACAGAGGAAATGGCTGATGGTGTCCTTGAAGGATTTTTCCAAGAACTCTGTTATCTTCAGAAATTTTCTTCTTTCATTTCACACACCAAAAAACCCAAACCAAACCAAACCAAAAAAAAACCAACCACAAATAAAGGGGGGAAAAAAAAGCACACTGGAGACAGAAAAACATTTCATGAAACAATCAGCTGAAGTGCTGCAATACCTCACCATTAGCTGGGACAAAATACAGAGTTAACTGCATCCTTTCCTACTCAAATTATGTGCTTGCAAATGTGCCATCCATGACTGCTGTATAGCAGCTTTATTCCATAAAGATAACCAATTCTTGAGTGAGGAAACAATTTTCTAGATATACGTATTTGGAAATAGCAACACACCAATTTCCTGAAAAAAAACCTAGCCAGACGAAATAATTTAAAATACATACCTCTTTTCCACATCCACCATGCATACAGCAATTGCTGGGTGAAAAGCTTTGAGCCAGGCTATGTGGGAAGTTCAAACAGGTGTCAGAAGCTCATAAGGCCTCATCAGAAAGTACATATTAAACCCACAACTTTCAAACTCTGGTAGTTGTTCAAAGTGGACACAGTCAACCTTTTCTGTCCTGTTTCCCTGTGCATTCGCTCACTCCTCCTGCCCACTAGCCTGCGTAGTGATCATCACATACATCTCCCCCTGCATCCCCATGCGCTTTACTACAACTAGTGTCCCACTCAAATCCTTTTTGGTATTTTGCCTGGGAGAATGCAGCGGAGAACCAGGCTGGGGAGTGCTGAGTGTAGTCACACATCTTCCATCGTACACCAACAGCAAGGAACTCTGAAGTGACTGGGAGGTCCCTGAGAGCAAAGCAAAGAGCACGACAGACCCCCCGGGCATGGTGCAGGCCCTACGCCTGCGAGCAGGAGAGGGGGAGCACTGCCCACCAGTGCCCATGGAGAGCTGGGGTGCTCCCAAGGCCCAGCTGCTTGCCAGGGGCTGCCGGCTCCAGCTGGAGCAGCGTGAGGAGCAGGTACTGATCCCCACATCACTCAGTGCCCCCGGGAGAGGCCTGCTGTGCCCGCGCGGCACAGACGCTCCTTAGCGTCACAGACACCAACTCCAGCCTGGGTTTCAGAGCACGTGCCCCATCACACGCTGGTCCCAAGCGCTGGGGTTTGTGTGTTGAGGCTTTTGGGTTTCAATGCTTCAAATTCAAAGCTGGCAGAGGAAAGATTTATCTCTCACTTGGGAAATGGGAAATTACCACACATAACCAAGCCCCTGGGGACAGCAGGCCACACTCACAACCCTCACGAGACACACAAACCTTATGGTTTAGTTCTAACCCTAAACAAAGGGTAGCTCAAACTTCCAATGCTTCCAAAACATCATTAACCTTCGGTGTTATAATCCAGAGACTTATTTCACCTATGATGACCAAACACCCTCTTACATCTCAATAACTTGAGCTCCCACTCCACTTACTCTGCAGCATACTCAGTCCTGCACATAACATGTATTACATAATGCACAACATCAGTGCAACACACTCATGTTGATCATGAGTTGATGCTTAAAAAAAGGGAAATTAAGATAATGAACTGCTGTTCCTAACAGTAACAGATAAAAATGGGAAAGTGTAACAGAAAAAAAACCCCTTATATAATAAAAAAGGTCAGCAAAAATGGGTATGGGATGAGTTCCTACCACCACTCATGCCTTTTTCTCTTCCATCTCACACACCACCTCCTTGTGGAACTGCAAGGTTTATGGATCACCTCTCCTGTTTTCCCCACCTATTTATACAGCCTCTCATGGGACAGTCATAGATACTAAGAAAACAAATTTTGCTGCACTGTAGAGTCCCACTGTGAGTACTTTAAAGGTAATTAATATTGTACACAGTGAAATTATTTCACAACCACAACCTTTTGTTCAATAAAAATCAACTGTTGTAATTTATGCGTAGTTCCCTAATTACAAAAAGCTGCATTATTCTCATTGACTGAACAGTCCCAGATAAAAAAGATGACTAACAAAGTAAATTTATTTTCCGAACACTGCATGAGTTTTTCACTGTTTCTCACACTGAACCACATTTTCTACGTCATTTTTTAAGCTACTGTCTAACTTTCTTAGTGTCTTAAGGCGCTACTTCAGCTGGGAATTGTTGAAAACTTGATCCGACAGCAAGGAGATGCAGAGCCCATGCTGGCATGACTGAAGAAGTTAGAAAAACCTCACCAGGACTGGAGTGCAGGGCTGTATGTGGACAGAGTGGTGTAGTCCCCACACTGCATTTCTTAGGTGAGCTCTGCCAGAGCTCACAGGGATGGCCACAACAGCCAAGGTGCCACTTCATACCCTCTTAAGGAGGAAAGTGAGGGCAGGTTTCTCAGACACATCACCACCTGAAAGCTGTGTGCCTGTGCAGAACAGGGCGTCGTATTTTGTCCTGCACAGCACTGTGCATGTAATTCCTTGACATCAACCTTTTTCTAGTCCAGCTGCTGACAGTTCTGATGAAGAAATTGAAAAAAAAAGGATTTGCCCTGAACTCCTAATTATTATAAAATTGCATGTCTTTATTTTTTCAGAACTAAGGTATTTTATTGCATTTCGCATCACCATTCAAATTTAGGAATAAAATGCATACATCGAACCATGATGCAGACTTGACTGCAATATCTCTGCAGTTTACAATGTTCAATCTGAACACATGAACCACTTGAAAAACATTATTGCTGATGATAGAATAGCTCCATCTTCTGGAATAAAAGTTATTTTCTTGACAAAGGTCTTTGTATTTCCAACATGGATCTATATATAAAAATGCCTATTTCAAAACCCAACTTGGATATTTTTACTGATGGCAGATTAATCTTGGGTAGCAAATGGAAGGAATTTATGACAATAATGTGGTTTCTGATAGAATTTAGGAAGCAGTAATTATTTCCTCCTGATGCTGAAAACGCCTATAGATTGTTCAACATGCCATACTAAAGACTGACCTTACTATTTAAGAAATAGCTTTAATCTGATTTTGAGAACAAGAATTTAAAACTCGTTCTTAAGACAAAACACTCAACACATATACTTTAATTTCAGCTTCACATTAAAAGTTCGCAGTTTCACAAAAGTGTGTTTGTGATTAAACACTGTTGTAATCAGGGAGCAATTGAAGGCTCTGCTGAAGTACCCAAAGTCTGAACTATAAAGAAGGGGATCCTTACTGCTATTTATCAAAACATTTAAAGTTATGTTTAAATGAAATATTTAAAATTTCATTTTACACAGGTAATTAGTAATGATTCCCACATGTAAATTTAACTTATGGTCAAGTCAGGTGTTTAAAAAGCTGGAGAGACCAGAACAAAACAATGACTACAATTCCTGATTTCATCCCTTTTATGTATCATGGGCATATTCTATGGCTGCTGTTTGAAAAAAACAAGTTTTAATGAACTAAGTTCTTATGTATCCACTTACAAAGGGAAAAGTGCATAGCAGCTGTTGGTGATCTACTCACTGGTGCTGTGTTGTATTTCTTGATTTCACAGGAAGGGTAATGCCACCAGAAAGAAATGAAAAATTAAACGTGTACATTTCCATCTCCATTTGAAATAGTGGTATATCTAAAATTAATACATACTGACAGACACACCAGAATAGCAGAAATTTAAATAAACTTGTTTAACAAAACAAAGCAACTGAAGCTTTATTTATCTATATAGAAAGATGCATCCTTATGTGCATTCTTTTAAGCTATGGAAAATGAAAAAGCCATGCAGCCCTTGCAAGAAATAAATCCTCAGGTGGTAATATATATACAAAGTTTCTCTTTTAGTAGATGATTCCTCTCAGCAGATAATTAATGCCATTTAGGAGAGACTTAAGCTTATGAGTACTTCATGGTAGAGTATTCTACTACATTTTTTTCAGTACAATAGCAAAACCATTGCTTGAACCACCATATTGTTTGCATCAGTTAAATAAGAGCAAGTAACAAAACTTGAGCATTTAAACATGTATCTGGAAATCAGACGACTTAAGTAAAGTTAAGCACAAGGAAAGGATATAGAGCAAATGAAAGGATTTTTCTTCAAGAAAAATTATCTTTCGACTTGTTGCAACTTCACATCTCATATGGCTTTTGAATGGAGGCATTAGTTAAAAGAATTCTCCCACCCATAGTCAAGTATTGACTGTATTTAAATACAGCAATGCAAGGAAAAACAGAAGTTAAAAATTTACTGTACCATATTACGTCGTGTAATATGGCATAGAACCCCTTTCTATAAGGCTACAAAGGACAAATTTACATTATTATGAGGTACTGGCATTTATGATTGGAAAAGTAAAGATGAAAAAAGGATTATACAGCATTGTCATCAGACATCTCTTCTTTTTTCCTTTTCTTTTTTTTTTTTTTTTCTGGGGGGCTTTTGGTTTTAGTTTTCTTTTTTACAAAATATGTGTCATGATGACCACATGCTCTAAGCTTATATTCATTTCTTTTTACATATATATTTTGTTTGTGGGGGCAATTGAGAGAGAGTCACAAATACCGAAAGGACACTAAGGTTTTAATAAGGGCAACAAAAAATGTTTTCACCAGAATAGATTCACATTACAGTACACCAATATTGACAGCATTCTCTTTTGTCTATTTTTGGTACATAAGATGGAATCTGTCTACATAACCTTATAAGGCTTCAGTAACTAAAAAGTAAAAAACCTATTAGTTTACAATTTATTTAAAAATTCTGAAAGACACAGCAAGTTCTAAACTTTAGTAGTGCTACCCATAGACAACCATCCGGTTTAAGAAGCCATTAAAAGAGCCTCCTCCAAGGGAGCTTCCAACAGCAGAGTTGTGCAACATGGATGTATCTTACCACAAGGGGAAAAAAAATTACACATGGCACATTCTCAACCCTACTTTGCAATGTAAAAAGTTACAAACATACCTAATCAAATAAATAATTAAAAAAGAATCTGAAATGTGTTTGTTATGTATCCTAAAACCACTACGCAGAATAATGGAGACTTTCACTCACAAATTATTTACATGGTAATACCCGGGTGAGGGTACACACTGCTACAAAACTCATAAAACAAAGGGTAAACTTGAAATGTTTTCCATAGTAAAGGTCTAGCAGCATGACTATATCTAATGCTGTTTGTTTTCTTGACAGTTTTTGGAAGTTTGTTTTAATCTATGTCTTCATCCAGTTCATAATTGTCTTTATCATAAATATCTTTTACTAAAAGAACCCGTACGAGCATATTTTCCAAAGTGTTGCGGTCCAGTGAAGTGGCAGTGTACCAGATGGGGCTCTCCGCAGACACGGAGCACTCTGGCTGCAGATAGAACATGTCTGTCCTCTGGTTCAGATTCTGTGGGCTACAAGGAGGAAAACACAGGGGGTTAGAAACACAGCCTCACAGGACAAGACAGTGCATTAACAGTTCCAAAATCTTGCACAAACAGAACTCTAACTGTACCTAGGCGAGATACAAAAAAACCCCAAAACCAACCAACCCTAAAAGAACAACGTGGAGAAATGTGGTATTGTTGATAGAAGGACCCATGCCAGGTTTGGCCCAAGCCCAGCCAGTCCCACATCCTCAGAGTCCCAGATGCCTGGGACTCAGCAACCCTACAAGAGACCACACATTCTTCAATAACCTGCGGATCCAGAACTTGCTAAACCAGAAAGTACTTCCCATGATTTGCAAAGAGGCCCAACACTGACATCAGTAATCGCTCACACAATCGCTGGCTGACACAGCTACCTCTGAATGTAGAGCCTGGGGTTCCCTTGAAAAGTCAAGGATGGAAGTTCTGAGATACACAGAAATGTAAGCACGGAAAATCCGTCCTCCTCCTATTTTATTTAAAAGGTTGGTTGTTATAAATCTTAATTCTTTAATTCCTTACCCGCTATACTATGGAGTTTGATCCAGCTCAGAAACATCCTCTAAGACACTAGAGAAGAATTCTTTAAGGAAATTCTAGCAGTTCATCCATTTAGGCAAGTATCAGGAAAGAATTTTCAATTCTGGATGTGCGAGTGTTCACTCAAGCTCCCTCCTTCACAAAACTACAGACTTCAGGAGTCAACTCTACTTCACGTTTCTTCAGTAAAAAGAAGGACTTTCACCAGCTCACCTTCCCAAACTGCCTGATAAGATTTCAGGTGTTGCTCTTCACCTGCTGGGGTGATTGTTGGCTTGTTCTGCTCTCACATAAATCAGATTAAGAGTCAGATAAGAAGTAAAATAAGGTTGTTTAAAATATTCTATTATTTTAAATATTTTAAACTCCTCCCTACTTTCTTGAAACAACAGTATTTTTATAAGAACAAGCAATCATAGAATCACCTAGAATCAATTAGGTTGGAAAAGATATCTGGGATCATCGACTCCAACCTGTGGACCAACACCACCATGTCAACCAGACCGTGGCACTGAGTGCCACGTCCAGTCTTTCCTTAAACACCTCCAGGGACAGTGACTCCACCACCTCCAAGGGCAGCCCATTTCAATGCCTAATCACCCTTTCTGTGCAGAAATTCCTCCCAATGTCCAACCTAAACCTTCCTTGTGCCGTTTGAGACTACAATGAGACAATAATACAGGGCTTCATAGCTATGATTGAAAGCATCCTGAAATCTCAGCTGCAGCTGTCCACTGGTTGCCAAGTATACTTCAAACAGCTGGCACTACCTAAAATTTTACAATAAAAATTTACAGTGCTAAGTATTCCATTAAAATTATTTCAACAAAATTCGAAGCAGAACTAGGAGAAGCAGTCTACTGCTTTAGTTAACAGTGGTGACCAATGTCTGCAAGACATCATGGCTTGAAACCACATCATAAATGATGTTCCAAATGGGTTTAAGAGCATTCTTTCCCCCAAAGATGAGATGTTCTTCCTAAAGAAAAAAAAAAATTATGTGGTCTCTCCCCCACTGACTGTGTAACAGCCCAAAAATCCAACTTCAACTTTTTAATGACAAATCCTCTCCAAATCATGAAAGTAGAGAGAGTGAAGGCAAAATCCCCCTGCAACAATCAGAATTAACTGAGTTTATGAAAAACAGGTGGTCCCATTAACAAAGCACAAGCTACTCTTTACTTGTTTCTCTCTGTAACATCACATGCTAGTACTTCTGCTGATGCTGTGTGAACTCTTTCTTCACCTTTAACACTACAATGCTGTTTCCTAACACACACTGAGTCTCATAATTAATTTATTGTGTTGTATATACAAGGTGATTTTATTTCTTTGGTATCACTTTCCCACATTTCCCTTAGAGTTACATAAAATCTACATTAAAATCAGTCACTTGAATGCCTGTTACAATTAAGGAAACGTACTTTCCAAGAAATCTCATTTTCAAAACACTTAGCTACCAAAATAATTTTTTAAGAGCTGCCTAAGCTTTTTTTTTTAATTAACTGGGGAGACTGGAAGGAAACAAGCTATTTTGAAATACTTGGGTTACTGCCAGTAGCAGTTTTCCTACTACAAAATATTTTAAACATGCTTCCACACTAGGTACCTCAAAAGCATCTACATTTCAGATGCCTGATAACTTGTAATGAAGCAAATCCATTGTCTTAATCCAATTCTTACTGAAGAGATAGGGACTTCACAAACAAAACCTTCAATAGCAAAACCTACCAGATCCCTTGCTGGCAATTCTCTGCAGAGATACTTGGTATTCCCAGGTTAGAAAACTGAATTGTATTGTCATTCACAGATGGAGCCCTCGACAATTAACACTGATGTATGCCACTGCTCCCACACTTTCTGCATATCTTGTCCAGATACAGAAATGGAGATTTCAACACTTTCTTTCATTTAGGTATTTTCAGAAGATCTCAATCCATTCCCTTTGCTTGAGCACATTTCATGTTGCATCAAAACAGTTCCTTTCTGTACCTGGTTTACTCTAAACCCTGTCTGTATTACCCTGTATCATACTTACCTTTTAGACAGATAGCACTCAAACATTTTCACAGGGCATCTAGCTGGGTCAGATGTGTTTTCAATTTGTTCAAATACTGGCACATCATCTTCATGTTTCCTTTTTCCAGTAGTGATTTTATCTTTAAGAAGAAAATCAACAACATCTAAGCTACAAATTGAAGTTATTTCACATTTTTCAGTAACCTTCCCCATAAGCAGCCCACCAAGTACCAAAACGCGGTCACCACAACTGTGCAAATCTGCAAACTGGAAATGCCACCCACAGCCACAGCAGTCACACACGGAGACCAGTGGGCACAAATTAACGCGGAGACCCTGCAGTCCCCGTGGACCACACGCTCCAATTAGAGATCTGGGAGCTGAGAGCTGCTAAACTTTATGCAAAGGCAGAGCTCTGGCTCCTGGCCCAGTGCCCAGATGTCTCTCATCAGTGCCATGTGGATGCTCCTGCAATACTAATTTTGAACTGCCGTAGTACCTTCATTATCAGCTCTGCACAGGGAAGACACTTGATATCGAAGACAAGCTTTGCTTTCCATTGTTAGAGGATTTTTCTTCCACTGTCTAAAAACAGTGCCAAAAGAAAGTCTTAAGTGCTGCTCCACTGTTTTCAGGCCAAAATATTTAGTGTTAAAGTAGAACAGAGTATTCAAAAGAGCAACAGGTGAATGCGATCCTAGCTGTTTAATCCTCCAAAGGTAATCTTCTTCAACTCGAGAGAATATTGATCCTTGAAAAAAAAAAAGAATATTAGAGAAAATACAATGGATTAGACCATGAACTGTCAGGGTGCAAAAAAAATCAAGTTTTTTTTACTGTGAAATGTAACAAAATTCTCATGACAGAAGACTCTGATAAACTTATTTAATTATATGTCCACACTCCCCAAACCCACCTGTTAAAGACACAGACACTCACTGACACAGACACCCACTGACACTCACAGTCAATGGGAAATACCAGTACAGACAATTTCACAGAGAACACATTTCTGTTTAGTTACAGCAGCATTGCTGACATGCAACTCTCTCTCTGCTATTTCACAGAAATGAATATTCAAGGAAGTAACCTTAATTTCATAGTAAAAAGCATATTTTTGAGTTGATTTTATTCTGCTCAGGTTAAGGCCTCCAAACATTGTACCTTCTTCCTTCTTATTACCAGCAGATATCTCACTTGGAAAGCACTCCTGAACCATAACAGGATACAGGAAGGGCCCAACACAGAGGCTCTCTGGGCTCTACTGAGAGAAGCCAATATTAAGAAAAGAAAGCGAAGGGTCTGGCAAGGACAAGCCCTCACTCAAGAGAAGATTGTGAGAAAGATGGAAGAACAGTTGATTCTGCAGTTCAGCACCAACACTGGTCTGCTGGGAAAAATTTGCTTTCTCCATGAACTGATGATCCTTCTGAGTAGAAGACTCCCAGCGAAGAGTCCTCCTAATCCAGCAGAGAAATGCTAAAATACATCACTTTTTAGCCCTACCCACATATAGTCCAGGGCCGGCCTGCCTGCCTGCTTCAATCTGGGAAAAAGTGGGCAAAAAATAAGTGTAGCTCAGGTAAAAACTATAGGTCAAAGAGCTTATTTTAACTTTCTCTCCTAAAAATGCATAGTCAATTTTAAGTCAGTGGCAAAAACAACTCTTATAGCATAGATTACCCAGAAACAAGACAATGAAAAACAGGTACAGTTTTGAATTAAATCTTAGAAGACATCTCTATAATTCTTCATCAACTAATACTGCAATGTGTAACATATATATACATATATATACATACACACACACACTTAAGAACACATAATTATTAAGAGATTAAAAACATACATGACCAAAAAGAAAATTACCATCTGGAAGTATGCTTGGTTGCCAACTTCGAAGGATTTTATTTAATTCTTGTTCAAATGTCTGGTAGATTGGATCAATAAATATGTTGTCTTTTCGATTACTTCTATATAAATACTACAGAAAAGAGAGAGACATAATATTTAGAATTCCAGATTAGAACAACTCCTGTGCTACAGGGCTCTTTTTCTTATAACTGTGCAAGCATTGTACTGAAAAACAGTATCTAAAAATAAAGCTACTCCACTTGTCCAATATCTAACAGGTAATAGTTATTTCCAATACAACTGTACGTTGGAAATTTCTAACTGGATATGAACCATAGTTTAATTACAACTAACATTTTTCTCTAAGATTCCTGTGTGCAACGTTGTATCAGTGAATGGGCAGTCATTAAAGAAACCCCAAACCACAAATAACTAATTTATCTTTTCCTCCACCTAGGCCTTCAAAAAAACCCAAAACCAAAACCAAAACCAACCCACATTTAGCAAGAGTCTACCACTTAAAATGTGAACTCTGGGCAGTGACAAAAGCATCTTCAACACAAAAGTGGGAGGAAACCCCCCACCCCCCCATATATTTGTGGTAATAATATACAGCAGTGCAAGAAGGATGATAGGACAAGGTGCAAGGTGCCAGCCTGTTCTGCAATTTAATTATCTTACCCCTCTTGACCTCACAGACAGAAATTCTTTTGAACCTTTACCAAGAATTAATGGCTGAGAACTACTATTTGACATTATCCTCTCTGGAGACATTTCTAAGAAAGGGAGGATTGGCTTCTTAAATTTTCCACTTCAGCGTTATCTTTGCATGAACATGCCTGTTGTTAGTGAATACAAAAAACGCATTTGCTTCTGGAAATGGCATCTATTTCTGTACCCATACTTGGAATCACATTAAACACAACACTCATTTATAATAGGTGATCATGGTTCAGTATATCTTGGCTTCCTTATCTTTGCACTTACTTATATAATACGGAAAAATGAATGAATACACTTCCTACAGGTTTTCAACTACATTTTTCATTAAGATAACTGTTTTATATGATACGTTTAACTAATTCCTCAAAGCACAATATACCCCCAAATGTGCTTGTTTCTACACACACCAGTTTTGATTTATAAAGCAATTCTAAGCCAGAGAATACCGCTTACTATAAGCTTCATGGTGTTCGCCCCTCTGTTCCCTGGCACGTTTTCTCTGCACGCATTTTTCTTTTTCTCCAGTTCACATTAAACACTCACACTGAACACTGGCAGTGAAAACGAAGCAAGAGTGAAAACCAGCTCAAAACCAGTTCACATGCATGCCTGTGAGAACTCATCTACGAATAATTCTGCTTCCTGGTTCACAGTAAGTGTTGACTAAACCCTGGCATCCCCAGTAGAAGTCTGAAGCCCCTTGGACCACTAGCACCACAGAGTCTACAGAAGGACAATGTTGTGTAGCAGGGCAGACTCCAACCTATCACCCAGACCTGCAAACCTTCATTCCCAAACCACGACACTGTGCTCTGCTGCTCTACAAACCCTACGGGGGCAGGACCAGCAGAAGCCATTCCCACCTGAGATGAGCTCTACTGTAACCACAGCGCACAGGGAAGGAACTGGACATGCCTCTGAATCCCGCAGTGGAGCAGAACAGGCTGCTTGTCTGTTCGTCTGACCTTCAGACAAACATCTGCCAAACTCTATCAGCCTGAATTTTGCCCAAACAACTCCATTACCAGATATACAAAAAACAAGGGGAAAAACAAACCCCAAATCCCAATAATCACAATTAGGGACAAAGAATGAAGGCCATGATGCAACAAAGGAGCACAGCAGGCTAACACCTTCCTCTGGATGAACCCTTTCCACTAGACGCCTGCCTGACCATGCAGCAGCCTTTACTTCTAAATGTGATAATTTTCAGGATCACTCCTTCAGAGTTATCAAAACCATTATTGAACCACTTCTGTCTGAAAGCAGAAGAATTTCAGCTGCAAATGAACTGAACTGAGAAACTGCACCATCTGACTCAGGGACCAGTTTCCTGGAACAGATTTTACAGTGCTTCATTTAAGAAAAAGTTATTTTACGGAATTTAGAAAAGAAAAAGAAAACAATCAGCTTAGGACTTGAAGACTCCTGTGCTCAAACCACATTATATTCATGAGGAAAAGCTCCAAACTGAGTGCATATTTAGCCACAATGAGTGCAGTAATGCTTGTGGAAGGGGAAAGTACTTTTTTACTAGCCCATGGTTCCTACATTCTCTTCTTTTGAAGACAAACTTACTCTAAGTTAGCAAATTATTAATGATCTTTGGCCCAACTGTATCCTTAAATGGCATCATTTAATCTCCTCTGAGCCCTTTCCAAGTTCAACAAAGCCAATACCTTTTTTGCAGTAGCAGACAATTTATTCTCTTTCAGGGTACCCATGTCAGGGTTGTCAAATGGAAAGGACTAAGCAAATTCTAGAAGGCAATGGAGTTTTATTGCTCATTGTGACAACTACATTGCATTTAGTGTACCACTAGCTTGCTTAAACATGTTTCTTCAGAGAGGTAACACACCCCCAAATGTTTGCCATAGCACACAGATGATGGCTGCAGCCCTTCACAGCTCATGTTTCTGTCCCTCACTTGCTGTCTGCCTCAAACTCATGAGAACAGGGCGCATCTTCCTACCAGTCTCACCAGCAGCGGCACAATTTGGCCAAGAAATCAGGGCTGTTAACATTGCTTGAATTAAATACTAGCCACTAAGTCTATACAGTAAAATCACAGTAAAATGACCACATGTTGCTCCACTAATGTTCCAGCATTGTATATGTGTATTAGGGGTCATGATAATTGTGTTTGCCACACAAATGATGGTTCTGAAGAGCTGAAAAAACATATGTTTTATACATAACTAGCTTTCATGATCGACAAAATAGACAATGTCAAAGGGACAAAGAGAAAGATTAAAAAATATATTATTTGAGTTCCATTTTATAAACACATACTTTCCTCTGTGTATTGTTTATCTGCTTAACACGAGTATTTTCAATTCAACAGAAAGGTACAGAGAGTGTATCATGCAAGTGCAGAAGCAGAAAGCTAGCTGAATTTGAAACACGCCTTGTAGCAATATTGACTAAAAAGCCATTGACTAAAATCAATGTTTGCTTCTCAAACTTCAACCATGAGGCAAAGGCAGCAACTAACTCTTTAATTTTGCATAGTTGCAACACAGGAAAATTACTATTTTACTATTTATTTTTAAAATATATAAATTAAAAAAAATTGTTACTTGATTCAAGTCCTCTGCCTCAAGTATGGAACAGTTTAAGTAGGACTGCAAACCCTGTGAGCAGCTTGCTTTTCACATCATACACATCTTTTATTGCCTTTTAACCTGAATGAAATTTTCTGTGCTTGCAGCCCTGAACACTGCTTATTTCATCTATGTTTTGCCTTATGTAGCAAAAATTAAGACAGCCCTCCCTGTTTAACAGATAAGCTGTGGAACAGCTTCTCTAATTATCTAGTGATCAGTTATTGCTATCACATACATCTAACCTGACTCCTTCCTATTTTACTGTGTGTGAGACAGTCAAATATAGCAGAGTTTCTGCACTCTGTCCTGCCTGTCCACAGTCTGCAATACTCAGTAAATTAGACCCTCCCCAAAAGACACTTCATTTAGGTTGTTTCCTCTATACGCTAAGTAAATGAATTAGTAAAATGCTTAGAGATCACACCTTGTTTCATTCTGTTTTTACATTGGACATCTTTAGCAAACAAAATGAAGCACAGCATTGGAAAAGACTATGTAATTTTTGACTGGGTTACTAACTTGCTTTAACCCAGCAAGAAGCTTAAAATTATTACAATATACCAATTTGATTTTTCAGGATGGGTCTGCAAACTCATCTCCTACACAGACAGCTTTCTACAATGTGATTACACAGCAGCCTGATCACAGCCATATATTAAGAGTAGCTCCTAGCCAGTAAATCCATGTTATCTCTACTCTTCTACTGAAATGGGTTACGGTTAAATCAGCAGCTCCATTTCCCATCTCTACAGCCTCTACTAACCTCCTGAATTCCAAGACACAGATAATAGATGCTGTCAGGTGCATAGTTCTCTCCATTAGGCCTTCGAATTTCATTGACAAAATGTGTCAACCCATAGTTTAACTCAGCTGAAGTATGTGATAATAGATCTTCCTTTAATTTCACAGACTTTACTGTAAAATAGAGAAGAAATACTACATTATACAACAGAATTGTCATACAGTGAAGGTGGGATGGGGTATTTTTGACTGGGAACTGGAAAACTGCCTTGATGTCCTCTCCCTTAACCAATGAAAGAGACTAGAATGTACTATGGAGTTAAAATGTTAGGTCTGTATTGAAACAGTTAAGGCTTCCAGAGTAAAGTCTAGTTAACTAAATGCAGAAACACTTGCTAACAAATGTACTGTCATGCACAGCGCAGGATGACACAGAAGCAGCCCAAGATGCTGAAGTGAAGCCAGTGGTGTAGAGGGGCACCTTCAGGGGAAATGGCAGTTTCCAAAGATCCAAGAGCGTAACACAAGGGTGCTGAGATGCATGTGGGAGCTGAAGAACAGCAGGAGTAGCAGCGATTCCCCCTTTTCCCTAACAGAACAAATGTATACAGAGAGGAGAGCTGCAGAAAGAGCAGCACAGCTGCAGGGGACTGAAGGCCACCTTGTGCCAGAGCTCCAGAGCCAGGTAATGCCAGCCTCAGATGAAGATCTTACAGGACAAAGAGCAGGAGGATGTCCCTCCCTTGCCATTTAGAAGCCCAGAAATGGTGTGAACTCTGAGGTGAGTTAGAATATGAGGGAAAATAGGATGCAAACAAAAAATCAAAATGGTCACAGAATAGCCAAGAAGGTGCTGTCCTAGCTTTCATGGGAAGTGTGAGACCCAGCATTTTGAACCAAATGGGGAAAACCAGAAAAAAAAAGACTTTGTCAAATTTGTGGTAAAATAATCTCAGTCATGGTGGGAACATTAGGGACATGATAAAAATTCCAGCTGAGAATCACACAAGTACAGCAATTTTCCCTTCCAGGTAGGAATCCGGATGCGAGACTTTTGGAAATACTTACTTGATTTCAGTTCCTCTAATTCTGGAAGCTCTTCATCTAAATAGCGAGACTTTACCCAGTGCTTCCATGCATTTACCCCGTAGGCGTACTTGAACGGAAAGCTGCACTCGGAGTTTTCAGAGCTGTCATCGTGCGACTGGTACTCCGACACGGCTTTCCTCTTCACGCCCTGCCGTCGGAACACAGAGGTTAACGCCGCCGGCAGCCCCATCAGCAGGGACACAGAACCTGGCACAGCCAGCTGCAGGCCAAAGGGCACACTGAACCTCAGCGCGTTCACAGAACTTCATCGTGTTAATGCACAGGGAACTAAAGGTGCTACAAGTCTGTGTCACACGCTCAACTCGTAGGCTCAAACGAACCCACCAATGGAAAGGCCAGCACCGGTCTTAGATTAAAGCAGTGGATATGTGGACAATGTCCAGTGGATAATAGTGAAAGCTTAGACTCCAGATTTGTTACTAGAAAGACCCATTTATGATTAGAAAGCTTTACTAGAAGTTGACTGTTTTCTTTAAAGCTACAACACCTACTTGGTTATTGGAACAAAACCATTTCAGCTTTGTGCCAGGCATAGGAAAGTGTTTGTTGGTAGTGTCCTCCTAAATAAAAGACTGTGGCAAATTTCTATGCAGTGTCTAAACTAAGACTGACTAAAAACAAAATCTGAGAAAGATACAAGCAAATAAAAGATTTTTTAAAAAATATTTTATAAAAGAAAATTTCTTTTTATTATAAAAGAAATGCTATGGTTCCCATTATAAACCATGGTAATGTCAATGTTTTTCTATCTTACTATCAAATTAAACCAAGACATCTTTGTTCAAAGTAGAAGGCAGAAAAGTATTGCGAAGAGTACAGTAGGTATATACACACTAGAACATTACAGCAACAGTTTTACCACTGTGAAGCAAAAATAGGAGTGGAATTTACAAATAACACTCCTATCAAATCCAACAGTTATCTGCAACAGACATAGCACTGAAATAATTTTATTATTTGAAATGTATCAATTTATGTCATAAAGACAGGATATTAGGTATGAGTAGACAGTAACATGCTGTAAATCAGTATGAGAACTGAACAAAAATCCTGGATATTTTTTCCTACATAAATTTTGTGTTTTTCTTGATATTTTTAATAGCATGCAAAAATTACCTTCTTTTTGGACCGAGGCCTTGGCTGTTCCTCATATTCTTCACCAAAAACAGGAGGTAACAAAAACTCATTTTCTGTATCAAGCTCCTCAGTTGCTGAAAATACATTAACAGAAACTTATTTCCAAATATCTTTTAAATAACATTGCTTTGAAAAAAACCAATTAACTATATCGGTGTGCCTTAATATAAGGCATCCACAAAGGCACACATATAAATATAACCAAAGACTGGATTTTGGTAAGAGGAAACAAACCTATTCTTACATTCAAAGTAAGACAAAGCTGTCAAACGGTAAGACAAAGCTGTCAAATAGTTTATTTCTAAGTAAGTTTTAGAGGACACAAAGCTCAGCATTTCAAGTATTATGTTAAGTTACTAAGGCAGCATTTCTTACTGTAGACTCTTACATAATGTCTTCTGCTTAGGCTGTCTTTAGTACCAAGAATTTTAAGGTACAGTGAGAATGAGCAGGTATGACTGGAAAAAATACAAATTAACTTAGTACATGGAGTTTTGTTCATGTATTTAGATTATTTCTATTCATGTCTTGTTATTTCATGTAGCACGTTACCCTTGGTCAAAAACATTAAGAATCAGAAGGCAAGCTCCTTCAGAGAAACTGGTTTTAGTCTATGTTTATACAAGTGGTGGAGGTCTAGCTCACGATGGATATTAGAATTAAGTTTGGTAAGCAGATGTATGGCAATACATCAAAATATTGTTTATTTAACATTTCAGGGGTAAGACTGAGGACTCTATTTCAGGCAATGTTGAGGAATGAGATAACATATGCATGGATTTAACGTTTCAAGTCCCACTTTTATTTACTTTATTGAAGATGGCTCGTCCCTCATTTAGCCATACAACAATGTTTTTACTCAAAATTGAATGCTCTTCTGATAATCTGATTTCATGACCTTATTTCTCATGACAGCTTTCCAACAGTGCAGATGAAATAGCACTTACGTGCAGAGATTTCAGAACTCTGCCCCAAACTCAAAAGCAGTCCTTCTCCTGATACCACAAAGAATCTTATCTCAGAAGCATTTCAGTGTAATCAATGCCTCTTACAAACTGCTGCTGCTTACTACTCCAACTTGCTTATTTCTTTGCCTCTATGGTTTTCTTTCTCATGTACCCAGCCCCACTTATAAAGTGGGTTAAAAAGCTAGTATGCATCTGACTAGTAAACTTCCCAAGATTAAGGTCACACTAACGCCCAGGTTTTCTCTTTAAATTAGGCATAGAGCAAACTGAGAAACCCAGTCTGGGCATCTACTGCAGATACCTACAACACAGCACAAAAGGAGCCTGTCAGCTGCTACAGAACCTACCCAGGTGAGGTGTGAGAGTCGTGTGTCTGAGAGAAGCTATGTCAAGAGAGCCAGTAACTACAGCCAGAAGCTTTCTTGGATCTTGGATTGACTAGGGTATGGTGTGAGGAAACAGACACTGTTCCCTGCATTCTGTAGAGTGGTAGAAATTGTACTATGTGGCATCAAGAGTTTCTTTCAAGAAAGATCTTGAAGTAGTGATTTTTTCCTGCTAATTCAAATAACTCCACTGTTTCAAATGCAGATATGGACATTAACAAGATATTAAAAGATAACACAAGTGGTGTGCAGCATGCCAACTTGAAATTTTCTAGCAAACTTGAGTGGGAAATTGACCCTTCAGAAATTTCTTCTCTAAACCATGAAAATACTTGGTGATCAAAGAATGCATTCATTCTTCATATGCTATCTGAGTCCTTGAGCTTTCAAAATAACTTTCCTAAATCCATGTCCAACCCAAATGATGCAGCCAAGTTCTTCATGAAAGGTTAACTCTCCCTTTTCTTTGCACTGTTTCAAATACTGCATTTAGAAAGATGGAAGAACTAATTCAGAAGTCCCTCATCTTACAAAGGCATGGCAAAGTTTTACCTAACAGTCAGTCAAGTGGATCCTGCAATCAAATAAAGCCCCTCTGAAAGGATAATTAAACAAGGTAAAACGGCTGTCTGCAGAGTCACAGTATTTATTAAAATCATAGAAGAATTACCTCTTGGAAAGTCTATTTCAATATCAAGGTCTGGCTCATATGGAACATCAGGCAAGCTTGTCCGTGACTCTGTTTCTGAGTTGAGTAGATTTGACTCAACTATCACACCTGTTAAAAAAAAATAAAAGGGAAAAAACCTCATTATTTTAACCAACACATGGATTAAAATCAAATGGTGCAGATCTATAACTTTAGAAGGTGAGTTGTGCTAAAACTGATTGCTCTGCTCATTACCATCCTACATGTTCTTGTTCTTGGGATCTCAGATTTACTTCTCCCATCTGATTTCCTTAAAACATAAGACACTTACTAGCTCACTATTCTTTTCCATTAAGGTGAGTCAGCAAAGCACATATATAGAAAATCAAACACTGATGAAGCTGGGTCATATCAACCAATCCCAGAACTCAAAAAAGCTTGACAAACCTAACTATCTATTTTCCTATCTGATCCTGTCACAACAGAACAGACTTTCAAGTCTGCTGTTGTAGGATCCGTTTCTCAAATAAGGCATGCAGGGAGGGAGAAACAAAGCTTGACCTCTCTTCAGCTTCTGGCAAACACTGATTTCTCCAAATTCAGTCCTCTGCAAATGAGCAAGCTCTGATCCCACACATCTGCTCATTTAGCTAGCTGTACTTCACCAAAGAGAGCAAGGAACTGAAAATGACAACCCTGCAGTGCTACCAGAAATGTGCAGTTTTAGTAGCAGAATGACAGTAGATTGGAATACAATAAGCCTCCTGGGACTGCAGCTCCACTGGCCTCCTATATACCAGGCACAAAGTGTAAGTTTATGTAATTTGTCAATAACCTTTCAGAAATCTGTTGAAAGAGCTTGGAAAAAAACTTCAAAATTTCAACTGACTGAAGGCAAATTGTCCTGGAAAGATACAGAAGACATTTGAAGATTTAGGAAGGTGGAGCCAGGAAAGAAGAGCAAAGAGACACGAGCACTGGGAAACTATAACTACGAAGTATGTGGGACTGTTTGATCTTCAGATATAAATTATATACTGTTGCTCAGTAGTGCTTGCTCTAAATCATGGGCTTTTCAGATTGCCACGCTTTCCAGAGAGCAGGTGCACAAGAATCTGAGAGGGAGCATGTCCGGAACAGCTGAGCTCAAGCGTCCAGAGGGATATCCCAACCCAGACAGTGCCATGCTCAGTTTAGATATGAACTAGGGGAAGCTGGCTGGGAAACACCGACTGCTGCTCAGGAACTGGCTGAGCATGGGTCAGTGAGTGGTGAGCGCCTGTATGGTGCATCACTTAGTTTTCTTGTGTTTTATTCCTCTGTCTCCCCTCTTTTACTTATATTTACTAGTATTAGTAGTATTTTATTTTGTGTTGTTTCAATTATTAAACTGTTCTTGACTCACAAGGTTTACTTTTTTCCCCAAGTCTCTTCTCCACCAGGTGTGAGGGGAATAAGCAAGTGGCTGTGTGGTACTTAGTTGCAACCTGAGGTTATAAAGCACAATGCAACTTAATATAAGACCTCAATGACAGCACTGTTGTACTCAAACGTTCCCTAAAATTAAAAAAACCACAATCCTTCTTTTCACACACATCCCCCACCACTCCAAACAGTCAAAAACTCATCAGGAAACTCACTGGCCACATCGGAAGCGTCAGCTTTTCCAACATGTTCAGGTACCACCCCTGACAAGTTCAGTAGCTCAGCTTCTAGAGGATCTGAGGGCACTTTTCCCCTCAGCTCTTCTATTGCTGCAAGGATTTTCTCAGTGCTATCCAGAGTAGTGGGCAAAAAAACTGGAACTGGCACCTGTGCAGACAGTGAGGCAGAGATAATTAGAAAAGAAAAAATGCCACAACAAAGCAACCAACAAACAAAAAAATTCTATACTCCTCTTCTGAAAGACAGTGTTCATACAGATTAGAAACAAGTCACTTATGTGTGAGCTAACAAAAAATGCTGGCAGGTTAAAAACCCAATATAAAGGAGCTAAGAACAGAAGGGAAAGCAGGAAAGGACACAGGGGAAAAAAAGACAAAACATAGCTGGTAGAAGAAAGAACAAAAGAGTCTTTGGAACTTCAAACCTGTCTGATAATAACCTTAGACTAACAGTTTGGACAAATCAGCATCTTGTTTTAGTGGCTTGTTTGTGAAACATGGAAGTTTAGGAAATCAGGCGTTTTTTTCACCATTTGGATGAAATTAACTACGTAAGTGGTAACAAATTAAACTTAACAGTTATTTTCTTTTGCTGCCACAAGATTCAGGTTTTGAGATTTTTTCCTTTGCTTTCTTCCTACTGTTTATCCCACTCTGCCATCCTTCCCCAACACAACCTTTTCAGCTCCTTATTATCAGAACAAATCTTGCTGTTAAAGGCTTATCCAGCATTTTCAGCAAACACAGAAGTATCACTCAGAACTGTTCCTAAAAAGTTCAGCAGCACAAGATTTTCACACTGGAAGCAGGCAGACAGGTCCTAAAGAACAATCAGGGAATTAAGTGACACTGTCAGATTCTAATGCTTTTTCAATAAACAGTGCTGCAGCACCCTGCAATCCTTTAGATGGACCAGAAGGAGAACAGCCAGCAACACAAGGTGGTCCCACACATGCATGTGAATGGATGCCTATTTTAAGATAGCTGAAGTTTCACTTACGGGAACAGGAACTGTGGTAGGAACAGGAACATTTTGACTATACATGTTCATAGGCACCGGAATGTAGACTGGTACAGGAATAGGCACTGGGACATACTCTTTTTTCCACTCATCTTCTATTAAAAGAAAAAGGAAAAAGGCAAATATTGCCAGGTATTTAAACATATTTTACACCTGCCATTTAGTGAAAAAGAAAATCAGAATATTTGTAATATGTTAGAAGACAGTAAAAGTTAAGAAAAAGCTGCAATGAAGAAACTGGTTCTAGCACAGTTCAGGAGTTACCTGTCTGACAAGATTTTGTCTGCATATGAGGTTTACAGTACGTGGCTTTCGTCATTGTCAAAGGCTTGCAAAGAACTGCCTTGTTCTTCATTTCTCTGTTGGGTGTTGGAGAAGGTGGTGGAGCTGAGCCCTGCAGACAAGCAAATAAGAGAAGGTGCTGTTGCACCCCACTGATTGCAACACAAAGTTCTCGACTTAATGTATCAGTTGATACTTTTCATAAATGAGATACTGAAGAGGAAGCTCACAGAAGCACAACACAACAGCACCAGCCACTGTAACTGCAAGCTATTCCACATTCCTAGTATTGAGCTGCCACTGCCAGGATCACAACAGGAGCCGTACTTTACTTGGGGCTAGCACTTCTGGCTCATTTTCTTCTTTTTTTGCCTTTTTTAATTGAAGGTACTCTAAATTTACAGTCTTGTTTAAGTGAAAGCACCATTTAAGCAATTTTGTAACATACAAAATTATTTTAGCGGTAAAAAGAGTTCATTATGAGCAGCATTAACAAACTTTAGGCTCAAGATCTCACCTTCTTGAATTATGCCATAGTCAAAAGATCCCTTTTTTTTTTTAATGGATTTCTGAATAAAAATTCTCTAAACACTTTTTTACTAACATATGAACTTCGAGCTCCCCCTGCTGTCTCTACAACAGTGACAACAAATACCTGGGAACACCCCATAACGTTCAAACTGAGTCCTTACAGTCAAGAAGCAAAAAATCCTCTTGTTCCAGACATGCTTTTCGTACCCTAGTACCTCTTTTAGAACCTGATATCAGAAACAAACTCTCAGTTTTATTTGGCCATATGTAGGAAGACTAGCCCCATATGTCCTTTCAGCTATGCAAAGAAAGCCCAGTCCCAAGAACAGCAATATGCTCTACCAGGTGTACACTCCCTAAAATATATTAAAGAATACTGTATTACACATAGCTTTGACACAATCTTTAAAAATTTATGGACTGAATTAGCATCATTAAACATAAAATACTAAAAGTGTTTAACATGACAGCTTAGCTTGTCTGATGTCTCTATTTATCTAAGAAATTTTATTTTCTGTGTTTTTCATAAATATATTTATATTGTCATCAAAAAATTTCCACTTAAATCTAAGATTTATCTTTAATGCCTATTTGCATTTAAAAGGCAAGTCTCTGAGACCTTCCATGAGACAAACAAATCCAAACAAAACTAAGTTTCAAACAAAATACACTAAGCTAACTAAAACCAATATTAATAGTAGTATTTTTGACAAGCTGAGAAAAACTGAAACTCAGAATGAAGGCTGCTGCTCCACTGATGATCCCCATCCTTCCAGACAGCAACCCTTTAAAAGGTTATGCTTCCCAACTCTGCAGCAAAGTCCATCAGACCCTGAGCACCTAGAGAATTCCACTCTTGGGAAGGATAAAAGTGAGGCCTGAAGACTTACATCCGACAACTTATTTTCAGCTTCTTAAAGCTGAGCTACCACCTTAATATTCCAACTAGACAGTGAAATTGTCTTCCCTTTCTATATTCAATAAATACACTTAATCAGTCTTAACATGTGAATTAGACACATGGTTTGTTGATTAATTTTTAAGCAACATTTATATGCACAACAGATGTAAAACACATGGCTGATGATTTAGTTTCCCAGAAGATATTGAAAAGAAAGTATGAGTAATTGAAATTTTTATTTCAACTACATGTGAAAAAGACTAAACAGCTTAAAAATTTAGCGTAGGACCATTCAAAGACATTAATTTTTGGTTTTTAATAGCATCCCTCTAATTCAAAAGGATCTCACATTTTAAGTACACCTAATTAAGTTTTGTATATATAGAGAGAAAAAGAGAGAGAGAGAAGAAAAAGAGAGAGAGAGAGCGCACTAGCTATATGAGTGTCTTAAATATATGTACTTACTGTTATTTTTGTCCGGGGGGTTTGACAGCCCTGATCTAAAAGTACAAGGAAACACTTTTAGAATTTAATTTTCCCTTTTTCAAAATCAAAGCAAATTTCAGTAAGCAACTCAAGATAACACCTGTCACCAATATAACATTAAATCAAGAGAACTCATTAGTACCATACTGCAGGTGAGAACTGCACGCAAAGCTTTTCCTTCATGGACATCTTCCTACTCCAGTATTGAGCCTTACACAAAGGCAAATGCTAAAATCAATGCTGTCAGATGTGAATACAGCCTCTTTCAGAAAAGCAAATACCAAAATGTTCAAGTATAAAAATGGCTATACAAAGAAGCTGAGTTGCCATAATTGCATTAATTTAAAAGCTGGTTTATTTGAACTTTGCCTGACTTGCCATTTAAACCACACATGTATTCAGTGCCCATCAGCAAATTTTCACAGTAGTCATTGCTAACAGAAAGGGAAAAAAAAAGGCAATGTATCCCTCTTATCTAGATAGTTTCATTCTATTCTCACTTCATTTCACTTATTTCCTTTAATTCCCTTTAATGTATTTCTTTTTTCCATTCCTAGTGCATTTATCTGTTCTCTGTGACCAAAAGGCATTTTGAGAAGTGTTTCCACAGAGCAAATAGTGACAAACTGGAGCACAATGAAAGAGGAAAACATTTTCTGCTCCCATGATGATACAGCACTAAAATTGCACTTAACCCAGAACAGCTCAATGCTGCCTCTGATGATAACACAGAAAAGGATAATCTCTAACGCAATTTATTACAACAAATAAATAATTCATGCAGCTTTCAATTTTTCCTTCAAATGAAGCATCTGGTTTGATACTTCTCAGCCCTAAAGCAGCACGTACCATAGTGCAGGTTCTCGGGTCCTTTCTGGGTGGCCAGATTGGGTTCGTTCTGTTGACAGTAGAAGCGGAGCAAACAGTGCTGATCGCAGAAATGTTTCATCTCGCCGCGCCACTGCACCTTCTCTTTGAGGGCTCCTTGAGACTTACAACAGTCACACCGTACAGCCTTAATGCAAAGGAAGAGTTTCACATTTTTAAATGGGCCTTGGGAAAAAATTACTTCTACATTTTAAAAGGCTGCATTTTTAAGAGTACTGAGGATTAAGTACCACTACACAGTTAAGCCTCGCTCATGTACCATAGTTAAGCTACCTTCTTTTTCTATTGTTTGCTGGGGGTTAGCACCCAGAATAAATCTGCTTTGTTTTATTAATTTGTCACTATGTTAAAAAAAAAAAGCAAGCTCATTTCTAAATAGTCATCAAAAAAAGAATTTTGTGCATCAATTTTAAATTATTTGATAGAAGCATTCTGCAAAACAAGAGCAGAAAGTGACAGACTCTAATGATTTTATTGACCTGAGGACAAATACAAGTAGTTTCTTCTCCCTCCAAAATCTGGCAGGTCTTTTTGTTTTAAAAAAGAATCAAAAGTTTTAAAAAGTTTTAAGAAGTCATCAAATGAATCAGTTCTCTAGGTATTAAAAAATCATAAATATTTTTTATATTTCTATTATTTTAGTAGTTTGGCAACAATTCTGGATTCCAATTCTTTAGTTCATCCAAGTTTCTCTTATGATTTATAAACAACAATTTCTCTCAAAAAAAGACACCTCTCCAAAATTTAGTTAGCATGTAACTTGAAACTTAAACATTTAAGTAATACATCTTTCATCAGCCTGCATGTTATCTTCATGAGGCATCACTAAGACAGACATTGTTTTTCTCCAAAATAGATTCTACTGCATTTTATCTGCCATGCTGTAAATTATTATCTGAACAGTGGTAGTCTCAATTTCACATCTTTAAGTAAGCAAAAACTTGTTTGCACTACAGCTTGCCTTGATATTGTTTGCAACCTTCATCCTAAAGCAGACCTTAAAAAATTAAAAGCTTTAAAGATGCTCAGGAATCCAAAGTCAGCCTAATAATACAGCCAGGAGAGGAAGAGGGAAGTTATAATATATGCAACATAAAACATTAATACATAAAACCATACAAAACATTGCAGTTATGCACAAGGCTCTGATGGCTTAAAAAACAAAACAAAACAAAACAAAGTCCAACTGTAGTTTTTGTGACTCCAAAAAAGTACGAACAGGCCAATTAGTTCATGTTTTAAAAATAATTAAATGTTTAATTCCTTCTCTGTATTTGAACAGTGTGGCACCATCCTCTGGAAATGTAAGAATTAAGCTCTCAGTTGTAATTTTCAAGTATTTAAAGATGATACATAGAGAGACTAGTTTCTAACAGTATAACCAGGTTTTAATTGGGAGCAATTAAAGCTGCAGCTTCAAGATCACCTCACACTAAGCACCAGGTGGCCCTGGAAGAGGAGATAATTCTCTTCCCTCTTCTCTGTGCAGGTAGCAGCAGCAGTTATGCACCTGTAGGGCACACAAGGTCAGAGACCTTACAGCACTGCATTATCCCCAATTTTTGTTATATTTGTCACTTGGACGTTCCACTGATGCTGATCCACAGTTCCTTTTGCAGATCATCTCAGTGGGACAAAAGAGCAAGTAAGTTGTATTCTTGGAAGGGAGTGGGGAAGAAGATAAAATGTAGAGTGTTGCCAAAATAGTCTAGATTTAATCAGTTCAGGAAAGCTGTGAATTCACACCTTTAAGGCAAATCCAACTTCCAAAGCCACCAAAAGACTGAAACACCAGTAGAAAAAAAAAGTATAATTAACTCTAAATTTAAATCTCAAACCCACCTAACACTGATTAAGAATGACAGCTGACTCACGTACAGAAAAGCCCATCTATTCTGACCTGCTGCACACTGCTTGGCTATCAAAGCACCACTTTCTGCTCATTTTTCTCTCCTTCAAAGAAAGAAAAAGGGGTCAAATCTTGTCAAATCCAGCAACTACAGCCTTCCTACAGCAGGCCCTGTTGTGATACGACAAGGAGAAATAGTTTTAAATTGGAGGGTCAACTTAGATTAGATATTAGAAAGGTCAACTTAGATTAGATAGAAGAAAGAAGTTTTTTAGAACGAGGGTGAAACACTGGAACATGTTGCCCAGAGAGGTTATAGATAGGGAAACTTTGCTGGAGTCCTATCCAACTTGACCTCATTGAAGATGTCCCTACTCATTGCAGAGGTGTTGGGACTTGGCAGCCTTTTAAAGATCCCTTCCAACCCAACTATTCCGTGATTCTCTGACTCCTGCAACTGTTCTCTCCCTCTCCTGGTCTGCTTTTTCATTTAGGCTATTGAATAGTATATTATTGTCTCTCCTGGGCTTCTACTAAGTTATTCAGGTGAAAAAAAAAAATCAGTTTGCTTCCACATGGAAATTACTATTCCTCAGGAAGCCTGAGATTCTTTTACAGTGACGCCTCACTTCTCATGTCTACATTTGCTACACTTTAATTCTACTATTTCCATAATGATGCTTACAGTCAATGTTATACACCCTTCCATGCACTGAAGTTTCCTGCTACCTGCTTGCTCACCCACTTCCCTGACCATCAAATTTATTGAAAGTGAAAATGAATTAATGATTTTCGTGACATTTTATGGTTTTATGGGGGTTTTTTTTCCTTCCTTCCCCTTTTCATTTGTTTTCCTGGGATACTGGCACTAAATGTTAATTGAATCTCCAAAATACCTGCCTTCAAGTCTGCTTATCTCAGTGTTCCAAAAAGCCCATCTCTGCTTGCTGTGCTTGCACTGCACAGAAGTCCTTTGCCACTTGGGACTACTTTTTGATACATTTCTTTACCCATTACTTCAACATGTTCAAACGGGCATGGTGATTACTATAAATCACTAATGTTTGCCCCAAATTTGGGTTAAAGAACAAAATTTTCATATGTGGGGCTTTTATTTACATTTTTAATCCTTCCATCACCTGTTTCTAATGTGCTCCAATGGTTTGGACTGTTATTAACTTGACCTAATCTGAGCTGTCTATTCTAGTTTCAACTGCAGTAAATAGGAAGCAGAAGTTGTTCCCAGCGAGTGAGTGATTGTAAGAGAAAAAAGACCAACTTTCTGAAAGAGTACTTACTGGAGGTTGAGATGTCTAACTAGAGAAGGGCTGAATTCCGACAAGAGAAATTCCGCAAGGCTGTCTTGCTGTCTTTACCATTTTGATTAATGCTGGCTGCACCTTCAAGTTTTCCCACTGCTGACAATCATTGCTCAGCTCACCAGCCACAATAATTTTTCTTTGCCTCGGACTGTAGTTCCCCACCTCCTACTTATTCTGCTGAAGACACCTGACCTCCACTGAATACAGAGTCATCACTGCACATGCTGAGTCTCATCAATTCTCCAATATAGCCTCAAATGACCTGTGTGCACTTCAGCTGTAGTACTGTCATCAATGTTTCTCAATGTGTATTTAAAGAAACAAATTTATCTGCTGTTCTCAGAACTGTGTACTCTTTTTCAAGGTAATTTCAATGCTCTAATATAACATCAAATGATTGAAATGGTCATCAAACATCAGGCTACTAAAAGATTTATACTGACATTTCCCAGGCATTTTCTAGATTAACAACCAAACCACTGCAGGAAAGTTTACAGGAGGAGCTCTAAAAACTTAGGGACCTAACCTCAAGACACCCAAAATTTTGCCTCTTGTCTCATCGAGGTGCATGGAACCCATAGAGTAGAAATTTCCTCAGAACATGGCAATAACTGGTAACTGCAGCTGTTGCCCAACAGATGATCAGGACTAAAACTATTCTTTTACATTCCACTGCCTCATTTTAGATTTAAAGTACTCTTATCTAGGTAAGTCTAATGAACTTTTAATACTTCTAGATAAGTTGTTGCTTCTACCATTGCTAACTTCTTTTGGCTTTCTGAGAAGAGAATTTTGGCATTCAGGGAAGTGCTTCCAAAATACTCGATTATTTTAAAAGGTTACAGTGTTTTCCAGATAATACTACATGAGAAAGATGTGTCCATAAAAAAAAGTAGACAAAGAAGATGGAGACAAACAACTGTTTAATGAACACAATGATGGTGTTAAAACATTACTAAATTATTACTACTTATTTCTCTTAATGTATACATTCATTGAAACTCCAAAATAACACTGAACATTGCATAAATGAGACAAAGCTCATACATATGTAACTATTCTTTTAAGAAGCTAACAGACAAAACAACTAATGAAGTACAAATTCAGAGAATGGTCCTCATCTATTCTGTCTTCTTATGTTTTGACCATTGTCTATTTTGGCTAGGTAAGAATATGAGCTAACAATTCACTACCAAATCTAACGTATCTGGAGTGACTTTTATAAACTGGGAGAAGTTACCAGCAAGGATGTAAAGAAATAAAAAAGAGAATTTTAGAAAAAGACACAATTTCCCAAAACCTATTATATGTCTTCCCCATGTAATAAATATCAAGCTTTTATAACCAAAACTCAATTACATTACGGCTTTAAGAAGCACTTGAAAAAACTTCCAATCAACAATTCTTCATAACGGGTCACTAGTTCCACTACCAAGCATAAGAGTCAAACAGTAGAAATATCTAACATTTCAACATCATTCAAAGTATCAACAGTCTATTTTACTAGTTACCAGCAAATCTGTTTAAATTGCCTCTTTATGATATCAGATCTAATTTTCCTGTAAAACAGTACCAACAGCATTTAAGCAGACTTCATGGGCCAGTTATTACCTCATCCCACGAATCAGGATAATCTGAAGTCTGAGTTTTCAAGTGGTTCTCAAAGCTGAATCACAGTACAAGCTTCCACAGAAGCTTAGGTACATGAAAGTAGTTTGCCATGCACACCTCCAGACTATATTCTTTGCTGAATCACCAAAAGATTTCTGAAGCACACCAAAGATTTTAATTTCTCTATCAGAAGGCACTTTTTTTCACAGGGATAAATTTCATCCCATACTCCAAGTTTTAAGGCATATAGATACACTAAATATTATTGTATGAAGTTAATATTTTAGTTAAGAACTTTGCAGCCAAGCTTTGTCACCCTATTTTCATGTAAGACAAAAGAAACACATTGTGGTCTTCACTAGTTTTCTTTTAGGAATGTCTAACAGGATCCTACATACATTATTCAAAATAAAGAATTTACAATGTTTGGCTATAACATTTCTGGAACCAGACATTCCAAAATACCAGATATGTCTTCATTTTCAGTTCTTTTATAGTAGGTAGATCATCTTGAATTACAGGACTTGTATCTAGCCCTCTAACATTTCAAGCTTTTTACTGCCTTCCAGGCTGTGTGCAGAGTTTTGGTACGGTGATGAATTTTGTACTGTCTTTTTTTGAAATTGCATCCACAGCGTAGTTCTTGTTTTGAAATTATCAGTGTAGCTTTCCAAGACGTTCACACCAGAGATCAAATATTTTATCCATGGTGCTAATCGCAGGTTAACCCCAGTCCAATTTCATCTTTTCCTTTCAAAAAATGTAAACAAAAAACCTCTTATTGTGAAGTTTTTGCTGGTTGTGCTTCACAAAGTAGTTAAGCTTCCAGAGACTTAGAAATAGATGCCATCTGTTTAATTTAAACTTTTATTAGAAATCCATTTGGTCTTGCTTTTTCCTTTGGCATCCTTTCCACTGGGAAATACTGAAAATCAAAGCCTCTGCAGTTCAAACTGTGGGAGAAGGGAGAAGGCAAAAAAGGAGGCAAAAACAGGAACAAGAAAAACTCCGCTAACGTCAGTGAACTCAAGGTATCCAGATGCTACTAATAGTGTTTTCAACATCCTGAATACACATTTAAGAAGTTTTGACAAGAAAAATGTGGTATTAACTGAGAAAAAATTGGAATTGTAAAGTAACAAATATACATAGTAATTGCTTGTTTTTCTGTAACTCAAGACTTCCTTGCCAAACGAATTAATAGAATCAGATGACAGAAATGCTGCTCTAAGATCTACGAAAACTCAAATGATGAAATTAATGCATTTGCTTATTCTATAGCAAATGCTTTGCTGAAGTTAGCCATATTTGCTGCACAGTCCTTGAGATATCCTCACATGTGCATTTTTGGTTTTTTTAACTGTGGAGCTCTCGTCAAAAATTCTGAGTTACTTGCCTTGTAGTACCAGTCCTGAAATTTTTTACAGCACTCTTCACTGCAGAAATCTCTCACTACACCATCAAGTTCCTTAGTTGCTCCCTTTTTGCACAGCTGTGAGCAGTAATTACAAGTAACACATCTCAGTCCTAACCGTCTTGCAAAGTCTTGTTTATATAGCAGCTTGCAGCCTGGAAACAGATTTTAAACATTAGGAACAAAGTAATTTTTACAGAGAGATATCACAGTTATGAGTTAAATATCGAAAATTAAATGAATACAATAACAGCTAACAAGTGGGGCTTCAGACAAATTCAGGTTGCACAGTAAGACTATATTTCAAGACATTTTTACCCAAATACCTTCCCTACACAATTCTATGGTTTCCTGTGATCCCTGCATGATTTTCAAAACCCTATACCGAATCTTTGTTTATCAAATCCCTGAATAAACAGTCAGGAAAAAAATATATAATTTTCTTCTAATATAGACCCATGCAAAAGCATTGACTTGGAGTTAGATTGCTCAGTTACATATTCTCAACATGCTATAGATCCAGACAACACTATCTACTAAAGAAATACCTATCTTCATGGATCAACCTAATTTTATGACTACCCTTATTTATATTAATGCAACAAACCACTTAAGATAACTCATTAATATTTAAGAACACTAATATGTACAAGATGACATAAGAACTGAGATATTTCTTTAAAAATGTAACTATAAAGCAAGCAATGGTCAGTAGTGAGAATTATGCAATGACAGGAAATCACACATGAAATCTGTAAAGAGTTTGTACGTAAATTATTTTTTATACTTTTTTTTTCACATTGGGGTGGGCTGGAGGTGTTGGTTATTTTGGTTTTTGTTGGCTGTTGTTTTGTGTTGGTTTGGTTTTTGGGGTTTTGTTTGTTTGTTTTGGGGTGGGGTTTTATTAATTTTTTTTTTCCTTTTTTGGGGGGTTTTGTTTTTTTCATTTACTATGCAGTCATAATGTCAAGGTTGCCATAATGACAGCTATATTCTTCTATAATCTGATCCTCCCTCAAGCAAATTAGAAAAGACATTCTAACATACTGAAATGCATTAAAAGATGAATACTGTAGCTATTATACAGGCAATTTCAGAATATATTGTATTTAAACTATCTCAAATCCAGTGCCTATTCAGCTGACGCCTAAATCATATACTATATACCTCTGTTATTGTCCTAATTTTACAGGAGAGAACAGAATGAGAAGATGAGGTAACTGTCTATATCAAACACTGGAGGGACAAGGTAACATTTACACAGATGTTTAATCTAAGGTACTGCACCTGTTTTTATGATCTACCAAATACCACAGTACCACCAAAGACCAGAACTCAAGTCTTTCAAGTGTCCACTCTGCTAGGGCATATATATAATCTAACAGATGCAGACTTCTGTACTTCCAATAAGTTAAGAAAGTCAGTATGTAACATACATGCTGTACCTCCTCTGCCATACAGAATATAAAAACACTGTAATGCATTCAGTAATTTCAATTATGTGACTTCTGCTGTTGTCTATTAGGGCAGAATTCACATGTGTGAAACTGAGACAGTATTTTTAAACCATTAAAAGCATAAGAATGCAAATGAAAGATGCAGCAGACTGAATCTTCCAAAAACAAAAGGTTATTGAGGAACTTTAACTTGCAATGCAACAAGCTTTGCTAACAGATTAAATTTGCTAGTAATGTCAAACAAGACAATTATAGAATATTGTACAAATAAGATACTGTAGGTAATCTGTTTTAAAGTGGTTATGTTGGGGTGGTTTTTTTGTTTGTTCTTTGGATTTTAAATTAACAACAGAATAAAGAAAATCACTAGCACAGATGGAAAGTGCCATATCCAGCAACCATCCCTACAGTGCAACTGATTTGGGCTTTAAATACATTGCTTTGAAGGAGATAACAATCCTAAAGATAACAGTGTGCGCAAGCTATTAGTTAAAAGTACCAATCAAAAGAAAAACTTCTTGCTAGTATTTTTTCCTGCTGGCTGTATCTCTCATTATTGCATGGAGCATCATATTCTTTCCAGTTCTTTAAAATTCCAGAGATATCTTAGTACGACAATGGTGCTCTTCAGCTGTCCTTAGAAAAGCCACCCAATGCTGCATTACCTTTTCAAGACTACAGACTAGTAGTAGTCCTCTACTACCAACCAGGCAACCTACATCCACCTGGCTAAATAGTTTACAAAAAGGAGTGGACAAAAACGACATTTTTCTTGGCTGCTGAACTACAGGAAGTAAAGTTGAAGATGATGCTGCTGTTCTATTACAAAAGGTTACCAGGTAAGAAATTTTCCACTCTACAGTCAAACATCTCCCACATCTCTGTGACTCATGGAAAAGATTGATCAATGAACGTTAAGCAGGGGGAAACAAAAAGTCAAAAATTCCAGCCCTTAAGACCTAAATGCCTGGAAAACATGAGGTTTTTTTTATAGACCACTGACTGTGGGGTTTCTTGCTGAAGGAGGCCTCTACAGAAGATAAAAAAATCCGTTTTTATAAAACTTTAGATGTTGACAGTAGATTGTTATAACCCTGAAGACTGCTAAAGTAGAAATATAAAGACTTTCTTTTGCAACATCATGAGCAAAAATCTACAGATTTGTCTGAAACTCTTTTATGTGTTTGTAATAGGTAACTTAATCTATGGGGCCAGGGAAAATTTGGTTTAGCTTCAAGATCTTGTGACTTCAAACAAAGAGCAACCAAAACGCTGTTCTTAGGTCCTTAGTAGTCTGCAATCCAGGATATACATTTTTATTAAAATGCTATGGTTTGGACCAAAAGAGTAAGACTTTCTTTGTACGGAAAAAGGTATTTTACCTTTGGCAAAACAGACTCTAAGCTCAAGCAACTTTACACAAGAGAAATCCTGAATCAACATAACAGTAACACCCATGCTGGCTTTGTAGATGTGACCATGAAGTGAGCTCTGATTTGCAGCACATTGTGGATGAGTAATACAAAAAGCACTGGTTGTCTGACCTTTCTAATATCAACACTAAGATCCTGAGGGTTTGTTCAACCTAACTCCCCCGGGGACTTGGGGTTCATGAGTACAAGCGCTGCCTAAAACAAACAGCTGGCAGTCGCAACATTTTGAACAAAAAGATCTGAGTAAAATCCTAAGTTCCTCAAGATTTCTGCTACAACACCAGGCCCACAAGTTACAGTATGAGCAGATGGAAACCTCTACTGCTTTAAAGTAACTCTGAGAGGAAACAGCTCTTACTTTCAAAGAAAAGTATAAGCACAGGTTATTTGGCTCAAGCTACACCAGCCATTAATTATGGTCTTTATCAATGTTCTAACATCATCCCATAAGTTGGTTGTCTCAGAAAGACCACTAAGGACCATTTTCAGAAGTATCTCCAACTCAAAATCTGAAGCAAACAAAAACCAAGTAGGTCAGTATCTGCTATCTTAACATACCCTTATTTATGCTATTAGAATTCCGGCTTCCAAGCTAAACCCAACACAAAACCTATACCTTAAGAGCCGTGAATTTTGGTTCCCCACATAAATGGCAGGGAGAAGACAATGATCTGAACACATGCAAGAGAAGATTGCTGACAAGACAACACCCAGGCAGTTCCTCAAAACCTTTACCTCAGGGAAGTTCCAGGTTAAGAGAGCTCCCTTTGCCATTGCAGATCCAAAAACTGCCAGCTTCAGCCCTACAGAGCTGCCCACAGCAGAAATCCTGCTTCACTTAGACCGACTGCAGACTCAGCGCAAGCAAGCTACTAAGAACATGATCCTGTTCTACCAGCAGCATCTACCTGAATTACAGGAAGTTCAGTACATTTCTACATCAAGTAGCTGTGTAAAAAGGAATGCTGAACTGGAAATAATCCTGAGTCCTCAACACCAGTCTCTTTTTACCACAGGGAATAATATCTTTTATAGAAAGTAACTGTTCCATCCTAAAAGCAATTGGTTTTTTTACCTCTGAAAGGCTGTCCTTACTAAACTACCTTTGTCCTTTAAGGAGCATGCAAGACTTGCTGTTCTCTCATCTTGTCATAACTTCAACTCTTACCTGTTCTAGAGAAGAATAACAACAGGCCCATAGCATCACACATCTTAGAAGATCTCTGGAGCTGTGTTCCATCCAGATCTTTCTGCTGTTATCTCCCTCTGTACTGATTCACATGCAAAATCTCTTCCATACCCACACTATCACCCACTGTCTCGGGATTCATAATAAACATTATTACTTTTAGGAAAACAGATGCAATGTATCCTACTTCTGGATCCTGCTTTGATTACTGCTAAAGTAGACCCTACCCTCTCTGTGTAAAGAGAAACTGTACATCCCTTCCTTCCTTGTCTTCACTTTAAGAACCTTTTATTATTATTCAATCCAACTTTCATACAACCTCAGTTTATCCTAGTACTTCCTGATATTAGGTAACTATCTCCTTCCATTCCCCTCCCTCCTACTCCAATCCAGGTACTCATGTTTTGCTTATTCTTACATATTTTCAGGTTGACTAATCTTTCAGGTTAGTAAGAAGCATCTTTATAAGCTTTCTTCTTTTTGTGCTCATAATCCCAGCATGTTAAATTGCATCACCCCTTATCTGCAACAGTCAATGCTGTCTTTGCTTAAAGAAGTATCTCAAACCTTTTCAAAAGACACAACAGTGGAATTAACACTGAAGAATGATAACCTAACAAGGACCACTGGTGTTGAATAATGCACAGGATTTCACTTGATATTCTTTACTGTGCTACGAATTATCTCTCCACAAAGAAAAACAAACATTTTTAGACTCAATACATGTACAGAAAATTTAAATGATTTTACCTGAATGCGATCAATGTTCTCCCTCTACAGACATAAGGAAGATAAACATAATCTCTTCCACAGCATAGCTCTATCTTTCCATTTCTCAACTACTAGAACACTGTCAGACATATCAAAATCCAGGTTAACAAGTTAAAACTGTCAAGAAATTTCAGAAGAGATGCATCCAAGAAGCATTACCTGGAAACTACATCTACACAATGAGACTGTTCCACAAGTGGAATACCACAAGAACCAACTGTCCAGCTCTTCCACGTGTGTTTGTCTAGGAGGTTCAGAACTATGCTTTCCTTCAGCATAGCCAAGAGCCTTCACTTGGTGCTTGTGTAGCAAGGCAGCCTGTTAAATACTTCCTAAGTGACTTGTCAGAATTGAATATGCTGTCCCTTTTGACTTAACTCATTTTTATAAGCAAAAAAGATTATTTTAGCTTTTACAGTAACAGAATTTGTTTGGAATAGTCATCTGCAGCTCCAAGATTTAAAACCAGACTACTTAATCAGATTACATGGCCTGAATAATTGTGCTGTGCCATCAGAGTTCCCTGAAGAAAACTGCCATGGCTCAAAGGGATGTCAGGATTGTCCCATTGTAACTTCTGTCCATAGCACTCAAAGGAGGTCACAGCATCTCAGAATAGCCCAGGCACCTCTAAATCCCTCCAACGTTCACTTCCACTTTCCTGCTAACCCAATTTGTGGGAAAGGAATATCTTCCTGCAGTAACAATATGACTCTTGCAATCCTGAGAGAGCATTTTTACGGATCGTGCATTTTGCAGTATTTAAGACATGTTCTGCTTTTCACTTGTCCCCTTTTGCCAGGATATCCCAACTCGGCACGAAATTAGGCTTCAAATGAAAGCCACAAGGAAACTGACATTTCAGGTTAGAATTTATCTCAAGAGGGACACTGCCAAAAGAAGTGGTCATTAGCAAAACCAAACTAGGCACCACAGCAAGATCAAATTATTTCAACGGGGCAGGCCTCTGTCAAGAGCTGTAGAAAGGGACATAACGGCTCTGTGAAGCACAAATCCAAGAGTGTGTAAAAGGGTGATTTTGTACCGTCTTCAAAAATTTCTGTATGCTAGCCCAAATTCTGTACATTTTATTTTTAAAAGCAGTATTGGTGTCTCTAAAACAGATAGTTGCTAATGTAAACTATTAAAAAAGCGGTGTTTGAACAGTTTCTGTCGCTCTCACTTTAAAAATAATGAGACCAAACATCAGGAACAAAGAGATTCACGCAGGCATGATAGTCACTCCCTTCGTCTAGGGGGACACAGCAGCTCAGCACAGCATGGCAAGTGCACCAGCTCTTCCTTGGCCCACCCACCAGAGAAGCCCAGCAACCATAACTAAGTCTTAGCAACATTTCATATCACATGTCAGTTTTTAAATTATGTTTTTACTGTTTCTAGTAACAACACAAATTGCTCTAAATATCAGGTAGTATCCTAATTAACTGTGAAACACTGATATGTAAGCACCTGTATAAAATTTAACACACACGTGTTGTTTAGGCTATCTCAGTACCTGTAATATTTTCAATGAATCTAAAAATTAATCAACTAATCATTTAATAGTATACTTTACCAAACAATCCACTGTGCAATAGTGGTTGGGAAAATCCCACTAAAATCTACAATGCTTTAACTGAATACACACCTTTCCTAGAGGAAGGTACAATTACTAAATTTATTTTTCCACGTATTGGCTCTACAGTATTTTAAAAGAGGTTATCTCTACTTAGATATCTCTACTCAGAAACATCAGAGACAACTTCAGAGAAAACTCAATGTCTACATTGAGTTTCATCTGCAGAAACCATAATTCCCAGGAAGTAATTAGCATGCTATCAAGGTGATAATACAGCTGCTAGTTTCACAGCTGTCCATTATCTGTATTATCCATTTGAGAAGAATTCCCAAGCATCAGATGACTGAGTTACTCCACAGCTTAATGACCTTCTCCTTCCTAGAAGCAGACTACCAGATATGAATCAGTTATTAAAATTTGCATTATAAAAATATTAAGCCTGTGTTGTTTAAGCCACAGCACTAAGTGTCACTGGAAAAATGAATAAATAAAGTCTACAAGTAAAATAAAATTATGGAGACATTCATCATAAAATAGTTTCATTGCTGGATTGCCAAAGATTGATTTGTTCTGCCAGACTCTCAGAAGGAATACATACTAACAAAAACAAAAAAACCCCCACTCCTCAAAAACCCCAACCTCAGTAACTTGAAGATTTCCTCAGGATTAAAAACTTGTACAGCCTATCCTCATTGTCGCTCATGCAACTACACATACATAAAAATACACAAGCTACTTCTTACTTTAGCATACATAATATGTATCTTATTCTATGAAGATACAGATATTTTGGAAGGCAGCATTCTAGTGGCAAAACACTGGGAGAGTTTAATTTCTAAAGCCTCAGCACCAGGGGAACAGATTAAACTCTTTCACCTAGTCCATTCAGGTTGTTCATTGTCCACATAGCATCTGATTTTTGGACAAAACCAGAAAAAGCATACCATACCACATGAAAGAATTAATAACCATCTATAGCACAACATCTAGGTCATTTCTAATTACACCTTATTATAATGGAGGTTTCAGCTACTCCCTGCACATATTTTTAAGTGTCTCAAGAGAAATATATAAAGAGAGTTTGAACAAAACCGCACAAAAATACTGATCCAAGAGACTTTAATATGGGTGCCAGGGTTTCTATGTAAATATATATGCAAGTGTGAAAAAAACCCTCAGGTATAAAGAATGGGAGCAATGACAGCATCTTCAGTACTCCAGCTGGGCAGCTGTAAGTAGTCAAGAGATATGTGTGGTTGATCTTATATATGCTTTCCCATCAGTCTGCATGAAGATGAACAAGTAAGTAAACTTGCAGAAACTTCAACATGTGTTTAACCTCTGATTTTATGTAGGAGCCTTTTATAAACACTCCCCTGAAAATACCCTGTATTTTCCCCTGAGAGTTCAATTTCTTCCAAAAAAGCCAGCAACTTCTGTGACTGAGTACTTCTGGCTATTCCTTCTCAAAATGTGATACACTGTCTTCTGATGAAGAATAATTGCATGGTCAAAAAAATAATCTGTGTTGGTGAGGTTCCTTGAACACTTTGCAATACTGAAACCAGGATGGCCTCCATATCCAGCAAGTACTTGGTACTTGTATTGGTTTTATTATTTCACGAACAGTTGGAAATATATTTGGGAAAAGGCTTTGAAATTAAGGACAAATCGGTGCTGTTTAGGTGCCTGGAAAAGGAGGAAGAGAAATCTATCACATCTGATGATGGAACTTCTATTTCTTGACTTCCACTCAGTCCCCCAAAAGTCCTGGCCCTCTCCTTCCCACGTCAGATCTAAGCACTATTAAATCTTGGATTGCACTGTTTTTACAACCATTGATGACAGTTGATGGTTTTTCTTCAAAATAAATGGTCTAGGGTTTCTTTAGAATTTCTGTCCAGGTCACTGGTTTATTTGCAACAGGAACACATACATGTCTTTGTCATATGCATCACAAAGTAGACCTCAGCTACAGCTGGCAGGTATGCACTGTATTTATTCAAGTTACAATCTACTTAATGGTGTGTGGATACGAAAATTGCTGCTTGCAGGAACTTTTCTGCTTTTCTCTAATCCTGTGGGAAAGTTCTCTTTCTCACAGAAGTTATCTGTACAGTTTTTGATAACTATGGACACCTGCTAATTGTTTATATTACTAGTAAAGAAAATATTTTCAATATAGTTGACCAACCACCCCAAGGAGGGAGGTTGAGGAATTGACCGGTTAAACCATGAGAAACTTATCCTATGAGAGAGCTGTAAATAATTAAATAAAGGACTACTTCAGCTGCATCATTACTTGCCTACTGCATCTCTCTCCCACTCTGCTCCGCTCCGGGACACGAGATAAGCTACAACAATGGTGCTTTTGACTATCCTCTATTACTCCGTGGTTCAGATCACCACAGTAAGTGGATAAACTTTGTCTTTATGGTAACATTTTGCATATTCATCCTCACAGATACAGTGTTTGCTCTTAAGATGGCAGTCCAGCACCTGCAAACTCAAGGCCCACACTAATCTGGCAACAGATTCCCCCCACTTAGTGCTTATACTTACACAGGAGAGACTGTTTTGATTTCTTCTTCAAATTTTCCAATAGTAAATGCAAGTCCTCACCTACTTCAAGCCTCCTCATAACAGAAGTAGTAATGGCATACCTGGCATTATGAATCCTACTCATTTCATTGTGACAGCCACCAGGCTTTAAAATTAGGGAGTCGTAAATATTCACAGTAATTCAAGCATATACTTTAATCTCCAGAAAAGCATCTTGCTCTTGGTTTGAATGCATTCTGGGGAATTGTTCCATTCGCAGAAACAATTTCTAGCTAGAGGTTGCTGAGCAATGCAATGATACACTGTAAGGCTGGGCCTCAGTTTGTCCATTTTTCACTCTCCAGCTATCACTTTGCAGTCCAGAACACCCCACTCCATTCTTCAAAAACAAGAGATTGCAGAGTTCTGAGTTGTAAGGGAATGGCATGAAGGGAGGACCATCTCCAGCCCTGCACTGCACCCCTCTCCAGCTTAAGAGGATCCTCCTACAAGTAAATTGCCATACCTACTATTTAATCTGCCTGAAAGCAGAGATCTTCCACAGGTCTTATCAAATGACATTGGAAGTTTTATACTAACTAAAGAAAAAAATATTCACCATATTTGTGAATGATAGGTCATCCAAACTTGTAGTTAAACTTCTAAGATCATGATTAAATACCAGTATCAAAGGAGAGCTCACCAGAAGTGGAAAGGATAGGTCCTTGTTAAAACTCTGTTTTGCTGTTTCTATTAAAACCATGCTTTGATGCAACTTAAAAGAATCCTAGGACTATACAGTTCCCTTTAATTTTGTTTTCTTTTTGAAAATTCAAGTAGTTAGTCAAGCAAATTGTCATGACAGTAATCAACACACATCAACAGGCATCATTCAAGTTATTGTTTAAGCAACCATTCTAGGCCAATGCAGAACTTCTACTGTTGTACTTAATTTAGGAACGCTTGGTGTTCATCAGTGCAGTAATGTTGTACATGTACTACTGCATACATTTAAAAAAAAGAATACATAATTTTTTTGTGTATGTGTATATATGCAATGTGCATACATATATGTATGTATTTATACACACACACTGAAGTGTTACCCTTAACCTGGAGTAAGTGGAGGAAAGCTCTAAAGGCAGCTCAGATAAATTAAAAGGTACATGCACTAATAATAACAGGTACAATCACTTCAATAATAGTAATGAAAAGACTTCTGGTTTAGCCTCAAGTAAGTACAACAGAATGAGTTGTTACCTTAAATTTGAACATTATATATTAACAAAGTAAGTCAACCTCAGTAGAACAATAACCAGTACCTCAGGAAAAAACCAAATACATACATACCTTCACTGCAAAAGGGTCTTTTGATACCAGAGAAATTCACTGTTTCATGGAGCGTTTTCTCTTCTTGACAGTATTCACAGTATGTAACTATGCAGTGCAGTTTCTTATAATCATCAGAACATGCTCTGCTGCAGAACTGATACACTTTGTTCTAAATGAAAAGTTGTAAAGCATCATGAATAAGGTTAATGGATAAAATATTAAAGTCTGACTAGCGCAACTTGAAATAATAGCTGCCATTAAGAAAACTTACAAAGTAAACTGAAGTGCAAACACATAATTAGGATATGACTTCTAACGCTAAAATTTACAAATCCCAATTAAGCTGACAGTGCTACAAATACTCATCATTTCACAAGAAAACACTGAACAGAAAATATGCCACTCAAACTTAGCACATCCTCTTTAGATACTTCTCTCAGTTCATAAAGAAGTGTAATAATGGCCTATCATCTCTACAATAACTGAAGATGAAAGCAGATTTCAGACTTACAGCTGACAGAGAAAATACATTTTTCTTTAAATTCCACAGATACTATTTATGAAAAAAGACTTTTGCTTTTATCCATACTGAAGTTAAATTATCTTCTACAGAACCAGGTAGATTTTAATTGAACTTTTTAAAAGAAGCTTCAGTGCCTTATAAAATAGCTAGAAAAACTCTATGAGAGTTCTAAGTTTAAACTTTTAAACACACCATCATTCTAATAATAACATCAACATTCCCTCTTACCTCCCATTCCAGTACTTCTGGCTTTGAACAGAAAGTATTTTTGCAATAATTACATTTCAGCTGAATATCACTGGGAGAGACGAACTGACCATTTGTTGAAGATTGAACACTGAGAGTCTGAAAAATATAAATATAAAAACATACATCACTAAAAAACAAAGTTACTTTTAAAATGTGGGGCTGTTTTCAATTAAGCCTACACTACTTGAGAATTTAGGAGTCTATTTATAAACTCAAGAGCATTTCTGGCAAAAGCACAGCAGGTTGGTTCGTTACCTTAATTCCTTTTCATCATATTTTTTTACCTTACCTTTCTCTAAAGCCTTTTATTTAAGGGTAAATACATTTTCTGTAAAAATTAAGAAAACATATCCCAAAACGGATCATTTTTGTTAATCAGAACACATGTATTTTGAGATAAATACATTTCACAGATTACATTATTTTGGTGACAGACAAAGACCAACAAACATTTTTAAATCCAAACCTCACCAAGACAGATATCAACATCTTATGTAAGCATACCACCTGAAAATACAAATACTGAAGTAAAAGGCTTTCAGTGAAAAAACTCACATCTACTCAGATTAAGAAAAAACTAGCTAACAGTCCTAGGCAGCCTAAATCTCATGGCAGGAAGATGCAATTACCCACACAGCCAGCCCCTAAACAATTCAGGGTTTTAAGACTGAGAAAAATACTACAGATTGCACGTGTAGGTACAAGAATTTAATTCTGTAACTGAGTGATTTCTTTAATGCACTTCTGAGGCAATCAGTAGATAAGAGAACTCAATTATACAGTACATGTGTCTTTCAGGATGTCTTATATGTGCCTACAGAACACAGTCTTTTTGCACATTCCCTGATTAAGCAAAAACTATTGGTGTATTACAGATGTGATGTTCAAGACAAAAATTTGAATCAGTAGTAATCACAGACACTTGAAGAATCCAGAACAAACTTCTTACATCTGTCTTCTCAACTAACCTTCCCACACTATTTGCAACAAAACAAGTATATTTAAAGACAAGTTCTCTCCAGGCAGATTTGTTACTACCTCTCCAGCATACAACTAACAGTGAGAATTCAAAATATTTCTGTTACAGGATACTTTTCTTTAGACTCACATGTTCATAAGGGTTCACCTACACTAAAAAATAAACAAAAAGTTGTGTTGAGACGTATTGCTGATATAAACCCTGCTCTGTGTTGGCTGGTACTGCTGAGCGCCAGCTGGCCACGCAAACATCATTTTATGCAGATGCTTGAATTCTGTATCAAGAGTTTGCAGATATTAAACAGTGATGCACATTTCCCAATTACAGGCAGGACCTGAGAACCAAATGCCAGGCAGCAGAAAGATGACACCTTTACCTCAATGGCCCATTGGCCCATAACAACTATATCTATATCTATATCTATATCTATATATCTCTATATATATATATATATAACACTTCTATAACAACTTTTTTCTGATGCCCACACACAGTATTATCATATTTTTCCCATTATATCCAGCAAGTGTCCCTGTGGCTGAGCAAGGTTTGCTTCACTTTGGCAGCTCTAAATAGCTGAAGACTTGCACAAACATGAGAGCCACAAAAGCATTTTTAACTGCAAGGTCCAACCTGTGCAGTTCAGCACTTGCAGGTTTCTTCACAGAGTGAGCACCATGCTCAACACATGCTGCTGTGTGGGTTATGGAAGCACAGTGCAAGCCCAAGAAGCTCTCGCTGAAAACAAAAAGAAATCAAGAAGCAAGTATACCCAGCACCTCCAGTTCAGGAACATCCAACTCACAATAAATGATCAGTAGCTTAGTTTTCCTAAACAGCAAGATCTTCAACTGACCCAGTAAAAGTACCAACTGCAATACTGGTTTAAAACAACACACCTCGGGAACAGCTCTGTCTTTAACTCTGCAATAACATCCTCCAAGACAAAGCATGGAAGATTCAGTCCCACTATTCTACCACCATCTACCAAACAAAGATCACATAAAGCAGCTGTTCTCTCTTTTATTCTCTTTCTTACAAGATCAAATGCTCTTACAGAATGGTCGCTCAAAGGAGAATGTAGATATGGACATAAAGTGTACAACAATCACCTCAACTGAAACTTTCCAGTATTTCAATACATTAAAACAACAACAAGCTAGAAGCAAAAGGTTATTTGTAAGATAAAATTATAATCAATCCTAAAGTTCTGTAAAACAAGATTACCTATTTCTAAACCAAAAGGACTAAAATATTTGTGGAAGGGAAGAAACATAGGCCTGAAATAGCAAGTATTCTGTTCTGAGAAGGATAACCCTTAAAGAAAAAAGTCTAGGAAGAACAGGCACAGCAGGAAATAGGGATGAATATGAAGCCAGAAAATTAAGACAAGAGTTATCTCCATTAGTAAACAGTGAGAAATACAAAGCACCATAGTAAATCAACCATTTTTTCAAGTTAGGTTCAATACCTTCCATGTCACTTAGGTACAAAAGAAGCCTTAAGGGAACACTTACAGCCCAGTGCTCACATTGTGGTATACCATCCTTTCCACCTAAACAGTCAATGGACAGAGGAAAGAAGCTGTTCTCATACATTCAACTCCAACCTTGTGGTGAATACATTTTATTCTTCTACACAGTGACTATACAAAAGCTATCAAAAGTTAAAATCCAACAGTGCTGGTTGAGCAAACTAACCGTAAGCAAGCGACCACCTACCCATTCTTGGTCTTTACTAGAACCCACAGACTGCAAGGCTGCTTCAGTTAAACTCCACTACAACACTGATGAGAGATCTTCGTGCAGCACTGAGACTGCAATAGAAACATGAGTACAAGGTCTCAGTAAGACCACAAACCCACAACCAGCATTAAATGATCTGGCAGTTCTATTCAATAATGCTGCTTAATGTTGACTTAAGCGCAAATCCAAGAAGGCCCGGGTTGAATTAGTCATTCACTGGCTGTATTTGTTCGGAGAGCTCTTGGGGATGAAATTAATTGTAAATTTGTGTACAATAAAGTAGATGTTAAATGAGTTTGCAAGAAGTATTACAGGTCTGTCATTACATACTAACAATACACAGGTATTCTGTTAATCGGTTCCACTGACAGACATCCACCAAATTGGTTATGATGGAAACAGAGAACATGGCTACATAATAGAGGCCCTACCCAGGGTATATTAAAGAAGCAATTAAAAGATTGATTTGCTGTCCAGTTGACAGAAAACAGCAAAGTTCAACGACAAATGGGAAAATCCTGCATGGGTGTAACTGCTGAACCATACATGAGGAAGCAATTAGCAATTATCCAGTGTACATCTGGGAAAAATGTTTTAACATACAAAAATTGAAACATATTCTTTAAAAATATTCTTTGATTACCTAGAGATTAATGACTACAACACATTTCACTTATGCTTTAACCTTAAGTCATACTGAAAATATGACACTTTCAGCAAGCATAGCAGCCTCAGCCAGAGTGCATGTCATTAGCCTTGCAATCCCCCAGTTTCTGGCCACAATTTAAACAGCTAGTTTTGTCCATAAATGAAATGATGAAGGCTCTAACCTTTCACTGCAGAAGCAACCACTATGCTCCATGGCAGACCTTTGTTAGTACTACATTCAATATGAGAATTTTGTTACTGTATTTAGTACAAAAGAGGCTAAATTTGTTGATCTTCAATGCAAAAGAGCAAGGCTCACATTCATGAAGAGGCTGAGGTGGTAAAAATAAAATGAGCTTGATATTGCTTTGTATTTTCTAACAATATTAAGCAGAAACTGGTTATTATTATCCAATTTTTTAGATTTAAGACAGTAGCTAATGTTATCATTATGAAGCAACACTTTGATCAAAGCAATTGTTATGAGCCAGAAGCACCTGCTACGTTAATTGTAACTCTCAAGCATGTATATACAAGCAGGTTAGTTTAATATGCAAATACTTAACACAAACACAGGCGCACAAATATTTAGGGAGGAAAAGATTTAACACAACAGCTAACCTGAAATTTAGCTACACAACTGGAACTGCAAAAGTTGTACAGTTTTCCATCAGGCATTGTGGCTTGATATTGAGGTAAAGAGTTTCGTTTACAAAAGTGGCAAATAATTTCCATACCTAAAAGAAAAACGTAGTTTACAAATAAAATAAACAGAAAATAATAGGAAAAAAAAGAGTATTACAGGTCAGCCCTTTCTAGTTTTTCAATGTAGAAAACTAAGATGTCTGTTTCCCATTTTCAGCTTCTACAAGGCACACAAAACAAGAAATTACAGATCTGATACTTTCCCTAAAGATTAGTACTAAATACGAAAATACAACTTCTTCCACAAAATTCACTGGAGCATTTTCAACTTCAAGTTGAGATCTGCTTTCCATAGTGAAGAACACACATCTTGCGTTATTTACCAGATCAAAAACTTTAGCTAGAGAACATCTATATGCATTATAACTACCTCCCTTCTTACCCATCTCCTACTTGACTGAAAAAAAAAAATTCAGGGTGGGATTCATATGAGAATTCAGAGAATATGAATTCATATGCAAAAAACTTGCACTATCATTCTGTGACATACCAGAACACATTATGCTTCAGCATTTTTTTCACAGGAAGCCTTAGGACAGCTGAAAATTCTTTCCAACACCACGAAAAAAGGCCAGTGAGGAAAATGAATCCTCATGGATAATTTAATGGTGTTCAACAGAAGACGAACATTTTTCTTTTTCCTTTTTTTTTTAAGAAGTTAAAAACTATAAAGTCACATAGACTAACTGTAAAACAAACACACCCACTCCCAGTGCTCAAGCTTAAAAAAAAAGGCTACTCTTAGCAGTGATGAAAACCCATCATCCTTTTCACTTACTTTGTGATTTTGCATATTTTGATTTGTGTGTGTTCATGCATACAGTTGAGCAGTATGGCTCCATATATCCATTAGGTCCTATGCACTGAGTCATGTCAAAAAACCTGCACTGAGCTCTGCAGCCAGTACAAGATGCTAATTGGCCACATTTCTAAAACATAAAACAAAGCAAAACAATGCATTAGTTGAAACTATGCTTGGCTTTTGACTTACATTATGGTCTAAAAAAACCACAAAGGAAAACTTGTATTTCTGTCATCTGCTCCCTCATCAGATCCCTCCTATATTAACTCTCCTAATCATCCTCTCAAGAGCATTCAGCACTATGGTTGGGTCTCTTACTCTAGGGAAAAGCCAGCTAAAACTAATATTCTGTGTAAAGACACACATGCATATACACATATATAAAACTTCAAAAAACTCAAACCAACCAAAAAAACCCCAACTCCATCCCAAACCCCACCATCTGCAAACTGTGAACTGTGGTAAAAGCATGCAGCAAGTTGTGCTGAGTTGAAGAGTTTGAAAGAACTCTACTCCTCTCTCCTTGTTGGCAGGACAATGGTTTTAAGGAAAGGAACAGGAATCTGGCACAGCTAATGTGATTCACAGAATGGGTAAGCTTAGAAAAGACCTTTGGTTCAACCTCCCCGTTCAAGCAGGGTCTTCCTAAAGCACATTGCACAGGATTGCATCCAGACGGTTCATGAATATCTCCAGTGAGGGAGACTCCATAATTTCTATGGGCAATCTGTTCCATTGTGCAGTCACCTGCCCAGCACGGAAGTTATGAAGGATAAATAAAGTTTGGGGAGAAAAAAATCGTATCTCCAATCCTCCAGGCAGGAGGAACAAACTGCACAGTTTCTATGCTGAACTCTGACTCCATGAACCTGATAACAGACTCAATTTTGACATCTCTCAACACAGCAGTCAGTCCATCAACAGTTTTCCACAGAATGGAACAAACATTCTATAAAAAGCACAGAAAAGCTGCACAGAGCAGAAATACCAATGACATAGTCAACATACAAAATCAATAGCTCTGATGTGCTACACGTATTACATATGTCAATGTCAGGCAAATATCTCAAGCACTCAGAAAAAAATATCTAGACACCTTCTCTGCCCATACAAATAGTATGGCTTTGACAGTGATAGAGAAAGTTTGTCACCAAAAATGATGGGCCTCCTACTAGACAGAGTCTCACCTTATTACATATTAGAAAATTGTCACTTAGGCACTTAAGATCTCTTCCCTTCTAAAGAAATTATTTTTGCACTCTCTCTCCCTCTTTCCCTATTCCCAAGGATGGAAGGGGGATGGAAAGGCCCAGCACGTTTCACAGGTGCTTCACTTTGTTCAGAGTAAGAGAAGCTTCAGAGGATACCTTTTCTCTTCCTATTTTTCAGTACCCACATTTGAGAACCAGTCAAATCCAGTCTTACAGACAGAGCTAGAGAGGAAATTTATGGGTTTATAATGTCATCTTTCCTATACTAAGAACATCCACATAAAAACATACAAATCCACATGCCTGTGACGCGAATCGGATGTAGCACCTTGCAGAGACCAGTAAAATGTCTACACAACTTCACAATTTCCACATGCTGTTTTGATGAAACCTTTGCTGGGGGTTTCCTTCAAAAAGGAGTATCTGTCAAAACATAAAACTCCTACCTAGAAGAGGGTATAAAATACAGCTCCAGGATACTTCCTTCCTATTTTAATTATTTTCCATTTGCCTTTAAACATGTTACCCAGGACATCATTATCTTCCTAATCAGCCACAGTACTGACAAAATTCACACTAAGTACCAAGACCAAAATGTAGCAGTTATATTGTTCTGTGAGTTGGAGCTATTCTGCTGCTATACATTCATCTCCTCTGGCAGGCTAAGACACAGAAGCAGGGCATCCAGAAATATGTGGACAATACTGAGTTATATTACCAGTAACAATACAGGAGGCTACAATTCACAAAGGACTTGATTTCTTGGAACGTCCTTAATGGACAACCACCATAAAAAAATCTGCTTGCACAAATAGCCTTGAGTAGCTCCAGAATAAACCAAAATGTACATCTAAAAGCACTGATGCAAATATGCTGGCAAAAAAATACAAGCATTCAGCAATATAATCAGGAAACAATGAAATTTTCACAAGTTCCACACCCAAAAGAGAAATCCAACAGAGGCCATGGTGACTTCAAGAGACAGCAAGACAAAAGTTTTAATAAATGAATTTATAGTAAACTGATCAGAGCATAATTGCAAAAAATATTTATTGCCTCAGCAAACCACATGTTTTGACAAAAATTCCTTGAAAGCAGAAATAGCTTTTGCTAACCAGCATCTTGAATTCCTCATCATTTAGGTGATGTCAAGAAAGGATCATGCACACAAAGAACAGTGCAACAGCATGTCAATCACTTCTGAATTTCACACATCTTCAAAATACTGGAGTTGTTTACTGACTTCATCCTATCTCTTTCAGATTTAAAAGCGACAACAAAACATTTTTATTCATATCTAGCAATAATCTAGTAAACCAAGATCTAATTCATCAAGACTACAAAGAATATGAATTTCCAAAAAACATGCCAACTATGCAGACGATTCTGTGGGTAGGAGCAAAACTGTAATAACAAAGCTCTCATTTTATTCTTGTAGTGACAACTAAAAAGTATGTTTGAGCATTTCTGCATTATAAGAAATTTAAACTTCTTGTTACACAAGTGAAGAAGACGTGACACGGTGGAAATAAAGAAAATTAGAAAGCCCAAACCCTCTTTAAATGTATGGCTCCTAAAATGTTGTAAACACTATCTCCCTCCTCAAGCTGAACATTTTTCTTGCATTTTTACTACCCTTTCCAGCACTCTCTAAACTTCCAAGTTCAAATATTAAAACCATTCAAGAAAACCACGGACTACAACACTATTATTAAAAAAAAATAAATGCATACCTGAAAGTATTTAATCAGTATTATACAGGTGTATCAGACATTTATTTTTTTAATAGTCTAACTCAAGAGACTTCCTCCATTGACAAAATAAACAGAGAATCTCACTGTATCTCTAATGTTTTGAACGTAATGCAAACCAAGAATTTTTTTTTGTTAATCAGCGTAAAATTTCCAGACGAGACTCTCAAGCTTCTCAGCTAACTTACATTTCTACTCTCGTATTCTTCCCAAAACATTCTTTCGTCTCTAAGAATCTGCAGTATTAACTTCTTTCTGCAGAAGAAGTAACATATGAAAATCCTTTCTCTTGAAGTACCCTTCTAGCTGCCATAAAGAAAAGACTCACTAAACTAAGGAGAGCTACAGTAATACAGAGGGTGAAAGAGCATTCTTATGAGGTAAGGATTTTTGGCCTGGAAACAAGGTGACTTAAGAGAATAAGGACAAAACCAAAAATGATATTATGCAGGGCACTATGGATCAACTGCTTAGTGTATTTTCTAATATTAACAATTATGCTAAATCACATGAATATCAACAAAAAATTCAAAATAAATAGGAGGCAGATCTTAATGTAACAGACAGCAGATCAGCAGCCCCTCTTACAAAAGAGTGTCATGGACAGAAAAACTGTTTGTGTGTGTTCACAAGGAGAATGGACACGCACTAATTAAAGAGATTTGCCAAAAACAGCATACAGGAACATTGCATAAAGTTCAAGAGATGTCCTGACCTCTTTAGAGTCAGAAGCTAAGAGAACACTCCGGGGAAAATACCCTAAGTTCCTGCCCTGTTCTTTCTCTTCCCTGCATGCCCACTTAGATCACTGCAGGAGTCTCAATCCCTGATGAGGACTGTACTCCCTGATGAGAACTGATGAACTTTCTCAGGTTCTTACTACAGTACATTTTTAATTTAATATTTTAATCATCCTCAAGGAAAAGTGGGTGTTTTGAAAAGAAATTAAGAAAAATGTAATTGTGTCACTGACACATTGCTGTGTCAGTGTTGTTGATACTTCGTGGCAGGACACAAGAAGGTCTTCATTGCCAGCAGAAAACCAGAATAAAGTACCAAAATCATCACTACTGACTAAGTAAAGAGGGAACAAAAAATGCAAAACTTCCTGAGTCTTTATTTTAAAAATCACTGCTTCTTTGTTTCAAAAGAACAAAATCATAGAATCATATAGACTGGAGGAAACCTCCTGAGGTCAAGTGAATATCTCTGCTCAAAGCAGGTCCAGAGGTGTCTGCTCAAGATCCAGAGGATCTTGTCCAGTGAAATCTGAGCATCTCCAAGGACAAGCACTCCAAAACCCCTTAGGAGCACTTCACCATCCTTATAGGAGGGAAAAAAAAAAAAGAAAAAGGAAAAAAAAGCTTTATCTAAATAAGTTTCCCCTTCTTTTCAAGTTGTCTCTTGCCTTTCTTCCTTCCACTGTGCAACTCTAAGAAGAGTTCAACCTTGTCTTCTTCTGTCTCCTCCCATTAGATAACTAATCCCCTTTATGCTTCTCATGGTTGAAAAAAGCAACGCCTCCTGAGCCTGCCCTACTACGTCACGTTGCTCCAGCCATCTAAAATCTTGGTAGCTCTCCACGGAACTTCCGTCACTATGACAATGCCTTTCATTCTGTCAAATCCAAAACCAGCCATGGTACTCCAGATGCAGTCTCAAGAGCAGAAGGGGCGGGGGGGGAGGCGCAAAAATCACCTCCTCCCACCTGCTGGCTACACTCTTGCTAATACAGCAATAGGTGCCCACACAGGCTGTGGAGTCCCCATCCTTGGAGACACTCAAAAACTCAAATGGATGCGGTCCTGGAGGACCTGCTCCAGGTGACCCTGTTTAAGCTGGGAGTGGACAAGACAACCTCCAGAGATCAAGCATTCTATGAGACAACCCAGGACCCAGCTGGCCATCTTCACGGCAAGGGCATACTCCTAACCCCAGTTCAGCTTCTCCACTGGGATGCCCAAGTATTTTTCTCCAAAGCTGCTTTCTTGGCAATTATCTTCCATTTCAGATGAAGCATTAGCTTCATCCTGTGCTCCCCATGGCATTCCAACAGTAGAGAAAAATACCTCTTCACAAAACCTAAACAGTCAAACTAGCTTCAGCTTCAAGTTTCCTTCAAAGATGAAATTAACACAAAACCAATCCGCAAGAGAAAGTATGATTTCCCTCCCATGTACAAATTCACATCTACAGCATCCTATGAGAACATAATGCACATTTGAGGACTGTAATTTTAAGTAAAATTGAAGTTAAAACACAATCAAATTAGTAGAGAAAACTGTATCAATTAAAAAGTACAAATAAACTAAGCTAATCCAGAAGCAACACTTCAAGAGAATAAAGGCCCAGTGCCCTCTGAAGGGAAGCCTGATGAAATGTAGTCTGACTACACCTCTCCTTCACTACACCTAGATTCTACACTGAAATGACCTAATTTTTGCTATATCCTATTGCATGTTTGACCTCTTCCAAAGCATAGTCTGCGGTAGATGCAGAAGCCTGAATATTCTTTTCATTATATTTGACTCTAAACTCACTCATTCTTTCATGACTTCTTTGTATATCCTTAGAGACTCAATTCTAGAAGATCTATTTCATGATAGGTACCTCATGACAGATAAAAGATGTAAAACAATGTGATATGAAAACTCTAGCAAGTCACTAGTTCTAGATATATTTCAAATGTCCTTTCCCTTCACTAGGACAGTGCTCAGCACAAACGGACAACTAAAAAAGCAGCTACCAAAATGCAAGACAAAGCAGATGAATCTGACATATTCCAGAACTGAAGGAATTGTTCAACAGAAAAACACATTCCTAGAAATAAAATTCACTTAGAGGGTTTCTGAGGAATTTTTATTCTTGCCACTATAAGCAACTATGATTTTAGAAGGAATCTTGATCCCTCTTTACATATTACTGAAAGGATCACGTAAGCTGAAGTTTGGAGCTCTTGCTGCAATGTACTCTACAAAGAATAAAGATCAAACTCCAAAATAAATGTCACACCAAAACCATAACTTCATGGCATATTAGAAGCCTCATTTCTGTTTGCAACTGAAACCAATGAAAGCCTCTGTTCTTCAACCTCTCAGCTACAAGAGTACTTCAGTAAAGCTGCTAGTGCCTTGAATCTAAGTATCTGTGCTACAGACTTACTCTTGACTGAAAAAAAAGCAGTATCATCTGCTTCATCTGCCTTGACAAGACCATGATGAAGGACATGTCAGCAGTGTGAGAGCATTCTTGCTACAACTTCTCCCATGCAAGGGCCAGTCAACAGGAAATATCAGAACAGCAGCTGATTGCTACAATGCTATGTAGCAGCCCAAAGATGTGCTTCCAGTTAAAGGAAATGCCTTGTAGCTAAAACTCCATGGTAAAACAAACAGTTAAATACTTCTCAATCCAGGCAAACCTCCCCAGTAGCTTTATGGAGTAAGAGGTTTGGATTAGAATTAAGAAAAACACCAGGAAATTCCAGGACAGACAAAAGAGTACGCCTGTGTTCAAACAGAAAAGGAGAAAGAAGACAAGATTTTCTCTAAGTAGAAAAGCAGATATATTCACTACATGGAATTCTATGATAAAAGAGATCCCTCAGAAACGTAAATAAAAAAAAAGAAAATAGCAACTAAACTACTTCAGATTCATTTGAAAGGATGGTCTGATGGATCCAGAGACAAGAAGCATGTCTAAGAAAAGAACCAGGTATCAGCAGAATCTCTAACAGCAAAGAAAGAAGAAACTCTGTCATTTTTCTCTTAAAATACTGTACTCAAATCATCTCTCCCAAGACTAACACCTGTAAACTCTTCCTCAAAAGCATTTGCCCAAGTCCTAAGAGCAAAAGATGAAGCAATTGCTTTTGTGGCCCTTGAACACTGTGATTTACGGTTACATTCCATCAGCTGAACTCTGCAAACAGCTAAATCGATAACTTGTCCAGTACTTTTCCTTGGCATCTCCAACTGCCAGCATTCTGTCTTTTTGCTGGTTTTGTTCCCGCTATCAAGACACTTGTCTTCCTGTCTCTGAGAAAAGCAGAGCTGAACACAACCTGCCTCAAAAAGCAAGTTTCTTCTACATTAACTGAATGTTTCAGTTGTTTCTGTTCTGCCTCTTCTCTCTTCCCCTCAACTCCACCCAGGTAATTACTCCAGGTACACCAGTGTATGCATGTGGTTATGTCCATCATAACTATGATACCTAGTCATATCATCTCCTTGCTTTCTCTTCCCAAGAATCTCCTGCGTTCCAACACAAATCACACCCCACAATTTCGACTGCCCTATGTAGTTTTCTTCAGAATCACAAAGTCATTTTAACATTTCTAATGGACCCATCTCATTCTATCTTCTAAATTACTGACATAATAGTATTCTGAACAGCTATGATGAACAATATTCAGATGTCTGAGGAATCTGACTATATACCTTTTATTGAAGAGCAGTGAATTCTACAGTTGGAAGACAGAGATTTGAAGAAGAAATGGCAAAATAAATGTTTCCAGAAAGAAGGAGTAAATAAACAGTAGAAAAAACGGTAGGACAGGATAGTTTCTAAGAATTAACTTGCACCAGAGATGCAAGAAACTTGGGATCATTAATACCAAGAGGTCTCAAAAAACCTCCCCACATCATTAAGCAAGAAGAGGACATGATTATTCCTTGGTTGATAAAGATTTCTTTTAACCATGGTAGATGGGTAAAAAGCATCCAGCTATGTCCATTTGTAGAAGTGTGCACAGTATACGAACAGTATTATCAGAGATCACTTAATACCAAACTGACTATTACCTGAAGCAAATAGAAGTGGTTTACTGTATGAGGAAGAAACTCCACTATTAAACCACAGTTTGATCTGGCTGAAACCACAGAAGTTCTCTTTAGAATTATCAGAAATTAAAAAAAAAAAAAAAAGTATTTCTAACTTTTTTATGTAAATGGCCTGTTGAACTCTCACAATTACTGACTTTGTCAAGAGCACTTACTCTTGAAACAGACACTTGAAAATGAGAATTTATAAAACAGTAACAACAGCAGAAAGCGGTAGATTTTGTAGTTATTTGTACTATCATGATAAAAAGGAAAACAGGAAGGCCACTCCGTCTTAATAGCAAAGAAGCACAGAAAAAAACCCAGACACTGCATGGGACAAGAAACAGTAGAAAACTCTAGATGCTTCCACTGAAGTGCTAAGTGACAGGACCTTCTATCACAGCGTTTGGTAACATTTAAACCAGTAAATACCAATACACTTTACAAGACAAAGTACAAACTCTACGTAAGCAAATAATTGTTAGCTGCAGAGTTGATATGCCTATTACTGTATACAGTGAAGGCTCTTAAACCCCTGCAAAGAGATAAAATAGACAAATGAATTTTAAGAGTTTCACAAAAGCAGTTCCTTGGCAAGGAACAGAAACTGAACAAGGATGCTTAACTGCCTAGGGTGATTTTCTTCTATTGCTTGTAAGTGAATAGCTCAGAGGGATGGCATAGCCTTGTTGAAGCATGTTCAGTAGTAAATCGTCATCTAATCAAGAAGTAACCAAATGCACTTTTATTCAGTATTGAAAAACTTTCACTATATGGAAAGACACTGCAAGCATCCTCTCCAACTAGAAAAACTCTTGTCTGGCTTGCTTTCATCCCGTATCACTTCAGTCCAGAGCTACCACAAAGCCTATGAAGAAATACCCAGACCTCCCTTCCCCCCTTGTCCCCCCACCCCCCTTTTTGGCAGTAGATGAAGACCATCACTTTTAAGAAGCCCCCAAAGCAAGCAAATCCCAGGTCACATTCTAAGAATTATTTTAGTTACTGAAACAAAGTTTAAAAAGTAAAGGAACATTTTTAACTAGCAAGGCATTAAATGCTTTCTTGGTTGAATCAAGAGCACTGTGGACTCCACCCCCCTTTTTGGCAGTAGATGAAGACCATCACTTTTAAGAAGCCCCCAAAGCAAGCAAATCCCAGGTCACATTCTAAGAATTATTTTAGTTACTGAAACAAAGTTTAAAAAGTAAAGGAACATTTTTAACTAGCAAGGCATTAAATGCTTTCTTGGTTGAATCAAGAGCACTGTGGACTGATCAGGCAAGGAAGCAAAATATTTTTAAAAGCAGACACAGACACTGCTTTAGCTTAGCTGGAAAAGCTGAAAATTAAAAGGTATGGTTGGTTGCACAAGCTGAGTCACAGGATATTCCACTTGTTCCTTAAAACAAGGGTGTCAAGTCTGTACCCAAATCCAGCAAACCAAGACACAAACATGGGAACTACCTTGAAAAGAAAGTCAACAAATTTTGTGGAGACAGGAAACATATGCAATAGTAGCAGAAACAGAAATACTGAAACAACCCAGGTATGTGCTTGTGGTTGACATGTCTTTATGGCAGGCATATTTGAGGTCACTTCCAAGTCGGTGCATACATACTAATTTGCAAATGAATCACTAAAGTAATTTCTTTAACGGTTAATTTTCACTTTAACTATACAAAATGTTTGCTCAAAGAAATAAGGTATTTAGTATTTGTACAACAACAGACAATTTTAGTCACCTCCTGTTCAGATATAATTTCATTCTCTTTTAGTGTGGTTTTATCATTTATTTTTTTCCTTTTGTTTAGTGTCATTTTTAAGTCCCTCTTGACTCTCTACATATGAAGAGTTTGAACCTCAGTGCAACAGTTGGAGTGTATAATCTATACACTCTACATAATACTTATCATCTTCAGGTTTTTAAAAATACAAATACTTCCAATGAGAGTTTTATTTTCACATGTTATCTAAATTGTCATGCTTTAATTTTGGAGAAATGATTTTATCACTGTTTATTTGGTTTTTTTAAAGCTTGACTTGCACTTAGCTGTATTCACAAATGGCTGTTGCGTAATAGAGAAATTAACTTGCTCATGCATATAAATACAGTGAGCATTAATTATGTTATGCTTATATATTATTTTCTAATTATTTCAGAAATTATTATTTATATTTCATAACTTTTTAATACTAAAAGACACCTAAGCTCTACAATCACTTCATGTTTTAGGAAAGAAAGAACAGCCATGACCTCTCAGAAAATCAAAACACACGATGCAATTTAAAGATTATGTGTGTCTTATTTTTAAAGCAGGTTCTGAAACTGGTACGTAGGATGCTAAGTGCATCCATCACCTTGAAAGGTGACTTAGGGCATTTAGGAAAAAACCTACTCTCCATCACAGGAATAATACTGTTTTTCACTCCCAGGAATAGTCTAAAGCCGAGGAAAGAAAAACTTCGCAGCAGACAGATTACCTGCAGTAATCCAATTACTTGTCATTCTGAGAGCCACTGTAATTTTTATTACCCACAAGTTTAATTTTTTCATTCCAAGAAAAGAAGAGAAAAATGTCCATGATGAGTTACTGAAAAATTATGTGTTCAAATCAGTGTAATATTTATTTTTAAAAATTGTGATTAAGTATATAGATAGGTACAATAAGAAATTTTCATTTATTACTACTACAACTGTATAGCAATATTGATAGGTGTATGACATTTACAATATAAACTGCTTAATACAAAGCTCATACCAGTAATACCTATTTATTTTACAACGGATGGTAAGAAAACATTTGCTAAAACTCTTATGTGACACACAATAATTAGTTTTACAACACCGCTGGAATCAAATGACATCAACTTTTTCTGTGTTACTTCTTTCATTACTTTCATTTCAGTATGTAATAATGACTCTCCCAAAATCTCTCCTTCAGCAGCTCTCCTTTAAAAGCAAGATCTAGTAATTTCCAAGGAAACACTGTTATAACTGAACAAAACAACCCATAATTTACCAGTTGTGGCCCAGTGGGTTGTCAGTGACATATTCCAGTCTAAATTTCTTTAATAAAAAAACAGAACTCCCTGAACATATTCAGCTCAAAAAACCTAAATAAACTTCAAACCTAAATAAATCCTGCTAGAAAACTAAATATTCTAAAGTATTTGTGTACTGAGCAACTTTGGACACCTACAGCACACACTAAAAGAACTTTCAGTTTTATAGTTTGACTTTCACACATTCATAGAATCACAGAATGGTTTGAGTTGGAAGATCACCCAGTTCCAATCCCCTCTGCTATGGTCAGGGACACTTTCCACTAGACCAGGCTGCTCAGGGCCCCATTCAACCTGGCCTTGAACACGTCCCTGAGCAAGTCCCTGTTCCAGTGCCTCACTACCTTTTCCAGAAAAGATTTTTTCCTAATATCTAATCTAAACCTACTCTCTTAAATCTAAACCCATTCCCCTTTGTCCCATCACTACGTGCTCTTGTAAATAGTCTTGCCTCATCATTCCTGTCAGTTCCCTTCAGTTACCGGAAGGTCACAGTCAAGTCACCCTGACGCCTTCTGTTTTGCAGACTGAACAATCCCAACTCTCTCAGCTCTTCTTCATAGGAGAGGTTCTCCATCCCTCTGATCACCTCAGTGTGCCTCCTGTGGACTTGCTTCAACAGATTTGTGTCCTTTCTGTGCTGGGACCCCAGAGCTGGATGCAGCACTGCAGGTGGGGTCTCAGCAGAGCAGAGCAGAGGGGCAGAATCCCCTCCCTGGCCCTGCTGCCCACGCTGCTTTGGATGCAGCCCAGGGCACCACTGGCTTCCTGGGCTGGGAGTGCACACTGACAGCTCATGTCCAGCCTCTCATCCACCAGCACTCCCAAGTCCTGAGCAGGGCTGCTCCTGATCCGTTCATCCCCCAGCCTGTGTTGATACTGCGGGATGCCCCAACCCAGGTGCACCTAGTACTTGGTCTTTGTTCTTTATCTGGACTTCTGCAAAGCCTTTGACATGGCTGAGATTTCCGTGCACCCACTTCAAGCTTGTCCAGGTCCCTCTGGATAGCATGCCGTCATTCAGGTGTGTCACTGCACCCTCAGTTAGTGTCACTTGCAAACTTGCTGGGGATGTACTTGGTCCCTTTGTCTACTCCTTAATGAAGACATGAAGTAACACTAGTCCAAATACGGACCTGTGAGGGACATCATTTGTCACCGATGTTTATCAGGACTCTGAATCATTGACCACTACCCTCTGGATGCAACCACCCAACCAATTCCTAATCCACCTCACAGTCCACCCATTGAATCCAACACTTTCCAATTTGAAAAAAAGAATATTGTGGGGGACCATGTCAAAAGCTTTACAGAAGTCTTGATAAACATCTATGGCCCTTCCCGATTTATCCACTGATGGAGTTTACTCCACAACAGAAAGCGACTCAGTTGGCCAGACAGGATTTCCGCTTAAAGAGTTTTTCTTAGTAATACCCCTAACTCCTCACACTCCACGACTATTTGAAACTTACCATTTAAGAATTACATATAATCACCATTCCAAAACAGATGCACACAGGCACTCAAATTAAGCTTCTCATAGCCTATTATGGTTGCACAGTACCAAATATTTTGATAAAGGAATTAAGAACTTGCTTGCATAAAATCTGCTGTCAGAACTGAATGAACCAAAACAATGTGTTTTAATTTTAAAGGTTCTCACAATAATGCACGAACTTGACACTACTTGTGAAGATTCTTGGTACTGCAAACTGCTCCTCCTCCCCAAATTAAACCAGAACATACAACTTGCTATCGATATCCTCCTCATTCTCAAATACATATCTAAACACAAAATATAACAATATGTGAACAAATACAGTATATTCTGCCATTAAAGAACAAATTTATTATTCAACCTCAAAATTCCGTGTTCATTTCATAATTCCATGTGCAGTGTAAGGTACAATGGTTGTGTGGGAATGTCTCACGTTCAAAGTTATCCTCCTGCACTTTTGTTTCTTCAAGAGACAGTATTCAACGTTTCTTCAAGTCTTTCCATGGCTTCTGGGCATGCCTATGTTTTTAGTAGCTTGAAAACCTATCCTGTCCCTTTTGGTACAGCTGTGGCAAAAAAACAACGCTTATGTTATGTTTCCAGTCAGGCCGCTGACATACGCACGTTTCCAGCTTTGCTCTTTACACACAGCACATACACAGGAACAGCCATCCCCAAAAGCATCAGATCCCAGCGTCATTTTCAGTGAGAAAATACAAGCACACATGATGCAACATTAAAGAACTTCGCAACACAGCACTGCAGTGCCTCTTCTCTCAGACCACTGGTTTCTTAAAAATGGGAAGAGATGAAGAATGAACCCTGAGCAATGTGCAGCACTGGGCCACTCATATACTCAAGTGTGCATTTCAAAACCAGAAACAGAAATTTCCTGCTAGTAAAACAGCACTGTCATACTTCAGAACACTACCCCTATAAACTTAGAGGAGAACATACCAAGTAAAAGAACCTAAATAATAAAAAACTCCAAATTCCATATTCTACATCCTGCCCTGAATATTTTATATTTCAGAGCTGTCCTATTATATCGTTAATACTGTGATTAACATTTAAACCTTCCAGCCAGCATTAGCAACAGTTCAGAGCTAAGCTTCCTCTGCAATAGGTAAAAGACATCAGCATCAGATTTCTTGATTTGGAATTATTTTTAAACACAATTACTACTATCTTATCAGTCTTAAAAACAAATGAAAAACAAACCAGGTAAATAAAATGAAAGCATAAAATCTAACACATGGAAGGATGAATGTACCAATTTTTAAAATCCTATGCTGTACAATGGAGATGAGATGTAGTACAAGTACACAGCCAAACTGTAACCAGTTAGAGCTCTCACAGCAATGTCCAATCTCTATGTTCTGCATATTTTTTTAATATTTCAACTGCATACAAGTGAGCTTTTATAAATAAAAAACCCCATAACTGAAGGACCAGTAAGCCTGTGTGTTGTGCTTGCTATTAATATACTTCAGATACACCCAATAGAAAGAAATAGAAATTATTAACAAAATTTAATTTCAATTATATTTTCATTAATAACAGATAGGTATCACTATTAAATCAACATCAAAAAGAGACAGTAGTAAAAGGTCCATTGCAGGTCGTTTCTTCTCACTGTCATTAATTTCATTTTTGTAAGTCTGTGTTACTTATGCCTTCTTAGAAGAAATAAACCCATGCTACTAGTAATAGGATAAAGTTAAGAAGTATTAATGTTAATTTAATTTATAGGTAAAGAAGTCATTACCTGCTTGTATTCACCAACGCAGTTCTGACAGCAGAATCTTTTCTGCTGACCATCAATAGTAAGGACATTGTTTCCAGCTCCTTTAGTGGGCAAATACTCCCCACAATGCTCACAGCAATTCATTATTAAACCATTTGCCATCCTGTATCTATTGAAGCAATGGTCACTGCACAGCTTATGAGTCATATTTTTAAAGCTAACTTCGTGACGAATCTAAAAAATAAAAATAAAAAAGTACTCTATCACTAGACAAGCACAAATTTGCCTGAAACTAGCAGACCAGCCAGAAGTCTTACATTCAAATAACTAAAACTAGATTATACTATCTCACTATTTAAAAACCTAAAATGACCATGAAATACAGAAACAGAAACGGATGTTTCTGTTGTCTCTAAAGTTCTAGGAAAAAACTCTTAGACTTATCTACCCTTTTGCCTAGAAGGAAGGACCAGAGGGAAGGGGGTGGTAATTGTGCATGAAAGCAGAAGGTAAATTTCTGCAATTTTATAAAATGGTCAACTGAGAGGTGAAGACTGGCATATGAAGACTGGCCAGACAATACGTTGCATAAAGCAGTAGCCTGAACTATGCTGGGCTCAGTAATCAAGAAGGCATGAAGCATAAATAAATACATTCATGAGAATTTAAAATTATACACATTCTACAGATCTCTAAAACCATCTGCATTACCTTTCAAAACATACAGTGAAAAATAGGTAATACAGTGGATTTTGACTTTTTTTCATCAGCAATTCTTTTATGTTGGAGATCTGGGTTATAATTGCAAGATTCTATGCCTAACAGAACACATTATCAGCAAAGGGCACTTCAAGTTTCTGAAATAAATATCAAATATCAACCTCTTGGAATACCTTCTTCCTTTAGCTGCTCTTTGTGAATATTAAGCCTGCATATTTTAATATCTCACTGTGTATGAAAACACTGAAGATTTTATATTTTCTTATTTTCAGTTCTCTTACTTCAGTATATAACTATTCATATGTCATTACTGAGAAAGACAAAAAACAGTCAACCAGACCTCAGTTAGTTTACCACAGATCGTGCATCTTGATTTGTTCAAGGCTCCTTTTGAGGGATTCTGTTTATCTTCATAGAAGGATAAACACGATGTACTGCAAAACTCCTGGAAAGACTCACTTGAATCTACTTGAGCAACAATGGTACCTTTCATTGTTGTTATATCTCTGAAATAAAAAAAAAAAAAAATTTTTAATCATGTGCTTGTGTATAAATACATGTTTATATAAACAGGAACAGGTGTCATGTTATAAGACTCAGTCTTCCTTTCAATGCTTACATTTCAAAACAGTTTTTTTAGTTGTTGGTCACAGGATGAGTACTAAGTTTAGTAATATTTTTACAACCACTGTAAGTCTTTAATGTGTAAATGCCTTTTTTTTTCCTTTAGATTTGGGTTATTTTTTCCCATTCAACTATTCTAGAACTAAGCACTAGTTATGTACCACTAGATGCAGTTATGGCAAACCCAATTTTATACAAAAAACACACACAGCAAATTTGAATTAGCCATTCTGTACTGGTTTTTTCTTTTACACAAAAGCTGTATGTAAGTTTCATATGAAAAAATCAGATTTATAATAAAAATCAAGAAATGTTCTTTGTTTGTAGGTAACTCCACCATTTCCAGTATTAATCTCAGGAGAGGATGAGAGGAAGAGAGAAAGTTGTTTTCTCTTATTTCTCAAACTTATAAACACAACCAAAAAGCTTAAAACTCTATCATAAATGTGCCTAGAAGTTTTAACATTCAAAATCTTAACAAGTTATTTCCGTCATTACTTTAAAGTTCCAAAACATCTGAGCAGTTCATGCAGATGCCCATGAAATTGTGCCAATTTAAAGCAATTTAAACCAGAAAACCAGAAACAAAATTCATTTGAAATTGAACAAACCTTATTCTAACCAGACTTACACTGTCCCAAACTAATACAAATCATATATTAGAAGAAGTAAGGAGAAGAAATAAAAGCCTCTTCCTTTGCCTTCTAAGCAAAAAACCCCACAAAAAATCCAAAACCTACTACTGACATCCAGGAAATGCTATTGGGCAGAATATATTAAAAAATTGACTGGGCACATCTCGGTCACCAGTTGGAAAACACATGCCCCACACACTCCTACCTGTAAGCCCTAAAACTAAGATGGATTAAAAATACTGGGAAAATGGGGAAAATGTATGTTTCCCTAGACATACTTCCTTGAAAATAAACTTGTACAGCCCCGATACAAACACCTGCAAGCCTGCCTTCTTCCATCAAGGGGAATCAGCAGAGTTTGGCTTACCCTTTGGAGAACTACTAAGATCTGTGTCAGGGAGTGCTATCATTCCTGGTCTGTAAAACAAAGGCAGAGCTCCCGCCCTGAGGAGCTTGCTATTTATGAAGTTACAGAAAAGTTCAGAGGAATACAAGACAAGGGATCTATATTAAAATACCTAAGAATTTTGACTTTTCCCATTGGTTTGTACAGAGGAACAGTGCTACAGAGAACAATTTAGTGCATTTACTACCTTCTATTTAACTGTCTATTTAACTGTCAAAGCCTAACATCACCTCATAAACTATCAAAGGTGACTTCACAAAGATTCTCTAGAAATTAAATACACTAAAACTATTTTAAGGAACCTCAAAAGCTAGAAATACAGTATTTTACTCATCATTCAAAAATAAAGCCTTTCCACTTAGGGCAGTTTTATAGGTAGGCTTTTGCAATACACAGCTTAAGTATCTCCAAAGTGGCAAGGGAGCATGGATTTAGCCACTATTTCAGTTACAAATAAAAAGATTTGTCTAATCTTCATCTTTACATATCATGCAGCTAGCTGAATATGGTAGTCACCAGATTAGGTCTGAAAAAAAAAATAGTGTAAAAACACATAATAAGCCAATAGAAAGAGCAAGGATTGCTTTTAATCAGCCCTGTAGAGGGAAGGTTTCAGAGAATTTGAGCTTTTACACCTATTTTTAAAAATCTAGTATGTTACACTTCCTAGGGTTTTAAGTGTACCAAGGTATGAATACACAGGATATCAATGTTTTCTACAGCTAATTTTTACAGAGTGCCAAGAAAAAAAAAAAAGACCAATATCTTGCATCTGAATACTAGCCACTAATCCACCACACTGGACAGTGAAGCAAAAGGTTTTCTTCACTAGTTTAAATCTGTGATTGAGCAAAGACCACACTCTCCAGAGCACACATTAACAAAGGCAGCCTTTATTGCAAGCCTTCTTTAGTTCAGTGAGAATTCATCCTTTCACCAGCATCACTGCAGCGTGTACCAGACCGAGAATACGAAAAAGTGCAAAAAGCTCAGTAAACAGTACACTGAAAGAAAAAGATAGTACAGCTATTCTGTACACTTAATGCTATAAGAACACAATTACAGGAGACTTCTCTTTGGCAATTTCAAGTCAGGCAAATCATGAAAAACTACAAGCCAAACCTAACCAGTAATTTAGAATAAACCACTTCTAGCTATGCTTGTCACTCCCTCTGTACTGCCCACTTGAGGTATCTTCAGCTACAAAACTGCCAGTTGCCCCACTTATGGGGAAACTCCAAGGCTTTTCCTCTCCCCACAGGGCCAAGAGTGGACTCTCCAAGTTTCTTCCAACTTCTTGGAAGTATCACTTCCTCATCCTTTTAAAGCCCCTTGATTTTACATCTTTGTCTATCAAAATGAATGCTTTCTACACAACACAAGGTCCACTTTTTTCATAAAGGACTTCACATAGGAAGTATATCTTGTCACAAGGTATGCCATAGGTTGGACACTTTGTCTTAAAAAGAAAAAATCAGTTATTTTTAGTGTATTGGCTTTCAATAAAACAATATCCCATACCCCGAATTCAAAAGCTGGTATTATTTTGTTAGACACAGCAAATTCAACATTTCCAAACACTAAAGTGACACTATATAAAGCAATTACATAGTCAGATTTTATATCATTAATGGAGCAACTCTCATGCATGCATGAGAATCTCAAGTAGTACTGGATTTAGCTGCTAGAGTAAAACAGAATTTAAAAACTCACTTTCTGCACATGACACAAAGTTTCTTTGGAGTGGGTTTGTGTGAAAATGACGAGAGGCAGGTAGTGGAACAGAAAAGGTGAGCTGATCCTTTCCGCTGATACGCAGTCTGTCCCTTTTGTAAAGGCTTCTTGCAGTTCGCACATGTGACTTTAACCTGCTTAGAAGACTGTTGCTGGGCAGAAGGCTGGAAAATTTGCTTAGGAAGTGACGCTACAGGTGACAAAGAATCCACACCTGGTTGCTTCTGATTCCTAGGAAAGGAAGCTGACTGGGATATCCAAGAATCTTCAAGACAAAAAACCCAAACAAACATGAAAGTAAATCAAAAGACACGTACATACGTACAGAATAGTATTCACAGATGTATGATGATAAAATAATTTTTCTGTTGGGACTGACAAAAGAAGAAAGGGATTTTAAATTCAGGTTTAAAAAAAAAAATCCTGTGTAAAAAATCCTGTTTGATGGTACCATTCCCCATTGCTAAAAAGCTTCAGAACATGAACAAATTTCAGGATGGTTCCATCCTACACCTAGTGACAAGTTTTGCAAATATCAATTGACTTCCACTGAGTTTGCAAGCTGATATTTTATCTTCAGATAAAATTGCAAACAAAACTGCATTTAAAAGAAGAGACCAACAGACAACACAGAATTTCTAAACCAATGTTTGAGACAAACTCTGCAAATTTAGAAGAATGTGAAATCTGAAATTTTCCTTAGTTGTTTTCTTCTAAAGCTTTAACAAGCATGTGTCCAGCCTCAGTGATAAACCCTAGAACAGGGTCCTACTTCAGCCTGCAGCAACACAACTACACTGTATAGCAGTGAGAGCAAAACACAGTGGCTCCACATCCAAGATCTGTATCTATGTCATCGATTCCTGTAGAGTTCCTGGTTTTCTCAATGATCTTTTCAATGTAATGATAACCATTAATGTAGCAACTTGCAAAGTCATGAGAGACAGAAGCCTTCCTCAGTAGAAATCAATGAACCTAGAAAATAATATTTCAATAAGTTCTGGCAGTACACAGTACATCCATGTTTCCGTATGTCAGACTACTTTTCCACTACTTTTCTATCTGTATTTTTGGAAAATCAACTACCATGGAATGAAGTCAGGTTTGCCTAATCTTTTGTAGCATAACCTGCTACATTAGTAACTCACATAATAAGAATGTGAGCAAAACATTTTCTCTGAAAGAAATACATCTAGAAAGATCATATATTAAATTATATGCTCCATATGTTGGTCTGGAGCAGAAGATATAGTTTTGGGGGGAAAAGAAATCCCCCAATAAAATGTCATTTCTAGGCTTTTCTCTGGAATTTAAGCTTTCATTTAAAGTAATCATCACCAGAATTTACAGGTGGTGACCTTCTGAAGACTGCCACTAGTAATACATTATTTAGCATGAAATAAAACTGAATAGAATCAATTTTGTGTTATAAAAAACATTTGCACAGATTCTCAATAGTTTGTCAGTTACACCAAATAGCGTGACAGCACTTGGGACCTATCTAGCCCTGAATGTCTTACTGCAGTGATTCAGTGTATTTCTGGAGTGTTATTACAATTAATACACTACTAATATCCAAATGAAAGAATAATTATTTTAAATTCTATGACTTCAGATAACAAAAACATTAACCTACAGACACCAGCAGCTGCCCGTATCTTATTCTTAAGGGACATTATTTGGTCCATAATCGTTCATTAAACAGAAGGAACCCTTTCCTCCTATTTTCTGCATTCCTTTCTTTCCCCAAATGATTTTATGAACACTCTGATGCATAGCTTTAAAACCCATTTAAGGGACAAAGTTTAAGAACCCTTGTTAGTGCAAGAAACGACATGTATTACTCAGCAGGTAAAAGATAAATTTCTGCTGTGACTTTATGTGTCAAGGATGTCCTACTACTCACACATCTAAGACAAGCTAGAAATTTACCTGTTGTAGAGCTTCAGGGTAAACAGAAGAGCTGGAATGAAGAGGTGAAGGGAAAAGGACACAGAACAAAACACATTTTTCTTAAAAGCATTAAAGAGGTTTACATTTGAAGGCCCCACTTATGGGGAAATATCCTTATGGATATCCTTACTGACAAAGACAAGCTATCAGAGTGCTTGAAGTTAAAACTCATTTGAGTGCCCTCTTCCAACTTTTCTATACTTCTACTACTTCAAATATATCAACATCCTGGTAGCACCTTAACACCTCAAAACATTTTGAGATTCTCCTCTTTTCTCTTAGATTTCAAGTGAAAGCACATTGTCTCTCTTACCAGGAATGCACAGCATGTGCAAGAGAGCTAAACCTGCTGTAATTCCAGTAGTGCTCAAATGCCACTCATGAAAACTTGAGTTTGCTACTCATTAGGGTTCGAAACCTTCACCATGACTAATACCTAATTAAGGTAGGTAATAATATCTCAATATTTCAATTATTCCTTACTTTCTTAAGGCCTCAGATAGCCTCCCTCGACATTTTGTTGCATTTCTCCTTCCACAAACATACCAGAAGAACATCTAAAGATCTCGGCCTTTTTTTCTTTTACTTTTTCCATAACCCATCCTCATAGATACCCATTTTTATATTACGCCTTTTCTTCACATCTCACTACTCAGCCATGTTAACCTCCTTTGCTTTAAGTTCTCTACAAAGCATCTGTAAAATCCAGTTGTTATGCCCTTGAACTGAGGTGTATCACACTTCCTTAGTCAGTTCCTGGTGAGTTTCAATACCTCACTGCTTTATGTCTTCACCCTTCAGGTTCCTACCTGCAACTCTGTAATGGCCAAGTTTATGAGACTATACAGTTTCACGTTCAACTGCTTCTTACTGTTATGGCTTTTCAGGTTGCTCCCATTCTTTCTTACTCATTCCTACTCTAAAGTGCTATAATTTTATCCTTTCCTGTAATTTGTACCATTTATTTGCAGACATCTTGCAAAAATTAGATCTTTTTCAAAAAGCTGAAAAAAATGTGTCAGTACAACTTGGGGCAGAGGTGGGAAGGAAGACACTAATGAAGTTTTACAGAGGTATGCAGCTCTTGAAACGTATCGAGCTACATTTGCTTAAATAACCTGGTTCAGATCAGGACAATTACAAACTGTATCCTCAGTTTACTAGGTACTGGCTCTTTTTCTGGAGCATTTTTGAAAAACAAAAACTGGATTCCATTGAGAAAAACAAAATTTAAGTTCCACTCAAAAGCACATCTACATGGACTTCATCTACTTGGACCTCTTCCAAGACTTTTGATATGGTCCCCCACAATGTTCTTGCTGCTGAATTGGAGACATATATATTTAATGGATGAGGAATTGGCTGGATGACTGCATCCCAAGAATTACAGTTCATAGCTCAATGTCCAAGTGGAAACCAGTAACGAGCTGTGTCCCTCAAGGGTCTGTACTGGGACTGATACTGTTTAGCACTTTCTTCAACAACTCGGGAGAGTAAGATTAAGCAGACCCTCAGCAAGTTTACTGGTAACACCAAGCTGAGTAGTACAATTGATAAGCCAGAGGGAATAGTATGCTATCCAGAGGGATCTTGACAGCCTGGAGGAAGGAGCCCATGGGAAACTCAGGGCTCAACAAGGCCAAGTACAAGGTCAGCCAGGGCAATCCTGAATATCAATACTGGGGGCTGAACGGATTGAGGGCAGCCCTGTGGAGAAGGAGCAGGGAGGACTGGTAGATGAAAAATTGGACATGAGTCAGCAACATGCGCTTATAGCCCAAAAAGTCAGTCATATCCCGATCCGTGGTGATTCTGTCCCTCTTCTCTGCTCTGCTGAGATCCCACCTGGAGCATTGCATCTAGCTCTGAGGTCCCTGGTTCGAGACAGAAATGGGCCTGTTAAAGCAGGCACAGAAGAGGGTTACAAAAAGTGACAGAAGGCTTGAACACCTCTCCTGTGAAAAAAAGCAAAGAGAGTCGGGAGTTGTTCAGTCTGGAGAAGAGAAGGCTGGGGAGACCGCATTGCAGCCTTTCAACTTCTAAAGGGGGGTTACAGAAAAAGATGCAGTGAGATTTGTTAACAAGACCTGTAGTAACAGGACAAGAGGCAATACCTTTAAATTGAAAGAGGGTAGGTTGACACCGGACACGAGGAATAGTTCTTTAACAATGAAGGTGGCAAGACACAGGAACAGGTTACCCAGAGAAGCCGTGGGTGCCCCATCTGTGAGAGTGTTCCAGGTCAGGCTGCATGGGGCTTTGAGTAACCTCATCCAGTGAAACATGTCGCTGCCATAGCAGGGTGGTTGGATTAGGTGAACTTTAAGTGTCCCCTCCAACCCAAATCATTTTATCACATGCACTCCAATGCTTACTGGGGACATTAGACTCTAAATTATGTGTTGGACTGAAGTTTCCTCGTCATGCACCTACTGCTTCATATAGAGTTGAGGTACTTATTCAAGGAGAATTGACTAACACTGATTTAGAAGAAATCTTCCAAACCACATATAAAATGATAGAATCATTTAGGTTGGAAAAGACACTCAAGATCATCAAATCCAACCATAAACCCAGTACTCCCCCTAAACTGTGTCCCAGAGTGCCACATCTACATCCCTTTTACGCATCTCCAGGGTTGGAAACCACCTTCTTGGGCAGCCTGTTCCAATACTTAATAATCCTTTTGGTGAAGACATGTTTCCTAAAGTCTTATGTCACTGAGCATATTTTGTTCTAGTTACAGGTAACTAGTCACAGATAAGGTAGTGATGGGCCTGAAGGGAACCAAGATCTTTCATACATATTAAGCTGAAAGACTAAGCAGTGCACTGCCAAAAATACTTCAATCAAAAATTCTATAACCTAGTATTTCACTATTTATTTTCAGTCTTTAAGGAAACATTCAAAATTGCAACTTACCAGGATTATGATGAGTCACAGATTCTCCATTTTGAAACACATCTCCAGCCACGTTCATTCTACCAGGATTGAAAGGTCCTACACCAGTCTTGGTCTGTGAAGTTAAAGATGGGGTGTATGTTTGCAAATTAACACCAAAATTATTTGACTGCAGTCCGTTAGATACATCTCCCAAGCTGGCATTGTGCAGTGACGTTACATGTGTAATCATTAGGTTCATGTCACGCCCATCAGCATCATTTTCTAAATGACTGTCACTGACAGAGCTCATAGCACCTGTTTCTAATGTAGTAACATTAGCAATCTGAATTTCAGAGTCTGGTTCTGTGGTTATACCACTTTTACCTATTCCTGAATTTACCTTACTTCTTGAAAAACTGGAAGCTGAGAATTCCATTTCGTTGGTTCTATTTTTACACTCTGGAAGTCTTCGTTCATTAAAACTGGAAGCATTCTTCTCTTGTCCTTGATTTGTTTCGATGTCTTCTTCATCATCAATAATAATAGTTTCACTTATACTCCCCTTTTGAGAATTTAAGTCTTTCGGAGAAGGAAGCATTTTGCAATCATTTCCTTTAAGTTCTTCATTTTTTGATGATGTAAATGCAGTGCTCCTTTGGTCTGCTACCAGTGACATGGAATTCTGCGGAGGTTGTATAGGTTCAATAAAAACTACATCATCATCATCTTCTATAGGCAAGTTTTGGAATTTATTAGGTCTAGAAACTAAAGAACTTGGTGGCCCTCCAAATGTATTTCCTACATTTGCAAGACCTGCTGCCATGGTGGTATTCCCTAGCAGATTAGGAGTACGTTCAGACAAGTCTAATCCTCCCAGAGGACTCGTGTCCATTCCAGATCTGCTGTTTGAAGAAAAACATAAAGCAAGAAAAAAAACACATCCAACTTGAGTAAACAATTTTCCATTAACAGTTCTTAAAAATAACGACAGAATTAATAGTTCCAGCTTTTACTTTATTTTCTTCCTGAGATAACACAAAAGAAAAATTAAGTTTTCCTATGCTCTTCTTTGAATGTCTAAACATCCACTAACTTTCTAATCCAATATTAGCAAAAAAATACAGTCGCTACACATCACAATGTTTTACCAATACATCCATACACAGGAAACAGAATTTTAAGTGCTATTTATTACATGATTGTGATCTCTCAGTCTCTTTCCCACCCCACATATGCACACAATGATCTTCTAACACTGCTTTTGCTAGACTGCAAAGCAAGATCAAGAGTTAGGCACACAGAAAGAAATACTGAATTCCTATTAAATTTCAGTCCTATTAGGAATGTTAACAGCTTTGAAATTCAACTGATCTTGCCCCAAACCCATGCTGCCAAAGCTTCTTAAGTAGCCAAATGAATGGAACAAAGAAGTAAGGAAGGAATAAATAGGAAACCCTGGCACCTTACAGGAATAGATACATTATTGAGCAGCAGGAAGTGGACAGCAACCTCTCATTTGTAGCCACTATAGACTGGCAGCTCATTTGAAGTCCTGACTTACTACCATATGCTCCTGCAACTTTCAGTAACTTTGTCTTTTCTCTTTTTAAGACCAAGAAGTGTTTATTCAGGCTACTTCCCAACAGCTACTTTGCCTGGAGAGATCTGTTTGCTTTTTGTAATCATTCACTTTGGGGAATCTGTTCTTCGTAACTGTCAATTCAACCATGAATTAAAAATTGTAAAAGTCAACCTGGATATAATCAAAGCCAAAGAACCTAAGATTGCTCTAAAAAACATCTGTACTAAAGATCAGTAAGTTAAACTGATCTTGATATAATACTACAAGAAAAATACTGACGTAATTATAATTTGAGTATGTCTTGGAGTATATGCTGATGTGTGATATCACTAAGTTTTTGTGAAAGGTTAGAAGTAGCTTTCTGTGCTTTTTCATAAAATCTTTATACAGGAAGGTAAATATAAGAAGTAGAAATACCCTGCTCATCTATACTTACCCATCCAGAAATCCACTGCAATCTGTTTACCTTAATAAGTTGCTCCAAGCACTTTTATTTTCTTTCCTGCAGGGACACTGCTCTTGTACCAACTTGCTGCCCTTCACAAAAGTAGTGTGGTCTGAAACAGGGTTAAATCAAACATTAGCTATCCAAAACAATTTCCTCATCTCAAGCATCATCTGCCAGCTATGCTCCTTAAACCAACTTCCTTCTCAATTTACAGTTGAAGTTCAAACCTGACTTTCAGCACTACAATCCTACAGTAAGAGGGAATATGAGTCTATTCAACCACTGCAGTGAGTAAAGCAGCAACAGCACTGTTTGAGATCTTCTACTCTGTCGCATCACATTTCCAGAAGGCTTTATAGAGGGGAAAAACATGCCACATTTGGTAAGAGACAGATATACCTAAGTGCAATTGAGTAATCAAACATTAGAATTAAGAAGTATATCTGTCATAGAATATTAAGGAAATAAATGATTCAAGTAAACTGAGCAATGGAGAAAAAAATCTTAGCAGTTACATTTCCTTCTTTTGTATCAGGTCAACTTCCTTGCTGCCTGTAGCAGAATATACTATGCTAAAATTGAAATATAAAAGGAAAACTATGGAACATAAAATCAGGCCTACAATGCAATATAAACCTTACACTGCTAATAATTTTCAACTTGTATATAAGCACTGCAGCGATACTTAGTGCAGATTCAGATATCCATAGCCTGTATTAACACATGTGATCGCTCACAGGAGACTGAAAATGTTCAAAGTTCAAGCCTCTATTTATTCTTCAGGTTTTATAACAGTCATTAGGTTTTCCAGACTTGGCAGCATTTTTAAAAGAGAGAGCATCAACCTGTATAGTTATCTACTGTTTGAGGACAGCCCTTAAAATCCCCAGACAGTAAAGATGCCCAGAGGAATAAAGATCCAGTATTTTTCTACACATTTACACTATTCAAGCCCTGTTGTCCATTAACTGAGCAGGGGCAGGGGGGGCAGGACAAGGACCAAGCAGTAAAGCTGTGAACCAGATTAATCCTAGAAGAGAGGCGACCACCTTTTAATTCCTTCCTATGTTAGCCTTACAGCCAAATGCCATTATGTAATAGCATTTGAACTGCAATAAAGGTAACAGTGAATTGGAATGAAAGAGGTTTTCTTACCAAAAAAACCCTGTATTATCAATGCAGTTGGCTTGTACCTCCCTGGAAATCAGTCAGTTACACTGAAGATTAATTTAATCCAATATTCTCTTTCACCTATTTTACTTTTTCCTCTAGGGCTGAATAATTTAAAGTTAGATTTTTCTGCAGCTCAGCTTTTGCTGAAAAGAATTAATTCCTTTTTTAAAGTTTCACAGGTTTATTCTATATATTTTCTTTCTCTACAAGGACAAAAGCATCACAAGCACATAAAGCTTTTAATAAAGTTTTAAATATGCTTGAACAGATGTGAGCAGAGAAAAAATGAGACTATGCCAAGACTACACCCCAGGCCTGACTCAAAGCCTTTACTATTCCTATTTTCACAAATCCTTAGTAGAGAGACAGATTTGGGCTGTATTACAGTACATGCATATAATATGTAGCAAAGTTGAGACTCAAAACATGTATCTTTTTGCCTAAATCTATTTACCTCTTCCACAAAGCTCTTAGGTTTTAATGAACTGCATCATCAAGTATTTAAAAAATAAGAAAAAATGTGTGTTTAACTACTAGTGCAAAGTCATTAACAAAATCTGTATATATTTCCCTGCAAATAGTTTCTACCTCCCTAAGACTCGACAACAAAATTACCCATAAAACGTGCAAAATGAGGTAGCTTGTTTTCTAAAAGTAGGAGCAGCTAGGAGAAACACAAAAACCATGTAGGCAGTGTCACAGTCAGTATTTCTAAATGAAAAACTACCCAAAAAGAGTGACTTAAAGAGTGAAAAAAACCAGGTTTAGAATGGAAAACTAGGAGAAAACTCACACCTCAAAACTGGCAACAGCCAAAGATGCTTTACAATAGAAATATAATTGTTGATCACTGGATGAACTGCTGAGATTTGGGGGGGAAAAACAAAACTGAAACACCCCCCCCAACCAACAATACAAATGCCCAACCCAACAAAAGAAAAAAACCAACAATCAAAAAACCACCCAACTCCCCCCCACAAAAAAAACCCCAATCCCCCACAAAAACACAAACAAACAATCCCAACCAACAACAAAAAAACCTACCCATAAGCTAGTGAGACCTAGTCTGCAGAAAACGCACGTTCAATACTGCTGCAGAACAAGCTCAAGGCTTTGTGGTGGCATGCACACACCAAAATTTCAGGTGGACAGAAAGAGAAGCACTACCAATATTCAACAGCCCTTCCTGAACCAGGTTTTGTCTGCCCCTCTTAATTTGAGCTACATCACTCACCTATTAAAAGTCTTCACGCTGAAATAAATTACGATCCATGGCTATGTTCAAGGCTTAATTGCTGGAAGAAATAAAAGGCAAAATGCAGGCACTTCTTTAGAATGATGACAACTACTACAGCTCTTAAGACAGCTAAGTAATACTTGTAGGTAGGTGAACTCCACTGAATGGTAAGAGAGTTAAATTCATCATGAATTGCAGAAATCCAGGTGATGTGTATGACTACCTCAAAAAAAACAAAACTCAACTCCACTTTAACAAAAGCAGAAACTGGAATTTAAATGCCTTTACCAAGTGCCATTAATAACATGTGGGATGAAGGTGACAGAAGACCAAAGTCACAGTTATGTACGCTTGGAGCAAAACCACAAAAATCAAAAGGAGTCACTGAAATCTGGCTAAAACTACAGTCCCACCAAAACAGGGCATTGGAAACAGACATTCAAAGTAGGATGAGCATGTACAACTGCTTTCATATAAAAGCTGTAAGCCAAAAAATAAAAAGGAAAAACTTGAAACACTACGTTGGACATAATACATAACTGAGACATCATCAAATGTAAACAGATGAACAAAATTTAGGAGACAGGATCCTATGACACAAATATAGGAACAAGAAGACAGGGGTTCATTTGCTTCAGCAAAAGAAAACTACTTTCTGCTAGGAAAGCACAGTATCGTAACTAAATTATTTACCTCAACAGGTACTGGGCTACATTTAAATTCCACATCCCAAGCAGAAGAAACAGCCTATTAATGGTATAGCATCAATCACTTCCACTCAACAGTGACACCATAGGTGAGTTAATGAGAATGAGACTCAAAGTAGTAACTGAATACTTCAACTACTGCTGTACAAACTAGCGGGGGGAAAAGCAAAACCAACCCACCACTGAATGACGGGACAAATTTTAACAAGACAGTCAACTTCAACCACCTAGAGAACTCTCTGAAGAAAAAGCAAATCCTAGTCTAACTCTGAGCCATATAACATAGTTCAGGATGTAATTATCCAGATTGACTCCAGAAAAGCATATTTAAATTCCATGGGGAATGAAAAAAATTTTAAAAACCTCATTACTTCAACATCTGTCTTCAGAAAGAACAGCCTCAGTGGGAAGAACCGAAATAGAGCAGCTAGAACAAAAGGCTCGAAAACAGGAAGGCATTTTAAAAACTCACCATATTATGCATACAACCAGTCCAAAAAGACTCCAAAAACTCCCTAACTACTACTATCAGGAAATCTCTGACATACAAAGGTGCTGAAATTGTACTGGGGGGATGTTTCATACACATTTCATACACCTTTTGGTTAGAGACAGGTTACTGACCTATGTCAGTGCAACAGTTTGTCTAAAATCCCAATTCTTGTCAATTTTACAATCAGTAAAATTTTCCTGAAGTAACAGAGTACCCAAGAAGCCTGAATCTGAAAACACAGAATAAATTCTTTGCAGTGATGTTCAGTAAGGAAAAGATCAGGGAAAATCACATCTAAGCTCTCTTTCTAGGGGTCAGGTCAAAGGAAAAATGTTGCATCAAAGTGCTAACACAAGAGGATTTTAGAACAAATCACTAGGGCCATGTGGCAGTCACTTAAGATTTCTGAAGACAGTCAGCAATTTTTTATTTCAGTATCTGCAACCAATTACTTAAGCAAAAGGTGAGAACAATTACTCAGACTACAGTCCTATCTCTATCACTAAATAAACTGATAGAAACTACAACTGAATAAATATACCAAAAAAAGGGGGGAGAGGGGAGTAACATGGATTTTGCAAAGAAAAGGTAACGTCTCACATGACTACTGCCGAAATCTTTTGAAGGGTTCACGTACTTTTTGAGCAACCCTGATTAAACTGGTATATTCCACTAAGGTCTTCCAAAAGGCATTCAAACACTGTACTCACTGAAGACTCCTGTGGAAATTATCTACAATAAAGATTTTGAGAAAAGGTTCTCTGGGTGATTTGTAATTATTTAAAGAGAAAAGTATAATATGCTTGTTGTTATCACAATAAAGAGAAGTTACCAGAGGGGTTCCAAAATAAAATTACAAAGATCAACATATATAAGTCAGCCAAAGAGAGAGTGACTCCCGAAATGAGTGCTTGCTAATCATACAAACTTATTCACAGCAGCTGAAAACAGAAACGGATTGCAAAGCAGTGTGGTAGGCAAAATCACTACTGATAAATGCAAGGTAATGAACAGGGGGGAAAGAATACATGTAACAATTAACACCCAAGCTGCAACTCTCTCACTCTTTCAAATCAAGCTGCTCTATTATCAACAACCAAAGAGAAAAAAAATAAAGGAATCAAATAAAACAAAGCACATTTGTCACTACAAAAAAACCATACTTCACCAGCATCTTGCTTAGCATGAGATGCTCAGATCACTCACTTTTCAGAGAGAGGGAAAAGCAGATGAGTTACATGAACAATTTGTATTCATGGAAAAGACCTCTCATTGAAAGGAAAACTCAAGGAAGATTATAAGTCTGAAAGAATAAAAAAAAAATAAAACATAGAAGATAAGAGTTGCCCAGTGTCTTACAAGAACAAAAAGGTGCCGAATTAAATAATTAAGAAGCTTTAATAATCTATTGTGCATGGAAACATTTTCTTCTTAATTAGGAGAGTCACTGCTGTAGAAGGCTACAGAGGTTAGAAACATAACCAGTTCAAACAGGAATTGGCCAAACAGGAAATAAATGCATTGATGACTTAAACACAGTGGTCCAAAGGCAACTCTACAAAATTCTTAGCCAGCCAGCTGAAAACCAGAATACACTTGCAGAAAAATCAGGCTGTAACTCAAAAGCTTCTACTCCTAGACATCCCTATTGCAAACTGGTTACCCAATTGTCTATTTGACTAGTACAGCAATTACCCTAATCTAGCAGAGGAATGGTTATCTTCCCTAGATACAAAAGAAGTATCACTAGCCTCATGGAAGCTCTACCCATGTATCCAAAATCTGAATTTCAGCCTATGGCTCTCAAGCTGACTTCAGCTGGGGGACGGGTGTCAACATTCTGGTAAAAGCTTAGAGACTATCTGAACATGTCCCGACGTTCTGTGAAGCTATCCAGTTCTAAAGATCAGTTCCTGAGCCTGACATTCATTTGACCATAACATCATTTATTTCCTTAATTCGGCTACTTTCTAAAGTTTGTATCCTTATGACAGAAATTCACTTGTTATCACTTCTTTTAAGTCTGATGGTCACAAGCTCAGTAAAGACTGTCTGCAAAGCAGCTATCAAGAAGCTCCTTAGCTTAATGTCTTGCTACAGCTCAGGAACACTCATTCCCTACACAACCAGATGCAACCTACAAACCACAGCCTTCTCGGGGTATGAATCCATCAACACAGTGGCTGGCTGATCGTATGACACAGTTCACCCCAAAAACAAAGCACACCACTCCAATTAAAATCACCTAAAAGTAGCACTTTTTACTGGAATTGAAGCAAACTAGTAACCCAACTATACCCACATATAAGAATTGAAATGTGCTAGAAAAACACAAGTAGCCCAGCATTTTTAAAGGGTTGTAATTTAAGCCAGCTTTAAGCTAAATCTGCATGCTACTACAGCAGTCTCAATTTGGCCATAGTGAATGATTTATACTATGCATAGAGAGACTCCTATCCATGTGAACAGAACTCCATGTTAGAGAAAAAGCAGTTGCAGGGCCCTTCTGGGTCACTAGATATAAAACTTTTACCACAGGCAACCACATAAGCTGTTTTGGTTTGTGGTTTTTTCCCTTGTTTCCTGAGGGGCATCTAGTCATCAGCCTTAGCATTTTACATTCAGATATGCCTTGGATATATGGTAGCTCTGATTCACTGTTAACTTCTACATCTCTGACAAAAGTTTTCACATTTTTTGAAGGTCTGCCTAGTTACCAGGTCCACAGTCTCACTGCTATGCTATTATGTGGCCCAGCTGTTTCTGCAACAACACACATAACCAGACAAAAGAGACCTTCCTGCTGGAATTCTTTCCAGCCAGATCAGTTCCCCAAACCAAGTATTCCTGTGCAAGAACACTACAGCTATGCCTGAACACATGGAGGTTGGTGCCACAGCACTGAACTTCAGCACAGAGATCCTTTTAGCAGACAGGATAGTCAGGACAAGCTGATGGCCATAGACGGAAATGCTCTACCTTGACAGCAACTACCACACAAAACACTCCGACATGAATGTGCTAACTGGCAACACAGCAAGCACTGACAGGCTGAATATTAAAACACGTCAGACTGAATTTTACAACATGTGTACCTACTGGTCACACTGAGTAGTGCACCCAAAACGAGCAAGGCTTTAAGCAAGCCTCAGATATCACATTAATGCCACAATGACTCAACTATTTCATCTGCCGGTTTCACACACAAATCATGCTAATGTGCTCAACAGAAATACTTGCATATTTTGGCTAAACTCAGGTGCAAGTATTCACAACACCAAGTTAAAACAAGGGTCTTAAATTACTATACAAGCTAATTAAAGGGTCTGAATAATATTTAACACAAACCCATCAATGTATTTATATTGCTAGTGTTTCAGAACACAGGTCAGAGCTTTCAAGAACAGAATACTAAGTTTAGGTTCACAAACCTAATTTATCTATCTGCCTGAGTACCACCATTACAAAAGCCTGGTATATCTCATTACTTCAGTCTTGAGACACTACTCCAGAATTTAGTTTCCTGTAGGTTTGGAGCTGCTTCAAATTTAATTCTTTCCCCTCATTTTGAAAGAAATTGTATGGATTGGTGAAATTAGCTTACAAAAAGTCATTATGTAACACTCAAAATGTGTTTGTCATGCAGATTTCAGAGAATTCAAGAACAAAACATATGCAAAGACCTGTAATCCAGCAGAGACAGCAACTAAGAAGAGTAAAAGGGCAAGATCTACTTAGTGAAGTATTTTGAAGCAAATCAGTAAATTTTGGTTTTATTCACAAGAGTAACTATTCCCACACAACTAAAGCTTACCAAAACCAGCCAAATTTTGATATCTTCTGAGCATCTTAACTGAACTATAGCTACAACTGTTACATGTGAATGCTGACATCTGTTTTCAAACTGGTGCTTCCAGGAATATTTGAAAAATTTTACTTAACACAGCCTCTTCTTTGAGTCTTCCTACTCAATGAATGCTAAGAAATGCTTCCTTGCATGCATGAACAGAACCAAAATTCAGAGTCAACCTCAAATTTAATTCTATGAAGGGGTATCCAAACCAAGCACCAGTAATTCTCAAGATTACTCATCAAAGAATAAGCAGCATTTGGCATGGGAATTCATGGCAAATAAAATTCGTAGTACTGACCCAACACTGTTTTAGAGCAGCCATACTGATATGTATCTCCCCCTTATCCACACACTTTCAGTGTATTTCATGGCTGTTTAATCTTGGAAAGACACTGATCAGCAAGAACACAGCTCCATCTCTGGCCGTAGAAGCCATTATGTGTAATGCGGTAGATAGTAAATTTTATCTCTCTACTGCTCAAACAGCAAGAGACTGCTTAAGGATGTCCTTTATTATAAATGGAATAGATAGGTGAAACAAGACAAAGAAAGAAAGGACCCACAATAAATGCTTATCTATTACTTATATCCAAACGTCTATCTATTTCCAGAAAATAGGCAACACTAGACCACAGCAACAGACTAGAAAGATGCCTAAGTGGAAAGGGAATACAGGAACAGTAGAGAAACACAATGCTAAAGATATGAAAACAGGAAAAGGACAAGTAAAATCCTGAGAAATAAATAGAAAGTGGCATTAATACAGCATGAAAAGAGGCAAAATTGTCATTTGATGGATCTTTAAAACATTTAACACTTAAATAGAAAAAACAAATACTGAATGGCTAGATCAGAAACAGACCCAGGAACAGTAAATTTATTTATATGTCTGACCTGGGCAATAGAACACAGGCCATTCGTGTCAGTGGGTCACAGCACACACTTCAAAAACACGCCTTACTCTTGCTCCACAGGGAGCAATGAAGATTGAGAATTCCAATCTATGAAGTCCTTAGGTTTTGCTGGCATTTCAAGAAAACCCAGTACACACAAATAGCACATAATCTTTCAAATTTGTCAAGTTAAAGAAATATATGCAAAAAAGTATATAAACCAAGCAAATGTGAACAAACTAGAGACAGGAGAGAACAAAAATCTCAAGAGCAAGAATTTTCCAGTGTTTGATTATCTTAGCTATTGGCAATTTTTTCCCTTGTTGCTACTTATACCCATTACCTGCCATTCTATTGATAGGCATCTCTGAGAAGAGCTTGACTTTGTCTTCTCCGTATTTTCTCACTAATTATTGAAGACAGCAGTAAACTGTCCCTTCAGCCTTCTCTTTAGACTGAACACACCCCTCCCTCAGCTCTTCCTTCTCCATTATGTGTTCCAACCCTCTAAGCTGATGGCCTTACACTGTGCTTACTCCAGAATATCCGTCTCTTCATTTGGACGAAGTCTAACCAAAACCAAACCAAATACTGCAGATGTGTGTCGCCCTGATTTTCTCAGCCTCTTGATGTTTGCATTCTCGGAGTCAGAGTTCTCACAGTTTTCATGTAAATAATAGCCAGTGTTTACTTAACTGTTCTTTTTTGTTATCATTCTTTTACAACGAGAGAAAGAGAGATGGACAGTCTTTTAACCAGTGTGATTGAAGAGGTGTTAACCTCAACTTCCAATCCACTATCATAGTTAAGAAATCTATATATATCGAGAGAAATTAAACCCGACATTCATCCGCCTTCTGACATCTCAGTGTGTGAGTGTGGTTCTTTCTCGTGTCCTATAGCCACAGGTGTGTTCTCTCAATACCAAACAGTGGGGAACAATACCTCCCCTTAAACTGCTGGCTACAGTCTTGCTTAATTCAGTCCAGTATGCTGTTTACATTCATCCTGCTAGGGTGCACTATTCGTGTTTAAATTGCTGTTTACCAGGACTAGCCAAAGCTGACTTCTATCCTATCAGTGCCCAGCTCGTACTATTCCCAAACATTCTGGAAATCAAGATACTTTTAAAATGTCAACATGGACTTTTAACATTATTCTTCATTAGTGCTTCTTCTTAATTGGTTGGGTTTTTAAAATTTTTATCTTAACCTAGCATTCAGCCTACGCTCATACATGTACAACCCATGAACAAGTAGCTCTGCGTGGATAACTTGTATCCAGAATGCCTAATGGAACACCACTTCTCTGCCTGATTGCATGTATCTTTTTGACTAATGCTTCTAAAACACTGTATTTTTGCATATGCTAAGAAAGAGGAAAAACTGTCATGCCATAGTTTGTAAATTAACAAGTTTGCAGATAAACCATCTTCTGTGCCCTTAATATAACTAACATCAGCTAATAGCCTCAACCAGATTTTTCATTTCTGAGAAATAATTAAGTATTGGCTAACAATTTAGTATTTTGGGCCTGGTATGGACAAGCTTCTTCAACACAACTTACTTGCAGTGATTAGTACTCAATGCATCTAGTTATTCAGAACAAAGAAAACTGAATTCAAAAGAGTAAGGAATGTTATGCTATATGTAGGAGGGAAACCCATGTAGACTACGACCAAGTAAACAGACAGTGAAGCTACAGTATAACAAAGGGACAAAAAACTTACCACCACAAACAAAATGAGATAGAAAAGTAAGTGGGAGAAAACAAAATGAAGAAACAGCCACAAAACAGTTCAAGTTCTATATGAGGTAAGGTTGATGGGAAACGGGATCCAAGGCAAGAATAGATACGGTCAGCAAGGCAAGTATGATGGGTTTTCACAGCTGCGCTGGCTGGTTGCAAGTTACATTATGCAATCAAGACTCCAGGTTATTGAACTGTTTTTACAGTGTAAAAGATAGTCTTATTTTTAAATAAGATGCATATTGTATTTGCTGAGACCACAGTTCCACAACTACAAACCACATCCAGTCTTGGACAGGACTACTGTGGTTTTGAATTCCTATTCCTTTCTCCTCTTCTCCCTAGCTGTTTAAGGATTCTAACAGCCAGTCCATCGTGGGAGCTAACATAGTAGAAAGCTGAAACACTAAAAAACAAGAGCAAATACTCCACACCTACATAGCTCCTCGCCCCCAAATTTCATTGTGATGATTCATGGACCTAAATTGACTCCCAAAATTAAAAACATAAAACAATAAAAAAAGCTAGAAAAGGCTGGTGTTGGTACAGAAGAGGACAGGACAATGACAGACCTAAGTTAGTCTGGTTTAAATGGCCATACAACCAAGGATATATACCTTAAATTTAAAACCATGAAAAATATACAAGGCAGTATTTGTTTTAAGCGAATATTTTGTCTTTAGACACCAAGTCTGCAACTGAAATATATTCTGAGCCTTAAAAAAAAATCTATTAGCTTTCCTAGTAGGGAGCTTTTCAAATCCTCTATCAACTTTTGCCTAAAAAGAAGAAAGTAATGCCTTAGTAAGTTATTCCAAGTCCTGGTTATTGTACCTGCTGAAAAGTACAATACACTGTTCCCTGTTTGATTTTGTACTGCTTAGGCAATAACTGACACTCAGAAATTCAGCCTTTAACACTGGCTGAAAGGGAGATGGAGGAAGCACACCCAATTATCTAATATGTTATTGGGTGCACAGCCTCTCCTAGATCAGGATTAAGTCACACCCTAATCCTCTTTTAACTGAGGAATAGCCTGAGTTTATGAAGTCTGTTACTAGAAAGCATGTTTTCCACTCCCTCTTAAGTAATTATTGTGTATCTTCTCCAAACGTTATGGTTCTTTTAAATTATTTTAAAAAGTTGAATTTAGTTCAGATCATTACTGTACAATACACAATTTTAGTCAGACCATCTCAGTATTTCTATTTCTTAATTCTTTGGATAGAAGTATACATAACGATGGTCAAACACAGTGATGATGGCAAATATCCAATTTTTGCTTCTGGTAAAAAGCAGATCACCTTTGCTGCGCTCTCCATCTTCTGTCATTTCTAAATTGTGATTTTTTCTTTATTACACGGATTACAAACGACTTTCTACCTGGCCTCTCTAGATACTACTCAGCTTCTTTAACGAGGCCTCACCTACCAGAACAAAACATCATTTTCTGAATGAACATTTTTTTCAAAAAACATAACCGCCCTCAAAAGCAAAACTACTACTACAACTACTACAACAAATTATTATAATAAACAAAACCCCAAACACGCACACATGCAAACACTACTTATAAATTCAAAAGATGTCTGGTAAATTCTGCTAGCTTAATTAAAATTCTTGAACATTTATAGATTAGTACATTAACAATCAATTGTTGCTCAAAAAAAATGATGGCATTATTTCAGGTACAACAGAACACTAGGTCTTCTTCCCTTTTCCACGCATACCAAAAAAAAAAGGCAAAAAAAGACACCAATACCACACCCATAGAACACAACTGTTAACAGAGACTCCCAGGAGCCAAAGCCATAGACCACATCATGCTAGCCACTGTGCAAACACAGAATACAACTGTTCAAAGAGCAAACAATCTAAACATAAGGGGCAACAGATGGAGAGAGACAAAAATGAGAATACAAGGAAACAGCACCACCATAAACAATGGTTACAATTAGTTCTTGTTCTAAGGATGGTGTGTTTGAGTCCAGGGGTGACAGGAAAGGTGGTGGTTTGGGTTTGTTTTCAGTAGGCTTTATGTCCTAAAGCCAGCTTCTTTTGCATTAACAGGCTGCAACTGGCTTGCTTGTACGGGTGCACACGCAGAACTTCTTCAAGCATGAGGAGCATCACAGGAGATTGAATGAAACTGTTTAACTGCCCATGATGTCACTTCCTAAAACTTACAATCTCATTAGCAACAAAAGTCATACAGGATTCTTCACAGTTAAACCCCAACATTAGATTAAAGGTAGGTAAAACCTGTCAGTTTTACAGCCATAAAATACAAAATGGAAAAAGACCACACAGTCAAAAGGAGTCCAGGAAAGCACTCTGGTATAGGATTCTGAATCCATATCAACAGAGCAGGATCATTCTTAGCACATCTGCTAAGAAAAATTGTTACCACATGATACAGAGATCAAAGGCATGGTATAAGATGTACTCATGTGATTTACTGACACAAATAAATAACCAACACTGAACTGCTGATTAACATTTAAGACACCACTTACTATGTGGGAGAAATCTACAGTCTGTTAGAAGAGTGCGTGCTATGTCTAAAACTAGGGCTAGATTATGAACTTGAACCAAAGATCTCATGGCAATGCTGTCTACAAGCAACAGCACAGAGAGCTTTCATTTACAATAGTAGCCTCAGCTAAAGGTCAGACATCCACAAAGAGAAGTCACAAGCACACACAGAGTTGTGTTAGCTAGTTTAGAGGGCAGCAGGTCTGGAAGAGACAGACTTGAAGGTCATCCATACAGGGATGATAGCTGTGTTTATTAATGAGATGAACAAAATTACTTTTAGAGAAATATTATGTAGTACTAGAAGTAAATACCAAGCTGGAAAGATCTTGAACAGAACTAAGGAAAAGGAACTCCAAAAAGAAGTAAGGTTTTCACCAAGGTTACTTTCAAGGAGAGGGGAAAACAAAAAGCAAAAGTAAAAAAAGCACAGTTGCATTTTGAGTTAACTCAAATGAATTAACTCTTTTTAATGTTCAGGATGGTTGCATTGCACCGAAGAGCCTAAAGGAACATAAGATGCCAATACACCACCAACAAAAGGCTGCAGGAGGAAAACAAAGACGTCCATGTTTCTTGGACTGACTGTGAGCTGTAAGCAGCCCCTAATTAGTAAAATTTGGCATAACCCATACAATTCTTTGATTTCTATGATTGCATGATTTTCTATCTTCTTCCAGTGCCATCTTTCACAGCAAAAGATTAGACGAAACTAAATGTAGAAACCAACACAAACACAACACAAACTCTTCCATAATGCCACTGATCTCTCCTAATGATCTGGCCCAGCAAAAGCTACATCAGTAGCTGTGATCAGCTGTCCCATCAGTTAACAGCATGTGCCCAAGCATACTTTGTACAAACTATTCCATGGGGGAACGGTGGAACTGAGATGACATCCTGCTTAGCATGTGTTGGGGGTAAAACTGATGAGCAGGAACTACACCTCAACAGACTTCTGTACAGCACGAGGTACACAGATGTAGGTATTGTGGCCTTTGGAAGTTACGGTGATGCTAACTGAAGGATTATGATAGTCTTGTAGGGGTTAAAGAAGCTGTACAATAAAGTTCATAAACCTTTTAAATAAAGAAGTAACATGTTACACGTTACATTTTTTAGAGACCCAAACCCATAGTTTTGCACAACAGCAAACACTGTTAAGTAGTCCCATCTCAGACAAACTTACAAAAAGCAAACAAGCCCATCAAAATCCTGCTGTGCTACTGACACTCAGTATGGCTGGCTAGAGCACTGACAATCCCCGAGTGTTTCAAACCAGTACTGCAGCTACTCTGTTCACTGACATAATCACTGAACACCTGCTTCTGCACCCCACCTCTGTCATGAATCCCTGCTATCCCTGTCAGATTATTCTCTAATAGCTGATGGTGAGAAAGAGGCAGAGAAAGAAGTTATGGTGAAGCTAATTCCAAAAAAATTAAGAAATATGGACAAAAATTAAGCACTTAAGCTTGAGGACAAACTTACAAAGTATAAATGCCCTCTGAACCAAGAGCAATTTGAAAAATATGTTGGTGGCAATCTTGTCACTGGAAACTGTCACTTCAACACAAAAATTAACAATCTCTGTAAACTTTACTATGTTGGACTAATAAAATCTGTATTATAACCATTGATTGAAATAATTTTGTTCTCACAGCAAACTGAAGCAAGAAAACAACTTTCATCATTGGCATGTCCTTAAAGTGAAGGCCTGAGAAACCCTCAGTGGACCCTGTCCATAAAGGGCAGTCACCAATCTCATCTATTGCAACTGCTGATGTTCTGTTACATACATTCATATAGTCAAACTCTTGGTGTGTGTGCGTATCCTATTGAACCCTAGTGGCATTGAGTTTCACAGAATATAAAATTGACCATTTCTGGACGTTCATGGAAAAGAAAAGCTTTAAATTGTCAAAACCATTTAAGTATAAATAAGTGGCATTGAAATCACAGAATCATTTAGGTTGGAAAAGACACTTAAGATCAAGTCCAGCCATTAAACTACATCACCATGTTCACCATTAAACGATGTCCTTAAGTTTCTCGTCTACACATCTTTTAATTACTGTCAGGGATGGCAACTTCACCACTTTCCTGGGCAGCATGTTTCTATGCTTGACAACGCTTCCAGTGAAAAAAATTTCCTAAATATTTAATCTAAACCTCCCCTGGTGCAACTTGAGGCCATCTTGTTCGGTCACTTGTTACCTGGGAGGAGAGGCCGACCCCCACCTGGCTACACCCTCCTTTCAGGCAGCTGTAGAGAGCGATAAGGTCCCCCTGAGCCTCCTCTTCTCCAGGCTAAACACTCCCAGCTCCCTCAGCTGCTCCTCACAGGACTTGTGCTCCAGACCCTTCCCCAGCTCCTTGCTGCCCTTCTCTGGACACGCTCCAGCCCCTCGATGTCTGTCCTTAATTGAGGGACCCAGAACAGAACACAGGATTCGAGGTGTGGCCTCAGCAGTGCTGAGTACAGGGGGCGGTCACTGCCCTGGTCCTGCTGGCCACACCACTGCTGATCCAGGCCAGGATGCCATTGGCCTTCTTGGCCACCTGGGTACACACTGGACGGTATTCAACCAAGCCAACCAGAGCAGCAAAGAACGCTGCTTAACCATCTGAGTAGGGGCTAAGGGATGGAGATTCCCATGACAACAAAGACACAAAGCTTATTTATGCATTAGAAACCACAGAAACACCTGAGAACAGTCACATATCAATCAGCACCTCTCTCCCAAAATAGATGGCAGGATGAATAGTCCCATCTACACCAATACACATAGTACGGGCAACAAACAGGAGGAGTTAGAACCCACTGTGCAGCTGGAAAACTGTGACATGAAAATCAATATACTGAAAGTGCTAACTGAAGAGGCCATAACATGCAACTGCATTCCAGAAGTCTCACACATCTTCCTTCTACCTAGAATTTCTCTTATAAGTACAAAACACTATCTGACAAACATGCAAATCTTGGTCCAAAATGAAGAATGTAAATAGTAGCATCTAAATCGAGCAGATCATTCATACATGAAGTTGACATCTACTGCCAGCCATATCTGCCAGCAGCACACAGGGCATATGGATTCCAGCACATATGGAAGACAAGCTAAGTGTTCTCTGAACTCTAATGTGTAAGTAACACAGTTAGCCACACAGAGCATTCAACTATTAAGATTAAATCACTGAAACAAAGTTAAGAAGAAGTTGAAAAGAAAGCACTTTCAGCTGTGGAGCTAAACACAATTTCAGTGGACACAAAACTCCACTGCAAAATATAGGGCTTTTAAGACTATCGTGAGGCAAGTATTACCTCAAATTTCTCAGAGGGGACACCTGAGTAGTCCTTTGAACTCTTGTGAACTTCAAATTTCAAATTCCACAATTCCAAAAAAAAAATTTCAATTTTTTTTTCAAAAAAAAATTTTCAAATTTCCACAGATCAGTTGAGTTCATTGTTATTTGTGATGGAAAAAATAAATAGTTCTCCATGAACAGTGAATTTTCCATGAGTAAGAATTCTTGATACAAGTTCTTAACAGAACTCCCCATACTGCTTTTGTTGCAGGGTATATCAATTGAGTGCAAACTCAAACAATGTGATAGAACTTCAGTAATTCTGTACTTAGTCCTCAAAACCAAAATGAAAACTTCTTAAACAACACAAGACCATTCCTGATGCTGCAGGACCAAAAAAAACCAAAACCCAAACCAAACAACCCCAGGAAAAATCTGAAAGACTCTGTACCGGTTTTGTACCACATCCCTCTGTATTGTTGAATAAGCTCTGTAGAAGACAAAGAAACTTGCTTTCACTTTTCACTGCCACTTTGACATTCTTGCTGATGCAAATCCCTCTTAACATGTTATTACAGGGTAAGCAACAGTAGAATGCAACCATATATGTGGTCAAAGAGGATTAATAACAACAATATAAGGCCAATTTAGTAGATAATAGAGTGAATTTATTGCTCTAATTAAGACAGTCTTCTATTAAAACAAGTTACTTAGTTTAACCACCTAATAACGTGGCTGAGGAGTTTGGTTCATGGAGATGACCTTGCAGCACTAACCACTAAATACATTCCCTCCCAGAGCAGCATGGTCCCATCACATGCCATAAGAAGGCTGTACCACCATCGCTGCAGATGGAGGAGGACAATGTGCCACCTACCAGGATGCTTTTGAGCAAGACTTTTATTGGGTCTTAGTAAGGTCTACTGAATCTTAGCTATACGGCTGTTCTTGGCGGTATTCTTTTCATAAGAAGCCACACAAAGCTGCAATAATTTTTGTCAAACCAGTTCCAGTACACAACAGTATCCCTCCTTCCAAAGCATTATGTGCCTGGATTGCTCCTAGAAGTAACTTTTTTTGACAGGAAGGATCAGAAAAAACAAAACAGCTGTTAGACTGGAATGCATAATGAATCAGACATAAAATTAGCTGGTAGCCTTACATCCAAGACATGGCAAGAGTTAAAAAATTACGATTAAAATTTTTAAACTGCAGTAGCAAGCCAAGGTTTAGAACAGACCACTTTATTAATGACAACATGCCATGCAAACCCTGAAGAGTCTTTGGTGTGGTTCGTAATTTTAGATGCTCAGAATAAATCCAGATCTGATACCTTCCTCCTAAGCAGTGAGGTTTTGTAGCGAACCAGTCATTCTTTGTATACGTAAGCCACCAAAAAGTGACAAAGTTGCAAGCTTTGCGAATCTGGAAAATCCACCACGTAAAACAGCAAGGGACAAAAATAAAGGGAAAAAAATTTAAGATACGAGTGGTGGGGAAGACTGCGACACCTGAATCTGCGCTGTACCCAAGCGAGGGACCCAGAGCGCAAGACAGGCGCTGCCTTTTTGTTTTGTTCTCGGGCTGCACGTTCCCAGCGGAGCCGCCGCGCTGCCCGCCGGCGCCTCTGGCGGCACAGCCCGCGCACCGCGCCCGGGCCCACCGCGGCAGCTCCCGAGCCTCTCCCCGTGCGCTCACAGCCGTACTTGCTCCTTCGCTGCACTACTGGGCGATTTCGGAATCCCCCATGCAGCTAAAAAACAGCCCCATTATTAACAAGGGCAGAAACTAGAGTCAAGTTACATCCCAGTCCAACCCACAAGGATTGGCAACCAGCCTCTCCTTAGCCAACCTAACACCCAACAGAGATCGAAATCTGCTCTGAAAATCCCAGACAAAACACCACAAATGCTCGCTCTTGAGAACCTGTGGGTTTCCCCAGTGTCCTCCAGCTTTTTGGGGAAGGGGCAAAGCGGATGGCTCAGAAGCTCAGCCAAGGAACCCAACAAAACCACCCAAACACATCTGCGGGTGTAGAGAACCAGCCTGAATGCACAGAGATACTTCTCCATCGCAAACCGATGGGTGATTTTAAACCTCCCATGCCTCTTCTTAGCTTCGAGATGACACGCAGGACACGCGATTCGAGCAATGGAGGGGGGGGGGAAATTCAAGATGGCTGAAAGTGTCTTGTCACGGATTTCCATACACGCTCCAGAACTCTAGAGGGCACCCGAAATATGCCCTCCTCCTCCTCCCCCCTGAGCCGGGTAACGTGAGCAGCGGCAGCAGCCCGTCGTCTGCCTGCCAGAGTTGGTATTGCAGGAGCGATGTCTGCAGCAGCAGCGCCCACTCCGAGGAGGAGCCGCCTCACAGCCATTACTGGGGCTTCGCCCCAGGGCAGCAGCTCCTGGAGCCAGGAATTTCCCCACCCAGCCCTGGAGGGACCTCATTCCACCCCTGCCCCCGGAGAATACGGGACGGGGGGGATGGTACAAGCCCTCCTTAAGCAGAGGCAGAAACAGATACACAAATAGCACTCACAATGGAGCTCCCTCTCCTTGTCGGTCTCTGCCAAGGCTGCACCAAACTGGGCTGGAGCCTAAAAGACACGGGGTTAACACGGGGCAGCGAGGATCAGGCAGCGCCCCCAAGGAGCGTTTCCTTCGCCTGGTCAGGGCAGGTACTACCTGCATCACTCACCACTTCCCTATAATCCAAATCTTTCAAATAAATAAATAAATAAATAAACAAATAAATAAATAAATTTACTGCCCTCCCCGGGGGCGGTGGGGTACTCCTCAAGGCACACCCACGCCGCTTGTCCCCGCTGAAGGGAGGACGGACAAGGAGCCCTACCCGGGCGCCGCCGCACCGAGGGCTCCTACGAGCGAGTGTCGGGGACAGAGCCAGCGGTGGCACCCACGGCGGGGAGCAGCGAGTGTTACCTGCGAACTTCCCCTATCAGCCCTGAACCGGCGCCCGGGGGGCCGCGGGGCCCTCAGCGGCAGCGCCCCGGCGCCGGGCGAGTGCCCGCGTCCCCCGCCTGTCTGCGCGGCAGTTGCCCCCGGTCTCGGGTTTGCCCCCCTGCAGTCGGCCAGCAGCCCTGCCGCCTCCTGTCCGCCATTAGAGGGACCCAGCTGAACAATACGGGAGGGGAGCAGCGGCGGCGGCGGCGGCAGAAGCCGCGGAGCGCCGGGCACGGGAGGGGAGGGAGGCACCCGCGGGGGGGCCGCGAGGGCGGTGGGTGGGGGAGGCACCGGGGCANCGGGTAGCTGCGAGGCACGGCGCTGCTCTCCCATCCCCGCCCTGGGGGCAGCTGAGCGCCGCCAGCCCCCCGCCAGCCCGCCCCGGTGAGGCGCAGCGCCCCGCGCCCCCGCCTTACCCGGTTCCCCAACGCCTGCGGGCAGGGACCCCCCCGCGGGGGACGCACGCACTCTGCGCTACTCCTCCGGCGCCTCAACTCTAACTCGGTCCAGTCCCGGGCGAAGCGCAGCTGCTAGCGAAGGGGAGGAGGAACCGGGCCAAGCGAGCTCGGGGAGATCCGCCTCCCTGCCCCGGCATTGGCTTTCCCAGAGGGCGGGCTCTGGCGCTGGGCTAGCCGAGTGGGTGCGACACCCATCCATCAGAGCCGCCCGCAGCCGGTTGACCCTATAAACTGCCAATCTTCCTCCTGGCCATGCTTGAGGTTCTTCCCACTTTGATCCATCAGGTTTGAGGAACCCGGATCGCTGCCCACCGACCGGCTCGTTACCCATGCCCGAGGGTTGCGATGGTGCTCCCCGCGCCGCTCTTTGACAGCGGCAACTTGCAGAAGTTCTCGGTGCCGCCGAGCCGGCTGCGCCCCGCCGGCCGCGGTCAGGGTGTGCTGGCCGTCCCGGCCGTGCGCTCGGTCCCTGCGGGCGCCACCGCTCCGGCTGTGGGGCGCGGGCTGGCCTCTCTCGCTCCGTCCCCCGCCGCTGAGCCATAGGGGCTGGCAGTGGTTCTCCGAGGGGTCCTACTCCGCTCATTCCCTTCCCTTCCCTCACAAGAGCTTTGAACCTGGGGCCATTCCCATGATGGACTGAGCTTGGGTAATGGAAGCGTTCCCACGGGGAAAACGGGGAGTTCACGTCTCCCAGGGAGGGTGCCTGGCCCGCGCCCCCGCAGCCTGCCCCGCCGGGCAGCGGCTCCTCAGCCGAGGACGCGTTGCTGCCCCCGCCCGCCGCGGGGGAGGGCGCCATATCAGCAGCCGGTATGGCTCCTGGAGGAGCTGGTGGTGGTGGTGGTGGTGGCAGTGGTGGTGGCGTCCTCCATTTTGTCGGAAGCCGCTGCGGGGAGCTTGGTACCAATTCAAACCAACGTGAGGCGCAGCGGGGCGTCCATTTGAAGAGCCTCCATCCGGCTTCCCCGCGGGAAAAGGAGCCGGGTGCCCCCGGCAGTGCCGCGGGGTGGGGATGAGTGCTCCGGCCAGGCGCCGGGAGCCAACTCTCTGCCCGCCCTCCGCCAAAATGGAGGATGCGCGCTTCCCTTGCGCGGTTCTTTCCCTCCGCGCTGGCCACAGCACCAGCGCCCGCTCCTTCGAGGACCAGGGGAGCGCAGCCACCCGTCTGGCGCGCTGGTCCCGCTCTGCCCCATTCACGCATCCTCCTCTGCCCAGAAGAGGGAGAGAGAGAGCGCAATACCCGCCCTGCCTCTTCTAGCCGGGATCAATCCGTGTCAACCACGCGAAGCAGCGTCCCCCGGGAAAAGAGAGCCTCTTGCATGCGCAAGGAGCTGGGTTTCAGCCGCTGGCGCCATTTCCAACCCGGAGCTGGAGTCTCCCGCGGGATCAGCCTGAGGACCAGCCTTCCTCTTGGGCGGCGCAGGAGTCATTGAAGGAGTGTCTCCTTTCTCCACCACCTTTGATGTGTTTGTTTAATAATTTTAATATGTGGGAGAGACCAGACATTTTCTATCATCCATTGTCACAACAGTACATCTAATTTCTTCCTAGTGATGCCACCCGGAGACACAGGCTCCATTCAACAACTCAAGCCAAAAGCTTCTCCGGCACTGTTACTGTATGCTGTTGAGTGGAATTAATGTGGGTTTGGTTTTGTTGATTTTGGGGGCTTTTTTTCAAGACATACTGCTCAGCAGATGAAGCTTGGGAGGGCTACTTGGTGTGGGGGACAGAGTTACCCCAGGGCTGGCAGCAGCTTGCTCATGCCTGCAAAAAAAGATGTGAGGTAATGGCAAAACAGCTCTAATACAACCACGGCCAAGGAAGAAAATGCCATGGAGATGCATCATCACCCATTTTGAAGGTCTCAAAATTGCCCTATATATTGATAGACTTTGATCTGCAGTATCACACTATCAAACTAATTACATAACCAGAGAGCTGTTGAAATTTCAACGCTGAATGCCATTCACTCCATCAAGTCAGCTGGCTCCTGACCATCTTCATTATTAGCCTGGAGTATCTTCTAGGTTGGTAAAACTCAAAGCCATTTTAAGTTATCCTCCATATTACGTATTTGCCAACGTTCCTAGTCATATGTCTCAGGAAGATGTGTTTTGTTCTACAACAGTGCTTGTCCATAAGCATTTGAGTTCTCATGAAGTTCAGAAAGAAATTCAAGAGGACGTAAGCACCAGCAATGGATGGTAGAAAACAACAGTTTTTCTAATTAAGAACACATTAAGAGAAACCTATCACTCTTAGCAGTCATTTGAAAAGTAACTGAAGAATCCTTTTCATCTTGCCACTGCCCTAAGAAGAGACATTACCTGACAGTGTTATCTAGGTATCTAGATAGAGATAGAATAGAATATTTTCATTAATGTTTTAGCAATAGAACACTCATTAATGTTTTAGATTATACAGCTCAAAATTTAATGATGTTGCTTGCACTTTTGAAACTGTATGAAATATTTAATATATTAAAGTTTATAACTCCCAAGAACTATTGTCCTCCTATAGATATGTAACCTTAGTTTTAAATCTGTATGTTCAAATACAGCCAAAAATAATTAAATACACTGTGATTTTTCCTTTATTTTTTCAGCTGACATCAGGAAAAAGGACAAAAAGTTCAGGCACCCATGTAAATTCCTCTTCCTCTATAAAACAATGTATAATTCAGATTATTTTTAAGAATAGTCCATATAGAGTAATTCTTTTTATGGTTTGAAAGAGTTAGCATTAGCTCAAACACTAAGCAGCAAAATCTCTTCATGAACACCAGAGAACTGAAGCATATGTATTTATAGGCTCCACACCACTGCTTTCATGGACAGGCCTGATGTCAGTAAACTCATTAGAAAATGTCAAATGTATTGACTGGGAATAGATAAATTCAACAAAGCTGAGCCAACAGTTTGTTCATCAACTTACAAGAAGAGTGATATCCTTCTCTCTGTCATGGAGGAATATTGTCTCAAAAAACAGTCAACAGTATTTGAACTGAGAAAGAGTAATCTGATCTATTTTGAAAAGTTTATGTTTGAGCAGAAATCTTAAAAACACTTCTCAAGCCAACCTTCAAGTGATGCATATTGTACTGTAAGAACAGGATGAACATAGTGTAAAGCTACCTCCTGCTGTCAGCATTATTTATCAATGATAAAGAACAGTGGCATTTGTTCCAGACTTGGAAAAACTTTACTTTTTTTCCCCTACCATTTCTCCCAGTATTTCTCTTTCTTTTCTGTCCTTAATCTCACTTCTTTGTCTACTTATCCTCAGTCTCTCTTGGCCATCACAAAGAAGAAAGATGTGAACAAACTGTATAGGTTGATGGAACATGTGTTCTCATAGTCACGGCATAATGGAATTCTGTTCTACTAGGGTTTGCTCAACACAGCTTCAAGAAAAGTGTAGTGGATGAAAAAGAAATTAAAAAGACAAAATCAAAACAAAAGAAAGCAGAATCTTAAAACACCTATGATCAGTAACAACTTCATCATTTTGGTTTCAGTATATAATATTTCCTTTATCAGTGTTCTGATTTTTGAGTTTCATTTGGCATAGCAGCTATACTTTGTAGACTAAAGCTCTTAATGAAAAGATACTTAGGAAAAAACTCTTCACTGTGAGGGTGGTGAAGCACTGGAACAGGTTGCCCAGGGAAGCTGTGGACGCCCCATCTCTGGCCAGGTCCAAGGCCAGGTTCGATGGGGCTCTGAGCAACCTGGTCTAGTGGAAGGTGTCCCTGCCCATGTGGCAGGGGTTGGAAACAGATGGTCTACAAGGTCCACTTCCAACCCGAATCAGCCTATGATTCCATGATACTGTATCCATGTGTTTGTAGTCTACATAGCAGAACACGTAGAATTTTTTTAAAAAATTTTTAAATGCTTTGTATGGAACATTACCTGTGGTTTTCATTATGGTTGTTGAATTACAGATACCTTTCATAATATTTATAAACAAATCAATATGTATCTATAAGCAGATTGCATTCAGGTGTTTAATTTGCAGTTTATTTAACCAAAAGCGATCTTTCTAAAGGTCAAATAAGGAGACAATATATCCTATCCTGTAAGATTATTATTCATTGCATAGTATAATATGCCTTCAAATGACCTCTATGCCACATCCCATATTTAAGTTTTGGAACAATAAATAATAGTTTATGCTCTGAGCTGGGCAACTTCCCTACAGAAGACATTCCAGTACTGTAAAGACTATGAATGTAATACTCAAGAAATTGTTCTTTTCAAAACATTTTAAGGGGGTTTATAATAATCAACATAATCTTTACTTGCAAAGTAATTTTTATAAATTTTTAAACATTTGAGGGTTTTAGTTGGATAAATCTCTTATCTTAATGGCGAAATGATATTGCAAAACAGAAGATAGGATCTTAAAACTGGAAGAGGCGTCCTAGGTTACTGAGTCCACTATCTTGCTATTACAGGAAACTCTGTCATATAATCCCTTGCAGAAACTTTTCAAGCCCCATCTTAATGGTAGCTTGATACGTTTACCCCCTACTTCTCTCGCAAATCTGTTCCAGAACTTCATTGTTTTGGTGGTTACAAACCTCCTTCTAATTTTCAGTCTAAATTTATTCAAGAATCCATTTGTTTTTGTGCCAATGTTCATCCTCTGGCTTAAATAGCTCTTCTCCCTCCCTGGTGTTTAGCCCTGATATATTTATAGACAGTCATCATATTCCCTCTCAGCCTTCCTTTTGCTAGGCTTATTACAGATTTTTTAGTCTCTTCTTGCTCAACAGATTTTCTTTCCACTGGTCATTCTACTAGGCTTTATTGCTACCCATCCCAGTCTGAACTCATCTGACTGAATGTGAGTTCAAATCCCCATAATAATCCATTTTAGACTAAATTACTACATTGTACAGTAGATCAATATTTCCATGTCTCCATGAAATATTACAGTCTTGGATGTGTAGTTGCCTTTTTGCATAAATACATTAGATAACCACCATCTATTCTACTGGTACCTACGTTCTTTTCTAACACTGAGTTACTGGGAAAGTTCTCAATTAACAGCAACATTTTTGTTAGCCTCCAAGTGCATGACCTTGCATTTTGTATTATAGCGGTTTGTTTTGTTTCCATTAGTTCAATCATCAAGGTCATTCATTGTTTTTCCATATGACATCCCACTGCAGCTCTGTTGATGATGCTGCCTAGTTTTATGAAAGCAGTCACTGCAATAAACTTATTTTCTCTTCTTTGCCAAACAATAAGATCAATCCCAAGAATAAGTCCCAAAGAAGTCTACTAGAAGACACTATTCATTTGGGTACTCTCCTGTTTGGTACTACTTGCTGCAATTTCCCTCATTCTGCTCTGGAAAATATCACCTTATCTCTGTGATTCTCAATGTATAGCAAAACTCTTCTGCTACTCAGAGTCCCTCTTTCTCTGAAAGCTCTCTACTCAATTATCCTTCTGTACTAGTTTGAAAGCAAACTAGTGAAAGACTCCAAGTCAGAAATACAATTTAATAGGAAAAATTAAATAAATGCAATAGTACAAAAATACCAACCCACTGACAGAGCCAGAGTAAGTACAACCTGACCCCCTGACAGTCAGGGGGTTGGTAGCAGTCCAATTAAATGGTGGCTGCAGTCCTCCGGGAGTGATGGTTCTGTTGAAGCAGTGATCCTGTAGAAGGGTCTGGTCTTCCTCTGAAGGTCCAGTGGTGGTGTAGAAAAGGGCTGGTCTTCCTCTGGGAATCCAGTGGAAAAAGCTGCCTGTGCTGTTCCAAACCCCAGACTTTATCCAGGTGGGAATGCTTGGCTCCTTCCCCCTGGGTGGAGCATCTCACAACGGGATGGTGAGTCATGAGGCAAGGCCTTGTTGGGCCCATTAACGGGAGACAGTCCTGAGGGAGGAGGCAAGGAACATTGCTACACCAGGTTTCAACAGCTCATCAAGATGGTAATTGAATACCCTGTAACCCAGGACACCTTTTTATGCATTATCTTAGCACCTGCCACTTTAAGAAAGGGCAAATAACTTTCATTTCAAATTTCTGAGCTCCTCCATTCAATTGACTTAATAAACTAGGTCTTAGTTTACCAAATTTGCCTTATGAAATCAAGGGGTTTAGATACAGACCTGCTTTTGTTTTCTTTCCATGCAATTTACACAACATCAACTTTAGGATCATTTTCTACAACCAGTTTTTCTATACTGTCCTGTTCTCAAACTCTAAGTCCAGGTCTAAAATAGCATGATTTCACGTTGGTTTAGTGACATTTTGCTGAGAAAAGCTGTCAACTGTGACATTCATCTACATTTGGGGCCCTGCCACCATTAATAACATTTGTTCTCCAACCTACTAAATCAATTAAGTGAAAAAAGTGGCAAGTAGCTTTTTTGCCACCTTAGTGAGTTGAAGTGACTTATGTGTCAGCCAGGTGCCAAAGCCCCCACAAAGACAGCACAGAAGAGTGTGCAGCCTGAAGGAGGAGAGAATTACTCCATTTCAGCAGGAGGGAGTTGTTGCATGAACCAGGCTTCTCATCTTACCATAACCTATCTTTGGAGCAGCATCTGTGTATGTATTCCTAGACATAAAGAAAATTCCCTATTCTTTCTAAATCCTATTTCTTTCTAGGTTTTCACTAGTGGATCTCAAAAACTATTTGATCACAAGTATTAATCAAGTATTAGATTTGGTAATTTAAAGCTTTTCTAGTTTCCTAAACAAGATCTTTCTACTTAGGAGGTTGAAGATCTCCTCCTGTGGGGTGTGTAAGAACAGTGCTGAATGAAAGAGCTGTATACCTTCACCTTTGTTTCTTTCCATTAAATCTGGCATATGATATTCCTTTTTTTCTTCTGATATTTCTCATACTGAAAACTTGAATGATCAGGCTCCATGGTTTCACCACAGGGAAGTTCCTGCATGATAAAGCTGCTACCAAAAGTAGCACTCCTGTCCTCTCCTCAGTGACTGGCTATAAATTTATGTCACCTTTCTATGGTGACATGAGCATTCATGCAGCTAAAAATTGGCCAATTTTCAGTTGGACCAGCACATTGATCTCTCTGCATGTGCAATCAGATGAGTGATAGTGCCTGATAAGGGGGTGCAGTGGGAAGCACAGGGGAATGATGTATATGCCATTTTTGAAACAGCACTACTAGTCTGCAGAAATCGAAGTGATGCTACATATATATAAAGGAATGAGTAGTTTTTGGCTGGTGACCTGGCTTCTGCTTTATATCAGTAAGATCCACAATGTAGTTTTTAAATGGTTATTAGCATTGTTTAGAGCTGTCTGAGAGAAAAAAACAAACTTGCAGAAGATGAAATTGTGACGTGTATTTTATCTCATAATGCTTAAATTTGCTCAGTTTTAAAACATTCTTTAATATATTTCTTGTAGTAAATTTAATTTAAAAATCAAATTATTAAAAATCATAATAAGATTCTCTTACTGCAAATCACTGTGCTGATAGTTTGACAATATTTTGATGAGTGCTTAATAGACAAAAACTGGAAAAAACTAATTTTTTTATTAACTTTTTCATTTTCAAAGAAGAGCCATTTTTCTTCGTTTCATTTAGTGTCTGAGCCTGTTCTAGCAATGAACGAAGTTGCTTTTTTAGGCAGCTTGTCCTTTCCTGTTGGATGAGGACTGTGCTATAGTCAACAGTACCTTCAGGTTGGAATTATGCACTGCTCTTTTATATTCTAAAAGGCCATTTGGAAAAATGAGTTAGGGCAGAACACAGTCAGGGCATTTACTAGAGCACCTTTCCACCATGGCTTTGTTACACTATGATGTGGATGGGTGAAGGGACTCGTGGCAGAGTCCCTTCCTTGCCACGAGACTCAGAATATGTCCTGCACAGAGCCTTTCAGCTGGGAACACTGCAGCCCTACTTTCCACAAAGACAAGATTTTGTGATGACACTCTCATAAGACTCCTGACTGACCTGACCATTTCTTCCTTTAAAAAGACTACAGACTTGGACTTGGACTTGTGACCAGAAAACCAAAATTCTCGCTCTTTAAATATCTGTCATCATGGTGCAGCCTCTTTTTCATATACACAGGTTTTTTCTTCCTTCTTTGTATTAATCCTCAATTTCAGACCCCTCATTAGTGCACTGCCACCCTCAGCGCTTAATCTGTTGTGGTCTTTTTATTTTTGTCATCTTTCAAAAGTCCATCACTTCCTTTTAACTTTCTAGTGTCTCTTAAGGTACCTTTCCTTCAATCTCTTGCTCTTACTCTAAAACTGTAATTTCTTCACAAACTTTTCTTCATTTAGTTCTAAACCATTCTTGCTCATCATAAATAAATGCATTATACATGAAAAAGTAATTGAAGCAATAGAAACTTCGTGAAGTCTAATGCTTACAGGTTAGGAAGTGCAATATTTCCTACATCCCCATGCAAATTCAGTTCTAAAAAGCCAACTGTGAAAATCACAAGGAATTTGTGACATGGCTTTTAAGAACTGCCTTCCGTACTCTCCGCTCTCCGGAGCTGCTGTCTCCTATCCTTGAGTCCCACTGCCTATGTTCAACTGAACAGGCAGCTCCTTGTCCCACTTTGTCAGGTTATGATGATCCAGACTCAAAAATCCCCACCCTGTGATCCCACCTTCAAACCTGCTCCTATGCTTTTCACCTCTTGAACTAATTATTAATTGACAACGCACATTTGAGCGTAGGCTTTATGTCACATTCCTAAATTGCACTAATACTTCTTCTTCACATTACCTCTCTTATTCAGTATATAAGGTGAATGACATTCACAGATATGCTCCCACATTTTGTTTATACCCATATTAGGGTATTAACTTCATGCTTTCTTTGAGAAACGCCATTCCATAGTGTAAATAATTTTCTTGGGATGGTGCAATGCTTTTTTATGCATATATGTGCTAGGGGACAAGAGCCTGGAGCCTCTTGCTTTAACTTTTATGGGGACCCAAATGTAAGAGATGAGAAGCCACTTTCCACTGTATACAAGAATAGTACATGTGATTCAGTAAGACATTTATAAAATGCAATTGGAGGTCTTCCTTGGTTTTGACTGTAAGCCAGTTAGTTAATGCTGTTAATCTGTAAGCACATGTCACGCACATAAAATTATATAATCATTTAGTTAGAGAGTACATGGAATAAATAGACATTTTAATATTTCTACATGCAAACTTATCAGCTGGGAACAAATTTTACCATCTTTAGAGTCCAGGTGCTCTATTCTGGCCAGTGCTAACTGGGTCACAGTGAAATACGATTCTTCAGCACTGTCTTGTAGGCAAGAGGACCATTATAATCCTTAAATTTATAAAGAATAAAATATTAAGAGGTTTTAGGGAAGCTATATTACAGCTGTACTTGGCAAAGTTGTGGACTAGTACTGGAGTGACCATTGACTGTTTAGGGTAGTTGGTGCTTACTAATTCTAAACACTCAACTTTTGGATGTCATGAAGCCAATCTGTAGTGACACCATGGTATTGAGAAGCTCAGGTGATTCTAGCTTTGTACAAATCCTGACTTTACTTAACATTTCTCCCATGTGAAACATATTTGGTAGTACCAGAGCACCTTGCTCCTTTGCCTAAATGTGGAGGTCAGTAATAATAGAACAACAAAAAAAAAAAGACACAGGCTGCACTGGATCTACTTATCAAGCCTTGGTATGGATTTTTCATCACTACAAATGTTTTAAGAATTTTTTTACCCTAGAAGTTGTACTATAACTCACATGAGAATTAATTCTGAGAAAGTCTTTCATTCTATGTTGTTTAGGCACCCATATAGAATCAGCAGAGTAAAGACAACAGCCCTTCCTGGCTTTCTGCAAGTAAAGCCATCCAAGATATCCTTTTTTCAATAATAGGGCCCAGGTAGTTTAGCTAGAATTAAGAAGACAAATGGAAAAATGTCCTGTGACACTTGAAATACATGAGATCTAATTAGTTCTTTGGAGGAAGACTGATGAGTATCATGTTACTGTTTATTTAGATGTGATTATCATAAGTAGATGGCACATCAAGGAATAGTAGAAAAATTCAGAATGTAGAACTGCTAAAGAAGACTTACCATCACTCTTGTTCTTTTGCTATAAAAGAAGAACTAAATTTTTTGTATATTCCTCAGAATATGTATATTTTTATTTCTTTGGAAATAAGTGGGATTGTGTCAAGAAATAACTGACTTTATTACAAGGTTTTCTTCTGGAGGAAACAAATCAACACCCAAAGCTGTTGGGAAACCCACTGACTAAACAGGGGTATTGTATTTTCCTCTAAGCAACTTTGTGTTGTTAGTTTTGTTGTTTGTAGCAATTACTAATTTTGGAGCTTTTCAAGCATGATTAAATTCTAAGATAAACATAGCAGGAAAAAACTTGTGGTTTATTTACAAAGAGCAGTTAATAACAGTTGACCAGTTATTTCTCCTGAACTGGGTTGCACTTCTTAATTCTAATTTTCCTCCAAAAACAAACAGCAAGGGGCTTAATTTTCTTTACAGCTACCTAGATGCAAATTCAGATAGATATTTTAAATTAATAATTACATTGTTGTCAATGTCTAAATTTGCTAGACAAAATAATTTGATTCAGACATTTTTGTGTGGATTAATGGGTGCATTAAGAATTCACTGCAGTTCTGAATCAAGTCTGTCACTGCTGTGAATATCGTAATCATAGTAAATGAATAAATCCAATGTGATGCTTTCAGAATTAAAATGAAACTATTTGACTAGAACTAGAAGCAGAGAGGTAAACAGGAATTTGTATGACAAATGAAATTAATGTCAAAACCTTTATTTTTTTATTGTAAGATGTGCACTTTTGTAATAAACATTTCTTGGTGTATGGAATAGAAGTTCAAAGTGGTTTAATTTTCTTTCTTTCACTGACTCAGAGGTGGGTTCAGAAGTTTCATGGAGCTCCTACCCCTCCCAATTCCCTCAGTTCTAAAAACTCTAAAGCAGGTGTTTCTCAGGCATTGATCACTTTAAAATTTCAGACTAAATGTGATTCATGTAAAAAACGAGAGAGAAACTACAGCATTTTCCTGTTTTAGTGTTCTCACTTTTCAATTGTCACTTAGAAGCTGATGCACTGAATATTCCCAGTTGTATACCAGCTGAGGTAGTAGTTTTCTTGTACGCTTGGTATCGGCCCAGGAAACCATGACTACTCTTCTTTGCTATAAAATGAAGGAATTATGTACTATTTGATAATAAGGGATTGTGAAATATTCTACCATGTTCATAATTTTAAAAAATACTCCAGAGAAAAAGGGAATTAGCTAACCTTTTAGAAAAGATCACTATGAAATTTCTGCATAGCACAGGACTTTTACATGCGGGAATATAATATTGCTAATCCAGTGTATTTTGCATTATAGAGAAAGAAATATATAAGTTAAGTGCTTGGACAGTACTCATTTTATATGCAAGGTGAATAATACTGTCCTGAGATCAACTTCCTTTACCTGAAGTATTGCATATTTTTCCTTACTGGCTATTGATAAGTATTGTTCCAGGATGAGTATAGCCGAAGTCAATGGATACTGAAAGCAGAATTTTGAAATTAAAACACTTAAAATCATATGTATATTAATAGCTGAAAATATTTCCACCTACTATTAGTCAACAAGCAATAGAACATGCAAACAAGCCGCAGCAAAACCCACAGGTTGTCATTATAAGTAAAGGTGCTGAACTCAGGAAGACAGAACTGTCAAAGGATTTAACACATAAAGTAGTCAGTCAAGTGTATGTCCACTGACAAAGCTAAAAAGAACCAAAGAAAGTTCTAGTGCATGCAGAGGGCTGGCGTGATTTGGTCAAAAACAAGTGCTATTAATGGTGTGGCAGGGGAAACAATACAGGAGCAGAAAGCAAATCTCAAGAATACCAGTAAGGACTCAATAACAAAAGCCAGGATCACAATCACAACTAAAATGCAAAGAGCAGCAAAGAGTTACAGTGCTCATGAAATGTATGGGGTAGATCTCCTTCAAAAACAGAGGCAAAGCTCTAGGATCAGCTTCTAACTTGTCCACTTGTCAGGACTTGATGTGATCAGCTACGGTGCTGTTTAGCCCAGAAAGTAACTCCCAGAGCAATCTGGCTGGAGGACACAATAGGATGTGAGCCTCAACACATTGATGCTACTTGGATTTCTCAGTGGCACAAGTGAGCAATAGCACCTCTCAGCTCCACAATGTATTTTGCAGCTGAGCATGGTTTTAGAGGGAACAGAGTAAAGAGTTTAAAACCAAACAAAGTAGAAACTCTACTCTGGACTTGTGGCAGTATTTCCACCTGAATGTGAGGAAGAACTTTTTTACTGTGCAGGTGACCAACCCCTGGAACAGATTGCTCAGAGCAGATGTGAAGTCTCCCTCACTGCAGATATTCAAGAACAATCCTGTGCCACGTGCTCTAGGATGACACTGCTTGAGCAGAGAGGTTGCCCTACATGACCCACTGTGATCCCTTTCAACCTTACCTATTTTGTGATTCTGTGAATATCATTTGAAAGGTTAATTCCATAATGAAAATCTGGTTTTAGACACTTTGACTATGTAGTATGATTTGCTAATGTTTGTTTCTGGGAATTTTAGTCACTGAAGCAGCTCCATTACTTAACACTGGGTCAGAACAGCTAAATTCAAGTGAAATGTTATACAGTAGAGAAAAATTGAGTAGGTCGCAGCAGACCAAAGTTTTCAGTTGTCCTTATGTGTCCGTGGAGACACAATAAAGACGCTCTTACACCTGCCAGGTTCAGCAGAAAGAAGGAAATGACGTCGATTTATTGACACTACATTATTCTTATACACATTCCAATACTACAAGGGATTGGAGAGCATGTCACTTCCTTCTCCATCTTCACTGGAGAAGAAAGGTGCCCATCCAAGTGGTCATATCACAAAAGGAATGAAAAACAGAAAATACCGTTAAGTAAACATCGGCTCTATTTACATAAAACTGTGTGAGAAAATATCTGACTCCAAGGTTAAAAACAGAAGGCTTATAGTAAACAAGGCGACATCCTTACACTTTTGTAATCTGAAATGATCCTTTAATATCATAGTACATATTTGCATATAACTTGTCATCTTCCTCTAGAGACAAGAAAAGTAATATTTTTAAATATCTTAAGATGGTATTGAAGGCTTTTATATTTTTAACTCTTACCTATGTAGAACACAACCATGTTTACATTGATAAGAGGTTCTGAGAACTGGAAAAGTGTCACCAGTATGGGTATGGAAAGCAACTTACTTCACCTATAGGTAACATCTACAAATTTTAATTTTCAGTGTTGGACACAGTTCCTTTGTTGAGTGACAGCTGCATCCAGATGGGCTCTTTTATCCACCACATGATAGAAAGAGTGCACCTCAGCAGGGGTGCTAATGTGAGACTGGGTGGGAAGCTGGGAGGGGTTCAACACGGGCTTTCTACCCTTCTTTGTAATAGAAAAACGGAATACCTGGAATGGCAAGTGTCCCATTAGAGAAATAAGTGTTTTCAAACACTTGATGATGAAGAGATAAAAAGTAAAGACCAGCAGAGTAGGGTACTTCTCACATTTCTATCAGCGATGGCAGGTGAGATTATCAAGGTATACAACTAGAAGTGGCTCATCTGTTGTGTATGGCACAAATGGATTCCTGTGGAAACAAAGAGATGCAATATGAAATCAAAAGTGTGATCGTGCTGGCTAACATAGATGTTATTATACTGAGAAAAAGGCCTTGTTTAAGTGAACAACTTACTCCATCTTTATTTCCTTAAAATTACAGTTTAGAACGTACCAAAGATAGTGTGAAGTACCAGAACAGTTACTCCTGGCAAGCTTACCACTGTGAGTAGTAAAAATGACAGTCATTACAGAGGTAGTGTAGTATCTCCTGCAAATAGAAATTATAAAGTCAAGGAGAATGACAACAGCAATGTGTGTTATGAACGAGATTCTTCATAACAATACGTGTAAAAGAAACTGTCTCACACCTTTGGGAACGGCTAATTACTCTGCAGCAGGCTGTGCACACTGAGTGATCAGAAGGGGTCAGCATGTGACAGTAATGCCATACCAGCTCTGTTTAGAACATCAGACAAATATTCTGGCACTTTTCAGATCCTGATCAGAGAATGAATAATTAATTCAATTTCAACTACTGTGAAATACCACTGTGGAATACTTACCACTATCTTTACGAAAGGTCTAAAATAATCTTTAAGTATTCTATGCAATAAACTGTAAATTGTGGAAGTAATAAGGCCCACAAAGAAGAATTCCCTGAACAGACAATAAGTTACAATGGCTCAGTTCACATATGAATAGTTCCAGCTGCTTTTTGAGGAAATGGTATCAAAGTGACCCATCAGCCTCTTACCCTCCTGCCATGAATGGATTAGTGAAATGATTCATTCAGCCATTTGAGAAAGCAATCTGTGCTCCATTCCTGCATGGTATTAAGCTAGCTAGCTCAAGCTAGTTACCAACACAATAATCTTCTGTCTGTAGAAAGGCGCTCTGGCACTACTCTTTGTAGGACTTAATTTAAGACCTCACCAGGATGTCCTAATCCTTAATGTACAGAAGGATACTGAAAATAAATATTATGACTGAAGAGTTACAGCTAAAAACATCAGAACAAGCAGCTTTCATGTTACCAAAAAAAAAAAAAAGAAAAAAAAAAGGGGAAAAAAAAAAGATGTTTTGGAAGCATTTGGAAAGGTGGAGTAATTAGGACAGACTGATCCCACCCTCTGCTTTACGAAGCTGAGATCTCATAGAACTAATTAGGTTGTGAAGAAGACATGGAACGTTAAGGCTGAAAGAGATCTCTCAAGGTCCTGTAGCCCATTGCCTTTGCCCAATGCAAGATGAATTACATCTTTATCATTCCCAGCTTGCTCTTTAAAACTTTAGTTAGCTTGGTTTTAAACAACCTCTATAGCCTCATTAATTTTATTCCAACACTTCAACATCTTCAACATTCAAAAGTGAAAGGAATGAGAGAGATTTGTCTTTACAAACAAACTGTGGGTCTGCTGACAGGTAGAAGCTAGATACTGAGAGGTCAAAGAAACAATGGGAGGAGTTCCACTGATTGATGAAAGGAGTGAGAGGGATTCGTCTTTACAAACAAACTGTGGATTTGCTGATAGGTAAAGATGGATACTGAGAGACAAAAGAAGCAATGGAAAAAACCATAAATTCGGTAGGAAAAGAAAAAACGGTGAGTACACATTAGAAGGGGGTCTGTATTAAGCGATTTGGGAAGTCTGTACCTCTGAAGTACCTCAGCCAATAGGGAAAGAGAGAGGGACGTGCGGCTGGGAAATGAGGATAAAAAGGAGGCTGCGTCCTCTAACAGTCTGACAGACCCCAGGGGAAATGCCCTATGGCTTCTCCTTTTATTCGGAAAAAGTAACAGGACTCCTCTGTCTCCTTTTTGGACATAAACCTCTGGTGTTTGTGGATTAATTTTGCTGACAAAAGTTTTCTCTAACATCCAATTTGAATATTTCTTCCTTTTTCGGAACAAATATAAACAGACTACATTCCTAATTTCTTTCAGTCCTTACTTTCTACAACTCTAGTCATTCTTTTGGTTTTCTCTGGACTCTTGCTAGTTGATACATGACCTTGTTCAGAGCCACAAATTGAACATGGCATTGCATTAGATGAGTCTCCAGAGCCATATAATATGTGTCTATTTCCTGTGTCAAGCAGACTGTATTCCTGTGCATCCACTCCACTATTGCTGAGGTGTTTGTAACACCACTGTATGTTGGCAATACACCAGGAGTCTCACATCCTTCTTTGCAGAACAATCACCTGAGCACTTTATTGTTCTCCATCCTATATTTGATTATTTTTTGCCTGAAGGTAGCATCTTCTCCCTGTTGAGTTTTTTTTTTTTTTTTCCCCTCCAGACGATTTCTCTGATTTACTTTTTTGAATTCTAATCCTGACTAAATACAGCTAAATTCTCTCCCATTTTTGTGCAAAGTTGAAGTGTCTACTTAACTACTCAGGTACCTTTTGAAATAGTGAAGAATACTGAACCCTGCCCCTGCAGGACTCCAGTTAATATGCCGTTCAGACAGTCAATAACAAGTCTATTAGTACAGTTTTGCATTACAGTACTTTCATCCAGGTCATCTTTCTCCAGGATATTTATTCGGCTCTCACATACAGGAATATCACATCCATTACTAAAGTCAGTATACTAACCATCAACCAGTTCTTCATCTGTAAAATCAATTAATCTGACAAAGACAAGAACTGAACTAGCTCGCTATGGTTTGTTTTATGCTGGCTGTAACTTTTGTTCTTTCTGATTCTTATAAGTTGTTTGTTCCAGCATTTTTACAGGAAAAGACTGATTGATTTATCATTTCCTGGTTTATCTTTCCCCATTTTAAATGTTTTCCCTTTTCTAATCTCTCATAGCTTTTTAGAATTTGTCAAAGCTAGCTGCTAACTAACTATTTCACCCATATCCTAGACAGAGGTTTCTCAGGTTCAGACAGTTTGAGGGTTCACAATTCAAAGTATTTTCTAATCTACTCGAGCTTATTCTTGGCTGAGTACTTACTCCTTTAGCTATGGGTCTTGTGCTACCATCTGATTGCAACTGACCTTGATGGTAGAAGCTGATGCAAAAAAAAGGCATTAAACTATCAGATCTGTTAATAACTTTCTCGTATATTGATCAGTGGGCTAATTATTTTCTTAGCATAGTATTGCTAATGTATTTAATTTGTGTGTGTGTGTGTGTTGGCCTCTGTTTTTTGTACCTTTATATTTATGCTATATATTTTTAGTTCTTCCTTAGTAATTTGACCTATTTTGCACTTTCTCTGTGTCCTTGTTGTTTAAGAATAACTCATGGTTTAACCAAGTTGGTCTCTTTGTACATTCACTGTCTTTCCTACACAATGAAATAGTTCACATTTGGATACATACATTATTGAGGAACTGGGTAGCTTGCCCCCAACTCCTGTCTGCTTTTACTTCCCAAAGATCTTGAATTCCTATTTTCTATTCCCCCCTTCCTAGGTGTTCTCCTAACTTCACATTTTCAACCAGTTCCTCAGTTGGTTAAAAATGTATATTGTAGAAGGTTCCTTCAAGGTGCTTTCTCCTGCTGCATCAAAAATTTTTCACAGACTGGACAGTCTGTGTCCCATTGTGCTCTTTTCCCAATGAATAACAAGCCTAATAATCTACATTATTATCAAATAGTTGCTCTTAACCACTTGTCTGCATGCCCACAATTAGTTACAACTTTTGAGTTGCTGGTCTGTGATAGGTTCCCACAGTGGTAACACCCATACATATTTACTTTATTCTTTGTCCCTAGATCTTCAGCATAAGATGTCCCTCTACCATCTACAGCTCATAGCAAAGATAAGTCTTTGCTTGTTTCCTTATCTATGCCATTTAACAACAGGTTTTATCCCATTCTAGTTCTCTGAAAAATAATACAATCTGTTACTCCAATTTTATGATAATTTGAATCATGTATTAGGATTTAAAGGTCTTTAGACATGGTTATTTAAGTGGAGAAGTGAGGAAAGGAGGTGTTCATCTTCTAAACCTCGGGTGAAGACTGAAGATTCATGACTGCTTATATTAAGCATGAATTGGCAGGGGTTCTGTTTATTTTAAGATAGCCTCATCATCCTGTAAATTTTTGTACTACAAAGACTTAGAGGATTCCGTAATCCTTATGCTACAGTGAGGGTCAGCAAGTTCTCAGCCGAAAAGACCTGTCTGACAAATCCCAGTGCAACAACCATAAATTTGTGGGGCATCATCTCCTGGCCCTTGGAGCTGTCTACGGACTCAGGTATATCATGACAGGGGATTCCAGCTTTGCTGTGGGTTCTCTGCTGGCATAGTGGTGGCAGGAGCTGCCTTCTCCACTATCCTGGTGAGAACAGTATCATAGAATATCCTGAATTGGAAGGGACTAAAAAGGATCATTGAAGTCTAACTCCTGGCCCCAACAGGTCACGCCCAAGAATCACACATGTGCTTGAGCACCCTCTGTTACCTACTCCCAGACAGGCCTCAGGGGATGACTCCACTCTGGAACAATGAAGTGACTATAGGAATGCCCATCTCCCTTCAGAGCAGAAGCAGGAAAAGGAAGGGGTATGCATAGATAGTACTCCTCTGAAGACAAGCTATTCATGTGCCTTAGTCTGAAAGAAGTCATCTGTGAATTCTTTTGTTCACACAGCTCTTTCACTAAGTGGTTGTTTCCGCTCACAGCTCACATTTCTTACTTAGGCTTAGAAATTACACACTCTCAGTCAGTTATACCTAATTTATGATTGCAATATTTCTTTCAGAACCACATGACTGGGAATTTGCTTTTTAAGTTTTAAATACAAGTCCGAGGTTTTTTTAAAGAACATTTTTGCAGGAGGTATACAGCAGGCACTGGGATATAATATCTATTCTTTAATCCTACACTAGATAAAGTTAGTTCTCAGTGTCCCAGAAAAACTCTAGAATGCTTTATTCAGATCAGGTATATTTTCTATCACATTATTTGTTAGGCTAAGAATGGGTTTCTAAGATAGACACTGAATAATCTACTGATTTTTAAATGTGACACCTGATAGTTCCTAATGAACTTACTGGCAGCTAATTACTGTTTCCCAAAATCAAACTACGCATTTAGAAAAATAAATATGGATAGAAGATACTAATTTAAATTTCCATTAGAAAACTGACAGTTTTTAAGGAACTATACTATTGTTGTGAACAATTTTGGCTTTCTTGGGCCGGTAGTGTANCTGGACTGCCCAGGAGTCTCTGGTTTTTGGCTGCAATTTGGAATAAACGAGTTAACCTCAATTTTGGAGTGCTGACTCGTTTATAACAATTTAAGTACACAATCAGTTACCACACACCAAAAACTTCTCTTGCACCCTAAGAATAAATAATGAACTTTCCATGTAACACATTCTATTATGAGAAGGAAAATTTACTTGAAACTGTCCCTATTTTAGTAATTTTCACAGTGCACTAGCTCAGGAGCATTCTGGTTTCTTTAACCTTTCTCAATCTTTGTACGGTACAGCAGAAATTGTTAATCAGGTGTTTGAATTAAAACCAAACCATCCAAATTAAATCCAGTAGATGATTTTTGAAGACATGCTTCCTCTGCTTGATTGTCAATGGATACAGAGAGCCCAGACCCACCTTCTGACCTTTAAAGACACTCTGCACAGAAAGAAGTGCTAGGCTTTCTGAAGTTAGCACCTCTCTTTGGAGAGTTTGCAGGCTTTTATACAAGTTACAGCAAAGAAAAAGTTGCACAAAACTTGTTCACTGGTCAGCTTGACCAATGCATTTCTGCACATGCTCCAACTGTTCACTATATAGAGGCAATGTGACATTAGCATGTCAGGTTCCTCTCAGGGGTGTAATTTTTATCAAGGTAATTAATCTTTAGTTATCTTTGGACAACCTTCCCCTCTCCTTCCCAGTCTCACTGGACAAGAGGTGATCCATCTTTGGCATTAGCATCCCCTTGTCATTCTTGTGGTATCTTGCTGTGATTCTCCACTTAGAGGACCAGAGTATTGGATCACAAACATTGAAGCCAGGTGATGCAAAGTCCTAAGCTCACACAAACCCACTGCAAAACTTCAAGTGTGCGTAAAAAATGTGAAGGTTGACTCTGTCCTAGAGGATTTGATATTGGATCAGGTTATTATCAAGCTACTTCTGACTCCTTGTAGAATGAAGCATACTTTGGCCTCCTATAGACACTATGAAAAACGACAGCCATTATAAAAGAGGCTATATCAAGTGCTGTGGTAGTGTGATGGAAGTGCAGTGCTTTATTCATGCTTGATCTGTATTAAATCCGAACTGAAAAATGATCCACTGTGCATAAATTTGGAACCAGGTCTAAGGCTTCTCCTGGTCAAGTGAAATAATCCAGTGAATGACCAGGATGCTTATTGCACTCATTATAATTACATATAGTTTTACTTAATTACACCTCTCTTTAGGTAAAACATCCCTTTCATTATTTTTCCTAGGACTTTTAGGGGTAGAAGACAAGACAGAAATAGATCCTTCTGAACTAGTGGATCTAGATACTACAAGGTATTTGGCTATTACACTTTTGTGGCTATATAACTTGAATATTTGGGGTTGAAGGAATTTTAAGCCACATATCAGTGCTGCACAGCATTAGGATTTTTTCTCCATCATCTGGAATTCTGAACTAGTCTGCCCAACTTTTCAAGTCAAACAAATTTACTAAAATTAAAAATACAGGACTAAAACCAGAATTTTGATGAAAGCTTAATTGTTCTGACAACAGTTATACAACTGTAGCAGTACATTTTCTATAGGTAAGATTGAACCAATTAGATTGCATATTTAGCCACAATAAAAACCAGTGTATTCTAGTGAAATAACCACAAAACTGGGAGACATTCCCCAGCTTCAGCTGAGTAAATGAAAATGTAATATTCTGCCACTTAGTAGTCAATTAAGTAACCACAGTTACTTTTTACTTCACAGTTACTCCCAGTCAGTATCTGGAAGGTAAGTAGAAGTGGATTTGTAATTGTGTAACTAAGAAGAAATGTGTAACTTTAAAAAATACATTGTCTGGAACACCTGGTATATGGGATACTAGGTACATGTACCAGGGTGTCTTTGTAGGTAGATAGGTAGTTTTGTGACCAGTTCCATAGAGATCTTTAAACCTCCTGAATCAAGACAAATACAAAGGCAGGGCATATACTCCTATAAAAACATCAACAGCAGCTCCAGTCACCAAGAAAAAGCAGGCTGATGAATGTTCTTCCTTCATCATTATTTCACTGTGCAGCACAACTAGCTGAGTGCGTAGTGACGATCTCCAAACCACTTTTTACTGTAATTCCTGTCATTCTACATCAAATAAATTTGCATATCAAAAAGGCCTCTAATCTATGAAGGTATTTTTTCACTGAGACTTCATTGAAGCTTGATCTCTCTATGCCATTCACCCATTCATTTAAAGCTACCCAGAGAGCAAGTTTTGCAGTTCTATTGCTTTCCACAAGTTTAGAGAAAGAATAAGAGCTGCCTTTGATGGCCTTACTGCACTCCTTTGTATAATGTAAGCTTTTTCCACACTTATACAATGTGCTCAGTTTTCCTTTTTATACCATTTATTCCTTTGATCCTCAAACATACCTGTTGGAAGAAGTAGCAGATTCATACCAGAATATGGAATATATATTTTTAATTCTTGATTAACCAAAATTTTTATCACACTCTCAAAATGATTTACATCTGAGGATGCTGGGATAGGCTTCCCTGGAATGATTCTGAAATACACAAAGAATGTTTTATAACAGTAAATACAGTGCTTCTCACAGGCAGCTCTTCTCTAGGTTAAACATTCACACCGTCTGGATGGACTGCAGTCTATGTTCACAGATTTATGTGTATTTTTCACCTATTTTGCACAGTATGGTCTTCTGAAAGTTCATTTAGCAAGAAACAGTTTTTGCTAAGTATAAAGTGTGAAATCTGGCAATAAAGTTTTAAATTAAACCCAGCATTTCTCAGCCTACATTCTGGCAACGGCTGTCTTACTAAACAGTATCATTTTCTGGCCAGTATTATGTGTAGTCTTACAGCCATGTCCATCACCAATTTTTCAGAGTAATATACTCACAGCTACTGAGATACCACGTATCAAAAGGCAACAATGGATGGGCAGGGATGACTACAACACCTCTGCTGAAGATACGGTGAATGTGACCTGGAAGAAAGAATAAATTGAAAAAGAGCTAGTAAAATGACATTACTATCTTTCAAATGTATTGCCCATTGGATAAGTGTCTTATAAGAGAAAATACACCTGGGGGAATCCTGGCCAAGTCGCCATTAAGGTAAATGATGCTCAGCCCTGTTGGCAGAAGGGATTCTGTCTTGGGAAACAGTTCTCAGCCCCAACATTTCCATGCACGCACAGATGGATCAGTGTAGACTGAACCTCTTTACTATATATATAAGATAATATACATCTGAGTATTTAAATGCTCTCTTCTTGAGTACAGATCTGTTACAGGATTGTGTAAATCAATTACTTAGCCTACAAGTTAAAACTGATGGTGTTGAAAGTTATCTATACCATGTGTAGCCTTAGACTCCCAACTTTTGTCCTAATATGGAAACAAGGTGGGTCATTCAGACTCCTAAACTGTTGGAAACCACTGGGACCTCCAGCACTGCATTTTTCCAGCATCACATATGGGGCTGTGCTCCATCAATGACCATTTCCCAGTACTCTCAGAGATGAAGAAGCGCCCTCCGCAGAGGGCAAAGCCACAGTACACCAGCACTCTCTTGTAAAATAGCATCCAATTCCCATAGTTCTCAAAGGGAATGAAGCCACTGTTGCCCCCAGGCCTCTATTTTGACAGTTCTGTGGCCGGTGGGTGGGCTGGGCCTGCCTGTGTGGCAAGGCAGTGAGCTCAGTCCATCAGGAACAGTACAGGCCTGGAAAATGGCAGAACAAAACAAATCAGCCTGCACTCTCAGGAAGAACAGGATGTGCTGGCATTGTGGAAGGAATCAATTATTCATTAGGTTCCTCACAGGTGACTTTATGTACCACCTCTGCTATGCCTTCAGTTACAGCAGAAAATAACAAGCAAGGAGTTTGACTATTGGTGCTAAGTGAGTATTTTAAAAGGCAACCTGTGGTAGTATATTTGCTAAAAGATGAGAGATTAGGGTAAGAGATATGCAATGATATGTGAGGCTATAGGGATGTAGAAAAAGGAGAGAATTGCCATATACATAACAAAAAATATGTGTTTTTCACACATGAAAGGAATTTCCACTTCAACCCAGCCACTTACTGCAAGTGCAGCTAGATCTCTTGCTGTTTGTATAACCCAGCTCCTTCTCCCAGCTTGATCTGCTGCTCACTCAAATACAGCCAATTTTTTTGCTGATTGAAGCATTTTTTCCTTTTAACACTGTTCATCCTTCTGTCTCTTATGGGAGTGTTCACTGAAGTGAATGATGTGTAGGGTACTGGTGTATAACCCATGCCAGAGACAATAGCTTCAGCCCTCAGTGAATTTTTGACCAGCCATCTCCCCATCATCCAAGCACTCTCTCTCAGGCATCTCCCACAAACAACAGAAGCATGAAGCAGTGATGGTGATGTTGCCATGCTGTTGAATGAAGACTTTCATCCTGTCAGTGCACTTATTCTGTAGTTTGGCACATCCTGGTTCCTCACATTGCTCATGCATCTTCTTTCTTCTTTCATTCCATGTAGGAGCAGATTATGTTGCATTTGGTTTTTTATCATCTATGTTATAGACTTGGCCTTATTTGTCTTGATGGGTGGCCTGGATGTCACCATTCCCCAGTTATTTTCCTTTTTGTTCCTATTATTGATCCGGATCTGTAGCTTCCTTATATTACCCATTTGACAATGCAGCTTGGAAAGATTGCAATTCTTCAGTGTAACAAAGTGATGGTTGTATTCATGAAATGCTTAATTGTGTGTACCTAATATCAGGTCTTTTTCTCTTATAGCAGAAAGTCTTCTTTGCCTTATCTTCTCTTAACTCAAACACAATCTTCATTGTTCTTTTTCTATTCTTAATTGAAAACAGGGAATCTGTTCTCTAGTCAGTCAACTGGTTACCAAACCAAAGCTAGTCAAAGCTAATCAGTTTAGTCCCTGAAAGAATGCACCTTGATGGTTCAAAATTGATTAACAGCACTCCAGGTCTCAACTTCTGATATTCAGTCTTGCAGCTGTCTGTATGGCCAATTTCACCTGTGCTCAAATTCTTTCCAGTGCAAAACCATTTACATTCCACTGCAATGCATGGTAGTACCTTGCCTAAGTGTGGCAACCAGCAAAGTTTAGGTGACCTAGTTCAGGACCAAATCACATAAAGATCCCACTTGGTTAAATAAGAAAGCAAAAGTAAAAATAAATACAAAGAGGTGATTATTTCTTAATTTTTTTGGAGCCATGAGAAATACTGAGAAAGAATACATTTTTTGACATAGAGAGCTCAGGCAAAAGCAATCAAGTTATTGAGATATTATAAGCAACCTTCTCTCACCAGACCTATTTTCTATACACAGGATCAGAGATAGCTCAGACATCCCTTCACACTTGGACCCCAGGCAGTCAATTCTGTCTTCCCATCAAACGGGCCTCTCCATTTTAGGGCTTCACTGAAACCTGACGTGTCTTAGAAAGTGTGTGCACGTGTCTGAGGACGCTGTCCTCACTCTGTTCGGCATTCATCACACTCAGCATAATGTGTCAGGATTGGGCTAGTTGGCGAAGAAGTATCTCAAGTGGTCTGGGTGCAGTTCTCCATTGAGTGTCCACCAAATAAGTTCATCTGCAAAAAGCTGCATTAGTGACTTTATGTGACCTTATAGTTCCAGGTTTGATTATATTTGGAGCAATTGGACACAGGACTTAGGACATTCCAGGACCCTGGGTTCCAGCTTCTTCTGCATCATCACAGTTTTTTCAAATGTCATGCCATTTCCCATATATATTAACAGAGACATTCATTCCTAGCTGAGCTAGGCTCAGGCACATGGGTCCCACTGTGCAAACACTGTGGGCTGGTGGGTTTGCATGTGGTCTGCTTTGTGCACTGTACATGGCGAAGTAGGTTGCATGGAGGATATGCCTCTGTAAGCACCAGATGATCATGTGAGCAGATTTGCAGAGTTGTGGTATGGGTATTTGGCTTTAAGGTTGTTGGTTTTGTTTTTTTCTTTCTTTCCAGTCATGTTCCTACAAGCAGTACATTTGGTCCTTTGCCTTAAAAAAAAAAATGACCACAGTGTCCCAATTTTTCTCAGAACTGGAACATCTAATGAACATCACTTGCTTTGGGGATTTGTCACGCTCACCTTTCTGCCATAGCATAACTGGGATTCTGTGTGTGATAATACACTAATAATCTCGGGAATTTATACTTGAAGAATTTCTTTCATTTGAGATGTCAGAGTGCTTAAAAGTTGATTCATATTACATTACATTACCCATGTGAACTAGTAACTAGTAAGTAAACATTTTCCCTAGTGCAGAAACTGAGATATGATGAAGACCAAGACTTTGCAGGCTGTATGTCTCATAGACACCTGAATAAAAAATGGCCTTATTTTGGAAGGTAGTAAGCACTTAAGGCTTCTACTGATTTTCGCTTCTAGCTTTTGTCAACTGCTTTTGAAAATACTGACTTAAATAATTTCCTGGAGTCACAGGATGATGTGTTAAATGTGTTCACATCAAGTATCTGCTTTGGTCTGACATTCAAACAGAAACCCTTCTTTAATTGCCTTTACAGTCCTTAATATTAGGAAAAAATATACCAGGAGAAAAAACCCAAACTCCACCACAACCCAAACCACACAGGATCGCATATATGTGTCTCATCTAAAAACTGGTAAGATGTGCTGTTATGTCTTAAATTTCTATATGGGAGAGTACAATTTCTAACAGATTTCTTCATTGCTGGGCATCAAAGAAACCTTGCTCTGCTACAGATTTAACCCGTGACATGCAGGAACTGTCATACAGAGTGAGGAGCACCACCAGGACCTCTGGGCACAGCTTATTCCAGCCTGTAACTAATCAGTCACTGGTGCAGGGAAGCACACAGGGCAGGAGTTCCCTGCTACTAGGCTTAAATGGGGTTCCAAGAGGAATAGAAGCTGGCTGGCTGCAGGAGAGTTGTCTTTAAGTGCAAGAGGTTTTCTCTGAGACCACGGCTGTCACTGCAAGGCTGCCTGACCTTCAGGCAAATACAGCAGTTTACTGTACTTGTTTGCTGAATGAGCTAAACTGCCCTTGCATTTACTTTGGGATTAGATCCTGCTTGAGAGATTAACTGGGGAGCCTGTGGCTTTCTGTATTCTGGTCTGAAAAGAGATAAAATGGACTATACCACACAGCTTTGGACTACAACTTTGGGCAAAAACAGTGGGTCTACATTTAAAGTTTTTGCTCAAATTTTATTGTTAATTTTACTATCATGATTCAGTGTGCTACATTCATCAACTGCCTGCTTGGTAGCTGAGCTATTTCCTTGACAAGGTAACCTTCATCCAAAGATGAGCTGGGAGCAAGAAATACGTGCTCAGGTCTCATTTACTCCAGCCTACAATTTCAGCTCAAGACCAGTTTGATGAAAAGCATACCGGAAAGCAGGCAACACTTACCTGAATCATGGCTAGCATAGGGATAGAAAAACTTGAAGCTGTAGCAGGATCTCCTCAAACGCCTCAGGTGAGGTTTTTACAGGGACAGACTCTTTGTCATGCTCATGAAGGTGGATACCTCCAAATTCCAGACATGGAAGGACCTAGGACTTTAAGTAGTGCTTCTTTCCTCCCCTCAGGTAACAGGAAGCCTCTACCAGGTGCTGTTTGAGATGAAGCTGGAACTTCACCCACACATATACACTTATTAACCACCAATCATACCACACTTATTAACCACCAATGCTTGCTTAAAAGTCCTTTCTCTTGCTCCTCTTCTCCCTCTCCCTTTATTCTTTCAGATGGATTAGTTCCCCCATCCCGTTCACATGTGGCTGTACCAGCAGCAGAGTAATGTGTCAAAAAAACCCCTTCAGTAAGAAACAAGATAGGGACAGTAAAAAATGTCAGGTGCAAGAATGGAGCAGAGACTGTGCAGAGCAGTGTAAGTGGTGCAGCTGGGCGTGGCCAGACTCACAAAAACTAGATTCCCAGAGTTTTGGGAAAAAAAAATCTAAAAATGTTTAAAATCGGATTTATGTGTGGTATAATTTTACACATTAACCTGAATTGACAAATACTGAATAACAACCATTAGCAAGTTCAAAACAGTTTAATGCCATATTATGTAATGTGAAATTTTCTGATATCAATTTTAATTTATCAACTTTGAGATTATATATCTTGCATTACTTACGTTGTTTTTTTTTTTAAACAGTAAAACTGTACATCTGCTTCCTACACAGGTCAACACTTTTCTCTTAAACATCTGGCACCAACTACCTGTCAAAAGTAGTACAATGAATAAGACAGGCCTTGAGGTTTCCCTAAAATGGCAGTTCCTGAATTCCTGCGTGCTACATTACAGACAAACTACATTCCATCTTGAAAAAATTTTTAAAAATCTTTTAAAAATCGAAGTTAAATATTCAAAAAAGTGTCAAAACAATATTCCAATTCATTTTTTCATTATTTCCTAATTTTTTGTTAGGCAAAATTTTTAAGTTATTGAGTTTTCAGGATGGTAAAATATTTTGACCTGTAGAAAATGCTCAGAGATTAGAAATACTATTTCTTCTCTAGCTGGAAGAGTGACTGACAGATATGAATGAAATCAAAGAGGTTTAGGTAAAAGTATTAGATAAACTCCTGAAAATTGAGTCCACACATTCCTAATTCAGTTTAAATTTCTTCCCTTGACAAATACAAAATTCAATCTGGAACTGGAAAGCAAAAATAAGGACCACAGAGAAATGTCTCATATCTTTTCAGATCATAGTCACTGTATAGACTATGTACAGTAACATTTTCAGCCCCAGTGACGTTGTGGAAGAGTAAGTCAATCCACAGAGAAATCTCCTTATGTCCCAATTTGAAAGGAAAACCAAAAGAAAAAATTACTGCACAAATAAGAGCCATGTAAGAAAATTTACAGAATGCAGTAGCTTAATTGGAGAGGATACAAATAATCAAATGCAAGAAATATATTTTGCTACAGATTGTAAAAGAGATGATTTGGAGTAAAAGAGAACAAAAATCCCAGCCACTGGCCACTGACCATGTTCTGCTGGATCCCCAAGTGAAGCTCTACTGCCTGATGTGCTGACAGGACACCAAATGATCATTTACAGATAAATTAAGGGCTGAATATATTTAGGGAATACTTCCTTAAGTCTCCAACTTGCTGCTTAGGTTAGTACTTTACTGTCACTCTTCTACAGAAAAGGTAAAGACAATATGCTGAAAAATATTCAAAAAGGAGTGCATTGTATGCATTGATTATATGAGTGGAGACAAGTAGCTTTGGAAAAGTAGGTAACTTTTGTTGAGCCTAAATATCCATCTGACAAGTATACCCTCACATTTGGCAAATATACCTTCACAGACAGATACATTTTCATATGTTTTCTGTCCTTGTTTCCTTGAGACCAATGTTGTTTCAAAGAATACTACTGACTACTCAAATGTGGATAATTCCAAAATACAGGTCTTCAGTCACATTAAAAAATCTACTAATATGGCATGAATTTAGGTGACTACTAACCATATTAGGTTAGGTTGTACAGATTTTATAAATGTGATGCATGTACATTTCAATCTATGTAAAAATAATGAAAGGATGTTGCTGAATTCTGCTACTGTCAAGAAAAGAGAACAGAGAAAGGCGGCTTTCCCACCAAGTTTAAAACCAGAAAATCCAAGTCGTGCTGTCCATCTAGAACCAGAGAGATGATATTATTGTAGGTTTGCCATGTTTATTTCCACTTGAATTATTATATGAAAGCGATAACTCCAGTATTTGTCACCAGATGGCACTGCAACGACATGATCCCGTAACCACTCCTCATACTCCATTAGTGGCGTAATGAGGTCATCCCTAGGCAATCACAAAGAATGCATCACTATTTCAGATTCCATTCAGCCCCTCTCCCTCCACTCCGTTAGGTTTACACCATCAGGCTTGCTGGCACAGCTCTGACAGTTTTTAATATTCTTAGCCAACTGGACTTGTAAGAAAAGCTCAGTAATGGAGACCAATACCTACCCCAAAGTTAATTTGTCCAGATATCTCCATGAGCAATAGTGAAGGCAAATGCTGTCTTTAATGGCAAGAGATTAAGCTCCCACCTATGTCAGGTCAGAGGTTTGCCTCAGTTCCCTGGCCTTGCAATTCTGGATAGGATCCCAGCCTCAGGCTGTCAACCTATCTGCCTATCTCATTCCCTACTTCTTCAGGCCAGAATATTGTGTTTTCCCTTGTTTTCTCGAACAGAGCATCCTCTTCCATGCCCTAATTTGCTTCTCAGTTCTAGTGCTCCCTGATACATTCTGTCATGACCTACCACTGCAGCTTGAATTACATGTACTGATCCTAACTGTGACTCATTGCAGATTTTAGTAAGTCAAAGGAAATAAACCTGGGAGTCCAGACATGTGCTGAGCACTAAGCCACAGCTGCCTTTTGAGAAGTCAGTTTCAGCACTATCACAGCTGTCATCACTGGAGTGCTGGCATCTGAGCAATCACATTGAAGTTGTGCAAGGGTAACTACAAATAGTTTCAGATTTTTCTTGGCAGATCAAGATGTGTACCATTTTCAAATTTGTAGCATAAAAAGCTCTCACAGCTTTCTTTCAGAGGTCTGATGTATTCCTGGAATTCAGCAGGATGCTGATATTTGGTAGGAAAGTAATGCTATGATATAGAGAATTAAAGGCTAGGACAGTTCCTTCTGACTGTCTCATATGGCATATGGCTGGATGTTGCTGTTAGTACTGCGAACGGCAAAATAATGACATGAATCAGGGTCAGGAGAATGATCGACGAATCGATGATTTAATGAAAAAACCCGGAGTTTTTATAACTTGATTCGCAAAAGAAGAATGACATGATTGGCCCATTGATCAGTTGCCACCTGAGCGGGCTGGCTGATTGGTCTTCAAAATATTTTCCAACAATGAACCAAAACATCTCCACAAATATCTTGCAGCTGTGAATAGTTTACAAAATAACAAACCGTTTCTCAGCTAGTTTGTGTGAGAAAGGAAACTTTCTCAGGAGACTGCAAAAGCTGGAAAAATTCTCTGCTAGCTTTTTAGCATCCACAGGTGGATGGTATGTGTTTTGGAAATACAGCCAAATCTCTTGATAGCATGAACACTTAAGCATACACCAAACATAACCAGTCTCTGTAGCAGACAAAATGAAAAATACTGCTGATTTTCACAATTCTGTTCCTCTTTTTTTTGCCAATAAATGTTCTTCTCAATAAGGGAATAGTGATTGTACTATAGATACTCATGCATATGCAGAATATTGTATTTATGTTAGTAAATTAAAATACAAAACCATCTGTGAGACAATAATCCAAAACGATACTTGAGTAAGAAAACAGAGTCTGGCAGTACATGTAAAGACAGAAATGAAATGAAATTAAAAGAAACTAAAGGACAGGAAAGGAAATATAGTGACATGAAATGAAATTGCAAAACCCAAAAAATTTTTAAGTTAAGTGAAAACAATGAAATGAAATTGGAATGACAGGACATGCATTGAAATGAGCTGAAACTTCACAAAATGATTTTCACTGAAATCTCAAGATTTCATTTCCTTTTATGAAATGAAGAATTTTCATCATGGCAGGGTACCAAGATTACTCACTCTTCACTTTTTGAATCCGGGGCAGCCATGGTGATGGGGATCTCAGCAGCAGTGACAAGCTGCCCTTAGGGTTTGGGTTAGGGTTCAGAGAGCTGCAGAGCCTACAGCTCCAGGGACACTGGCACTGGAAAACACATGTCAAGAGGATCATTGCAGGGCCACAACATTTCTGCCTCAACACCTTTTACCTTAGAGCCATGCACAGAGATGGTCATGTTAGCCACAGCCCCAAGCTTGTTAAAAGGTTAGTGTGAAAAAAACCAAAATTCTGAAATGAAGTGAAAACAAATAAACGGAATACAATGAAATGAAGTGCAGTGAAATGAGGCAAAACTTCATGAAATGATATTGCTTGAAATCTTGATATTTCATTTCCTTTCATGAAATGAGGGATTTTCATTTCATGAAAGGAAATTAAATAAGAAATCAAGGAATGAAGTGAAATGAAAAGAGAGGAAAGGAAATATAATGACATGAAATGAAATTGAAGAAAACTAGAATTCTGAAATTAAGTGAAAACAATGAAACGGAATGGAAAGAAAGGAAGTGCAGTGAAATGGGCTGAAATGTCACAAAATGATTTTCATTGAAATCTCAAGATTTCATTTCCTTTCATGAAATGAAGAAGTCATGACTGTTTTAAGTTGTTTAAATAAATTCCAAGTCAAACCAGACTTTGTTAGTCAAAAGCAGGGCTGTCTGTTGTGGCCTTTTGAATGCCAAGTTGAATACATTCAGGCTTCCATATAACCCCTCAAGAATTACAGAATGAATGCAAATTACCATGTGATTATAACTGTTTCTGCCTCACTCTTCTGAAATTATTCATGGAGTTCAACTGCATTCAAAATATTAAATATAACAATACCAAACTTATGGAGAGTGTCTGGAACAGCCTAGGATATCTCTTTCCATTATATGAATTGGAATTAGTAAGCCATAAAGATTTCAGTGGACGTTTATAGCAGAAGGAAAACATTTGAACAAGAATTTTAAGGGACCCCTTTTTCTCCTTTTGAAATATTTAGGTGCCAGTGGCAAGGTGTAGTAGTCACCAAGCCACCAAGACTCTGGGCACTTTGCACTTATCCCCTTGCACTTTGCACAGGAGATAAGCTGTCTGGGGCTCTTCTGATGAATGAGTAAATTGTGAAGTGATGGGTAAATGAAGGTGAGGAAGTTAATGAACACAGCAGATACCAGGTTGTTTTTGTATGTTACCCTTAAAGATTTGACCGTAGGGCATGTGCAAATAGCTCCTTCTCAAACATGCTAAAAGAAGGGCAAGCATTATGGTTGTACTGTGAATCTGACTAATTAAGAATGTATGGATCCATGAGAACATTAAGTGTTTATATATACTTTCAGATATATTTCCTTGTTTCTGGAAGGTGGAACTTTGTTGTTCTATTTTACTGAACTATCATTTTTTATTGAGATATTGAGATATTGCTACAGTTAAGTAAAGAATAGCATGGAATTTGTAAACACTCCTTGCTCTTCCTACTGACCTTTTTATAGTACACAGGAAATTGTGGTCATGTATTTAAATGGTTGCAGCTTTTACTACTAATCTAATTTGGAAATCTCTGTTTGAAAACCATGACAATTTTATTACACTACATTAGTAAAAACAACTGGACTACTTTGCATCTCCTTTTTCACATCTACTGATGAGTACACATCTACAGTATATAGTCACATAATTTCTAAATATAATTCATTCCCTTTTCATGCTCACCCATTTAAGAAGGTTATTGGTTTGCTGTAAGTTGCTTCCTTTTGTAACACTTGTGTCTTAACACTTCTAACTCAATCCTAAATGTACTAAAAACCATTGTTCTTTGGACAGTCAAGATGATTAAGCTTTAGGGATCCAATACTGCTACTCTAACGCCCCCATCATGTTCCTGCACTGCCCAAATTCCTGCCTTTGCTGTGAGTAGATATCATCTTCCCCTATCACCTGTATTTTCTGAACTTCAGAGGTTGAAATCTGTGTTTAGTTTGATGCCCTACGCCCACAAGTCTGCTTCAGAAAGAGAGGAATTTGCATTTTCTCAAGGTCCTTGAATAAGCTTAGAGATGGGAAGAAAGGGACTGAGATCTTCGTTGTACCTCAAGTGGTACAGGACAGCGGAATTGAAAGTATTCATTAATAGACAAAGAAACCTCCAAGCAACACATTCATGCCTGTTGTAGAATTAATTTGTTCTTGAATATCATGCTTGATACTGCTTTTTCCAAAGAACAGTATATGGCACAAACTAGCTGAAGTAACTACTGACCTCATAAGATCATCTGGACTTTTTCAGTGCTAGAGCTGTATTAATGAAACAAATAATTCTGAGAAACTATGCACTAGTTGTACTACAGGTTGAAGCACACAAATCAAAACAAACAGCTGGGCATCTGGCAGGAGAGCAAACCACAGTCTTGTGCTGCAGATAAGGGAGATCAATAGTCTATGCTACAAGATGGGGTGCCCGAGGAAGGAAATGTTTGACTTCACTTCTTTCAGAAGAAAGTCATTTCCTTTATAATGAAAGCTGCTGCTCTGTAAGAAATTGTCCTGGAGACAGTGTAATAAGGCCTCTCTTCACTCATATTTGTCTCCCACATCTGCCTTGGTGAATGCTTTTTCTGCCCTCTCTGTCCGCAGGTCCTCCCATGCTGCACCACAGTGCCCGGACAGTCTTTCCTGGCCTGGATGAGCAGTGGTGTGGCCAGCAGGACCAGGGCAGCGACCGGCCCCCTGTACTCAGCACTGCTGAGGCCACACCTCGAGTGCTGTGCTACGTTCTGGGCCCCTCAGTTCGGGAATGACACTGAGGGGCTGGAACGAGTCCAGAGAAGGGCAACGGAGCTGGGGAAGGGTCTGGAGCACACGGGTCTGTGAGGAGCAGCTGAGGGAGCTGGGGGTGGTTAGCCTGGAGAAAAGGAGGCTCAGGGGAAACCTTATCGCTCTCTAGAACTGCCTGAAAGGAGGGTGTAGCCAGGTCGGGTTGGCCTCTTCTCCCAGGCAACAGGTGATAGGACAAGAGGATATAGCCTCAAGCTGCACCAGGGCAAGTTTAGGTTGGACATTAGGAAAAAAATCTCTTCACAGAAAGGGTAAGTAGACACTGGAATAGGCTGTCCATAGTGGTGGTGGAGTCACTGTCCGTGGAGGTGTTTAAGGAAAGACTGGACGTGGCACTCAGTGCCATGCTCTACTTGACATGGCGGTGCTCATGGCAGCCACAGGTTGGACTCGATCATCTCAAGAGGTGTTTTCCTACCTGATTCATTCTGTGGTTCTGTGACTCCCCCGGCTATCCCCGCCGCCGCCTCAGTGTCTCTTGTGTCACGCCTGCCTCCCTCTCCCGCAGCGACCAGACACCCACCAGGGCATCCCACCCGGTTGCCTTTCCCTCGAGAGAGACCCCAGCGAGGGGCTCCTCTGCCTGGGGACGGGCTGAGGAGACCACTGCTCTAACACAACACGGCTGCGCCGGCTGTTCTCAGGCAGGGAGGGAAAGACGGATGGCCCGGAGCAGGTTCGCCCGCGCCGGAGCTGAGGAGGAGCAGCGGCGGCGCGGCCGTGAGCGGGAGTGGGGCCGGGGGCGGGGCTTCCCGCGGGGACGGCACAACTCGCCGGGGTTGGGGGCGGCGCCATTTTGAACTGGCTGAGGGTCGGCGGCGGCTGCCGAGCACGGTTCTGCGTCCCCCGAGGAGAACCCGCGAGGAAGGAGCGGATATGGCCGCGAATAGGAACTTGAAGCAAGTGCGGATCGAAAACAGCTCCCCAGCGGCGCCGCTGGGCATGGTGGGGGGTGGTGGCGGCGGCAACCTGAAAGGATTGCGCGGCCTAGAAGTGGAGGGTGAGGCGGCGGCGGCCATGGCGCTGGCGCCGAGCAAAGAAGGTGGCGGAGATGAGGAGCAGGAGGTTGGGTTCACCATCGATATCAAGAGCTTTCTCAAACCTGGCGAGAAGAGCTACACGCAGCGTTGCCGGCTGTTCGTGGGGAATCTGCCTACTGATATAACCGAGGAGGATTTCAAGCGCCTTTTCGAGCGCTACGGGGAGCCCAGCGAGGTCTTCATCAATCGGGACCGTGGCTTCGGCTTCATCCGCCTGGTGAGGATCCGGCCGGCCCCCTGGGGCTGCCTCTGAAAGCGGGAGGCTTCGGTCCCTTGCCCCCCGCCTCTTCCCCTCCTTTTCGGCTGGTGTAAAAAAAGGCAGCATCTGCCTCTCATTCTCTTCCTCCTTCCTGCTAGCGGTGGTCCCCCCGCCTCTTCTTCCTTCTCCCTCCTCCCCTGTTCACCTCTACACATCAAGCCAGACCCCTGCGTTCAGGGCCCTCCCAGCCCCTGGTGTTTCGGTCCCCGCCTCACCCCGTGGCACTTAATGCAGCTAATTTTAAAGGCTGGACAAAGTTGTTTCGAAATACCGTTGCTCACACATCGTGAACACAGAGCATAAAATCACGGAATTGCAAAGGTTGCAGACCGCGGGTTGTTTAAATTACTTGTGCCCAGATAAGACTAGATTTGTAGAGGTAATACAGTATTTGATTAAACATGCTCGAGTTAAGCATGCAAAAAAAAAAAAAAAAGAGGAATCATCCGAAAAGCTTATGATATTATATTTAAATTTTAATTTAGTGTGCGCGATTAGTTTTCACGATTGCTCTGTTTAGAATGCACCGATTTGTATCATTCTGGGAATAGCTCTAAAGTGCTTTTAGGTGTCTAGTTATCATTTTTCCATATATTTTACTGATTAGATTTTATTTCCCCTTTTTGGCTGTCATCTTAAAATACTTGTGGCATTCTGCCATGCATCTTTTACCCTGAGAATTCCCCAGCCTGAAATAGCAATTTTCTGGGGGAAGTGCGATATATTTACATCTCGTTACTCAGTTTTGTGTGTAATAGAGATTAGATAGAGTTTTTATGTGAACTTCCCTTTTCCGTTACGTTTAGGATATATATATATATATATGTTTAACAGCTTGCCTAGCCAGTTGAACTGTGAAGAAAGATATAAAGAAGAATTTCTTTAAATGTCAGGGATTGCAGATATCAAACCTGGTGAAGATTTTTGAAGTGAGAAAAAAGGTAGTTGTTGGTTTACACTGTCTCATGGATGGGGGTGCAGAAAGCCCATAAATGTGAGAAGAATGAGTATATAAGCAAAGAAGGCAATTTCATCATTTGCTGATGAAATTTGAGTTGGACATCCATGGAGAGCAAGTGTGATATTTTCACTTACTTAGAAGCAAAACAAGAACCCAACCCAAAACACCTAAGATCCTGTAGTGTAATCTTTGAATACCCTTTGCTGCTGCGTGGAGCTAGGGATGCAAAATATAAACATTTGAATAGGTAAACGTGAAAAGCATCAAGTTTCCAACTCTACTCAAAACCTTTATAGGCCAGCACCATCATAATGAGAGTTTGTTAAGTCCTCTAATGTGCAACAAAAAATTGCACCTATGTTGTTTTTTAGATTAAACTATGAGGGGTAACGAATGCATTTTTTTTTTCAATCAGAGTGCAGAGACTTTGTTGGTCTTTTGGGGTTTTTGTTGTTGTTGGGTTTGGTTTGGGTTTTTGATTGTGGGGAAAAAAAAGTTGAATGATCCTGATGCCAACTTGCACAAGTGAAGGAAAACATCTTTGCTACTTTTTGAGCGAGGGGACACTCAAAAGTGATACTTGTTATCTTTGAAAATAAAATATGTGAACTATTTTATATCTTGTAAAGGAATCTAGGACCCTGGCTGAAATAGCAAAGGCAGAACTTGATGGTACTATTTTGAAGAGCAGACCACTGCGAATTCGATTTGCTACCCATGGAGCTGCCTTAACTGTGAAGAATCTGTCGCCTGTGGTTTCCAATGAGCTGCTGGAGCAAGCATTCTCACAATTCGGGCCAGTGGAAAGAGCGGTTGTTGTCGTAGATGATCGCGGCAGAGCTACAGGGAAAGGTTTTGTAGAGTTTGCAGCAAAGCCTCCAGCACGGAAAGCTCTAGAAAGATGCAGTGATGGGGCTTTCTTGCTTACAACGTAAGTTCACAGGTTTTTGTTTGAATTTTTGAGTATATCTTCCTGATGTGAACAAAAATTGCATTCATGGTATTTCCTAGTTCTTATTTTGTTTTCAAATTCTGAAAGCCATGAGATTAGAAATTAAAGTGTTTTACATTAATACCACAAATAGTCTTTTTTTTTTTTTAAAGAAAACCATTTTTCTCTGCTTACTGTTCATAAGATTTCTTATTACCGTATGAGAGTCCTGAGAGCAAAATTCTGGGTTTTTTCTTGTTCATATGCAGTGTTACTTTTCCTTCTCTATATAATAAGGCATTTTCTATTGAGACTTTATTTTCATTGGTTGCGTTCTTCCAGATCCCAGTAACAAAGTGACAAAATAATATTCCTCTGCTTCTTTAACAAAACAGTGCATGACATTGCTGATATTTCTGTAAACTAAAGAAAGCGTTTCTGTCTCAAAAATTATATGTGGCTTGTAAGGCCAGGGCTTTCTCATTGCTTTAAAATGAAGACTGAGTCTCTGAAGAGGTTTATACTAGTGATGTTTGGAAAACAATCTATTTCAAGGACAAGCAAGCTTGCAAAAATAGCAGCACTTCTCTTGCATTTCGTATTTCTGTACTTGCAAAGAGAGTTAACTGCTGTACTTTAACACAGTCACAACTAACATTTTAAAATGCTTTCTTAAAAACTGTGTGAAATGATACATATTTCTGATTATTTTTGATTTTTCTGATTCTCATTGGGAAAATGAGGCTGTGATTTCATAGTATGAAAACTCGCTGCCATTGAATTGGGTAACTTGGAGTTCTTTTCGTGCCCTGGCTGTATTGTTTTTTTATCTGCTTGAGAACTTCATGATATTTCCATAAGCCACTTGTGCTTGCTAAAACAACGGAAAAGCATTCATTAGTTTGGGGGTCCGATGCAGTCTGTTTAAGCACAGGAAGGTGCTTGCTCATGTCAGGTTCAACAGAGAATAAGGCAGGAGAAAATGTTGACAGGAGGAGATGGCAGGTGAATAAGGGGTCTGGAACTCCAATTTCTTGTGATAATTTCTTAAGTCTTGTGTGCTACTAAACTGACTTGGTGGTTACATAGTACATTTAATTTGAATACATCTTTACTGTTATCAGGAGGTGCCAGCAATTCGTTCTTATTCCTTGGGTTTTCTTGGCATTAGCAATTGAATGGAAGTGTGGTGAGCCAAACAAGGGAAGTAATGTAGTTCAGTATTACATGGGTGCTATTCTTGGTGTGAGAGGTGTGGCAGGGAAAAAGAAGCTGGGATATGAGGGGAGGGTATTCTTGTTTTACCAGCTGAATAGGTCAGTTGAATTGAAATGACCATCTAACCATGGCCTGAGTGAATAAAAAGCACTTGATCATTTTCTTGCTTAGGTGACATGTTCCGTGATGTAAAGTTGCATGAATCTGCTGTCATCTACTTGGATGTTTTGCTTCGGAGTCTAAAGTTTTACCTTTTTAAACTGAAAACACTTTGCCTGATCAGAACATGTTTCAATTCCTGTATAAATGTATCAAAACTAGACAGTCAAAACATTAGCGTTTTAACATTGTTATTTTAAGTCATAAATTGTTAGCACCACAGTTCAGTTGTATTTAAATACCAGAAGTGTCAGCAATTGCCATGCAGGTAGCGTCAGAAAAAATAGTTGTGCTCTGGGATTCTAGACTTCATCTTTTTAATCTAAACTTGAGTAAAATATATTGGAGGGTCATTTCTTTGTTTGGTTTGGTTTTGGTTTTGTTTGTTTTTTGCAGAGAGGGACTGGTGCAGTAGGGGAAGATCTGCAAAGTGAAATAAAGTAATGGAACACAATAAATTAGTGCTGGTGTTTTGAAAATTGTGTCTCTAGTTCTCTGTGTTTTGTAAGCTCTGCTCCCAAGACAGATGCAGAGAGCTTTTTACACAATTCGCAGTTCATATACTGCTCTCTTTGAAAGTATTGGCTCACGTTCGCCTCTGGTTACTACATTTCAAGGAAGCTGTTTTCAGAGATAAAATAGGATTCTGATTTGTGAGCCTATGGTTGTTCAAGGAACGAGTTTTAAGTAACTTAAACATAAATGTTTTTCTAATTATTACTGTAATAGTAATACCAAATTATCAAGCTGTTTTCAATTGTAGAATAACTTGCAAAACTAAGTTGTTAAAGTCGGTAGAAATATGAATAGGTTGTGCTGCTCTGCTTTGGATTTGTTTCTTGCCTAGTACAGTCATGGGCTCTGTTAGGCCTCACCAATGAAAACAAAAAGGTAGTGCCTTCCTAAATATTTTGTAATTATTGGTAGATGGTTTTGGTATTTTAAAAAACCAACAGATCTGTGTGAAGTAAATTGAGGTTTCTAGGCAGAGTAGCTGGATTTGAGCGTAGAAACAATTATTTTTCAAAGGTAATTTATTAAAATCAGGATTCATTGGAATTCTGTGATTAAGGACAAGGCACAGGAATTACAGGCACAGGAATGTTAGCTTTCTGGGGTGTTTCTTCATAATGCTAAAATAAGTTGTAATTGCTTCAGTAATTATTCAGTTACTAAATTGAAAATGTTTTCCAGAACGCCTCGACCTGTTGTTGTAGAGCCAATGGAGCAATTTGATGATGAGGATGGACTCCCAGAAAAACTAATGCAAAAGACACAACAGTACCACAAGTAAGTTGTGGTTAGCTTTTTTTTATAAAACACTATTTTTGTGCTTAGTTACCTTTGTAAATATGCACTAATTTTTACTTTTGAGTTTGTGTAGCAGGAAGTAGTGCTTTGTATGTTGTGCTGTTCTGTGTCAAAGGATTAAACAGGGCTTTCCCGAATTTCCTAATCATAGTAAATTCAGACTTGGCTTGTTGGTTTAACATTCTGTGCATTTACTGTAGTAGAGAGATTCTTGGCCTACACTGCAGTCAGTGGGAGCTTGTTGCCGGCAAACTATAGTCTTTTATGGATTAGGGCTGTGGTCTAATCCTGCAGGGATTTTGAATACCCATAGAACTTTATGTTCTCTGAATAGCCCCTTAACTGTTTGCAGCCTCCCTGGCATGTAAATCTTTCCAGCTTCCACAGTTAAGGTAAAACTTTGAGCATGACATGAGAGAGTGAATCTTGATCACGAGATAGAAGTCCCCTAATCTGAAAATACTGATTTTTAACATTATAATTTGCCATTCATGTTGCTTGAATCTAAAATCTTAATTCTGATAAGACTGTTAAGTCTGCTTAAAAATTTGTCACTGTTAGGTACAATATTGGTGTTAGAATGGAAATGCGGGCTCGTTTAAAGTTTACAGATTCTGGCTGATATTCTGGGCTGTCTGTAAGCTTTGATATTTATTTAAATAACTGGTTTTATTAATTGAGTGCTTGCTTTAGAAGGCTGAACACAGATAATCTAGTTTTGCACACTAGTATTTTGTACTATGTCAATCCAAATTTTTTTCTTAAAATTAAGTAAATGGAATCTTTATTTGGACAATTTTTGGAAAATTGTCTTTTAATGTCTGATTTAAGCTTTGTCTGATTAAGAATGTAGTCATCTGACAGGTTGATTAAAAAAAAAGATTTACACTTGACATGATTGTTTATACATTCTCTGGCTGTTACAGCTGTTGATCTAAATGTGTCCTTCTGTACATTTTTACTGCAAAATTTTTATTAGGGAAAGAGAACAGCCCCCACGCTTTGCTCAGCCTGGAACATTTGAGTTTGAGTATGCTTCACGGTGGAAGGCTCTTGATGAGATGGAAAAGCAGCAGCGTGAACAGGTTGACAGGAACATTAGAGAAGCCAAAGAGAAACTAGAGGCAGAAATGGAAGCAGCTAGACATGAGCATCAGCTAATGCTGATGAGGCAAGGTAAAACCAGATAATCTACTAGTATTAAATTTGTTTCGTCAGATTTTTTTTGTGTGTAGCATATTGAGCTGTATACTTGGATGTTTTGCTGGCTACTATTTAATTAAATGCATTTAACTGAGAAAAAGAAAGGAGTACTTCTCTGTGCACATATTCCTTGATGATTGGCAGAAATTATTTAAGAAACTGATAAAGAGGTGATTGTCTTAAATCTGTTTTCTTCACTTCCTAAATTTGTCTTTAGGAAAAAGTTTACTTAGCTGGTTTTTCTGAATAGGCACGTGTGCTTCCAGTGTGGAGCCATGCTGTTTTTATAAGGTCTTGTACAGAGCAGAAAGTCTTATGCAGAAGATAATAACACGAAAACGTAGCTATATAATAACATAAAAAGCATAAGGTCTTACAGAGAATGTAATAACATAGGAAACTGTTTTGAAATGCCAGATAGTTGCTGCAGCACCTGCAATGACAACTGTTTCTTGATTTATTTTCCAAGAAAAAATGTTGAAGCATTAAGTTTCATTGTAAGCACAGCTGTATGTTACAGGTGAGGAATGTGCATTGTTAATGTCATCCAAGAATACTGCCAACAAAACACAGTACAGACCTCCCTTGGCAGTTAGACACACATTATAATTTTGTGTGTATGTGTGACTGAGATTTGTAAAGATGGTTCAGTGCTTAAGATATGGGTTGGATAACTCTCCTGTTGACTTATCTAATTGTTAATATATAACAGTGCTAATGATCCAGTTACAGAACTCATGCTCTTTAATTTCCTTCAAATTTATTCACCTGTTGCCTGTACTTGAGGGCAAGATTCAAGATTACTTTTTCTTAAATTCATGTATTAATTACATGTTAAACTGAGACAAGATGGCAGTGGTCTCTTCATTAAGATAGAAAAGCTCTTGATGGTAAAACATGGGAAAACATCTTAGGTATGTTTTTGGATATTAGAATTTCTTTTAAGGACAACATGAAGGAAAAGATATTCTGCTTTTTTGAATATTTGTTAAATGCCAGTTTTATATGGAAGAAAGAGAGAATTATTCCTTCCAATTAAGAGCCACTAAAACGTGGATGCATTTGGTGCTACTATTCCAGTGAGGAAATATGGCTTTGTTAGCGTAGGAGGAGTTTTTTTCCCCCTCACATTTTTTTAGCAGAGTACCTCTTTGGTACCAGATAACTTAGAATTTTGTTAAGTTAGTTAAGTTTCTTCTTAGTCACCTGCCAACATTTAATTTTCCAAGCTCTAGGGATTAGTAAGTATTCGTTCTGTTTTAATCTTCTCAATTCTTCAGCTTCAGTATGTATGAAAATAAGGTGGTTTTTTTCCACTTGTATGTATTTTAAAAGATTAAGCTGCCTCTTGTTGCTCTGAACAGTGTGGGTCTAAGTTCATGCCATGCCAAGAATATTGATTATATTAATGAGATTGCATCACAGGATTCTGTAGAAAGATGCAATGAAGTTTCTAAGGCATCAGAACCTAGAATTAATATTTTTGTATTCCTGGTGCACAAAGTCAAATTTAAAGATGTATTGAAGCAGTCATTATGAAATATGAAATAAAATATAAAATGTCGTGTCTTAATTTTGTAGGAGTTAGAAAGAAGACAGGAAAGGTGAGCTTACTAGTCCATATACTCTTGCAGTGAAGGTTGTGTTGAAACTGCTTTATGAGGGCTAGTAGGACTTGAACTCTGGAACATGTTGGTTTGAGTACTCAGGTTTTTGTGGTGTGGTATTAGTTCTGAAGGTAGATTTAATTCTTTTGATATGTATAATTTTTCACTATTAAGTGTCATATTTTGACGGACTGAGTCAGAAGTAATTTGTAAAGCAGAGTACGTGTTTCCATGTGTAAGTAAATTGCATGGTATTTCTGATCTGTGTACTGGTGGTATGCATCAAACATTTGTTAATATTCTCTTATAATGATGGTTGAATAGATTATGAAAATAATGGAAAATGTGACTGAATTTAACCAGAAGCTTAATTTTTTTATGGATTATATGGAAGCTTGGCATTTATTTTCCATCTTTAGAACCTGAAAAATCAGCAGCTAAAACTGCTTAAAAATATTTGTGGAATTGATATTCCAGCTTGTAGGATTAACTTCTGAGGTGAGAGAACTTTCACCTGCTCTCTGCTATGTAGAAGGTTGAAGATAAAATGAAGACCTTGCTCTTTTATAAGCACAAGAAAGTGCAAAGGCTAATAATAATAATAATGCTTTCTGTTTGTTTTCTTTTTTTCCCCACAGCTGCTTTAATGCAGATTTTTTCTGTTCAGAGAAATGGCCTGTCAGTCAAGAATTGCCAACATTGCAGGTCTTTTAATATGAATGGCTCTTGTGCAGAATTTGAACCTCTATATCTGTATTTTCACCCAGCCTAGTAAGGCTTTCTGCCAGGATTTGGGAGTTGTCAAATGATACTGAATCATAATTTGCTATGTTGAACTTTAAAAGTACTAACAATTTCAGGAAAGGCAATAATCACAACTGTGCTATGGAGAAAAATTAAGAGAACACCGAGAAAAGTAGAGTGCTATGCCTTAAGAACAAAGGACATTAAATGATAAATTTGTAGTAATTAGTGGTAGAGAGAAAGTAGGAAATCCTGTGCCTGTGTGCACAAGAAATAGGGAATGCTGCATAAATTTAAAAGAACAAAACTGAAAAGGAAGCATCTTTTCCCACAGTGGACAGTGTGGCATACAGAATGGGTTAGTTTTTGATCTCAGTAATACCCTGAAGCAACCTAAAGGTTTATTTTAAAAGAACAGTACACTTCTACTCTGAAATAACCCAGAAGTTATTTAAAAACAAAAAAAGTGTGCTTGTGACACTGCCCAACGATCAAGATACCAGTGGCCAGGCCTTCTATGGCAAGCATAGTTGGAAAGAAGCAGCCCTCAGACTTTGTGATTTGAGTGAATCTTCAATGTAGTCATATTCCATTGAAGTGTGAAATGTGTTAATTTTGCAGAAGAGAATGGAAAAGCAGTGCTGTAAAATGTGCTTGAGAAAGGACTTCTAATGTCAACAGAGATGTTGTGGGAGTAAAAATCTGATAATCTTCTTTGTTCAAAAAGAAAACAAATACATGATATTTTGGCAAAATGTACTGGCCATTGTAGTTCTTGGATATTAAAGTAAAATTTTAGGTTGTAATAATTTATGCTGATGCAAATTTGAGGAAAGTGACTTGCATAACTAAAAAGATATTTTAATTAGTATAGTGAAGAAATTTGTAGAGAAAATGTGCAGAATAGTTGAACTGAAGCATAAAAGGCATGTGATGTGTGGTATGGTAAAATGTTACTTGTGGTTTCTATAAATAGTATGTGGCCAATATCCAATGAAGTTAAAAAATAAAGAACTGCTTTCTAACAAATGGTAATATTAATATTCATTGAAGAAAGCATAAATTTCCAGGCAGAAATCAATAATGTGACTGGTCAGCAAAAGTAATTACTATGAGTTATGCCCTGCTTTTTAAGAGCATTTTAAGTGCTTCTTAAGAGGCTCTGCCTGTGCCTTTTTTGTGGGGTTAAAAGACTAGTCATTTGTAAGTTCCAATAAGCAGAGTCCTGATAGATCTCCGTGGAGGTTGAGACTTCATGCACCTGAAGTTCATACCACTTTTCTTTTTCTGATGTGTGCCATGCAGTGGTCTGCAATAGGTAGTGAGGTGTATGAAAGTCCATAAATATTGCAGTGGTTTTCTTAGTAGTGTGACTTTAGCAGTGTACAGCATTGTGAGAAAATTGATACCCTGTCCTAGATGTAAAATCAGGACGTGATTTAAGGCGCTGAGAGAGTTTTTCTCCTTTTCTTTGAGAATTTAAGATTTCTATTTCCATAACCTGCTCTGGAGGCTTTGCCCATTTTGTACCTTTCTGTGTTTGTAAGCCACGGATCCAGTGGTTTTTCAAGTACTGGACTTAGCTTAATGGAAAGAGATGAGTTAAATGCAATGAGGTAATGAGTTAATTGAAAATTTTGTTTAAAAAATTGAATGTTAGAACTGTAATCTGACAGTAATAACAATTTTTGTGTTGCCACATTATTGACTGACAGCTTTTATGTTTAAATACACTTTTAATCCTGTTAGATCTCATGCGTCGTCAAGAAGAATTGAGGCGTTTGGAAGAACTTCGAAACCAAGAACTTCAAAAACGCAAGCAGATACAATTGAGGTATTTTGTCTTCTACTGTGCAGAGGTGTGGCATGCAGCCACTGTAGGCCTGCATGAATTTAGATATGTTAAGCTTAACTTGCTTTTCAAAAGCATAATGTGTGATGTTTCTGATAATGTTAATATGATGCTAATGTAAGAGTGGTTTCAAGTGTTGCTTGGTTTTTTTCACTTATTTCAGCTCTGCTAGTTTTGTTGTAAATTTCTGAGATTTCTAAATAGCATAGAAATGTCTTAGCCCATTTTTTTGTTTCGTATTTATTTTAACGTGACTGAAGCATAGCTGTAATAGATAGGAACATGCTTCTAAATTTTATGGGCAGTGATCTGCATGTAGAATCATAGCATTGCAATCTTAGAGTCTGACAAGGGATTTTGGAAAGTATTTTCACTTGATATTCTAGTATGTTGCAAACAATTTTTCTTTTAAGAGCTGACTTACGCAAATAATTGTTTTAATGCCTCTTCTAAGCTTTAAGAAAATAGACAGTATCATTGTATAGATTTATACTTTTTGTGTTAAATATCACAATAAATGTCAATAAGAAAAAAAACAGCACAATCACATTTCAGAATTAAAAATACTTTGGCAGGATCGAAATGTTTTAATCCATATTGGCTTTTAAAAACTGGAATATTTTAACCTGCTTACCAATATGTAGCTGGAAGAGAAGGTATAGAATGTATTGGTATTGAAATTACTTGTATTCCAGTTAAAAACTCTGAAACTTCAAAAGTACTTAAACTCCTCAAGTTTGAGTAGATCAGTGCCTTACACTATGTAAAAAATCATTAATGACCAATTCTGTTTATATGCTTGATCTTACTTCTTGAGACTGAGTGCAAGCCTGAACAGATCAGGAGACTAAGCTGACATTAATTTTGAAAAATGTCCTAGACATGAAGAAGAGCACAGACGTCGTGAAGAAGAGATGCTACGCCAGAGGGAACAGGAGGAATTACGACGACAGCAGGAGGGAGGATTTAAGCCAAATTTCATGGACAATGTAAGTACAATTCTATGGTGAAAAGTCCAAATGCAAAAGAATTTTTTTATTATATTATTTTTACATTAGTTATTGAACTGCTGTCTTCTTCTTGGCTGTTTTCTCTTCAGTATTTCATCATTCTCCCGAGTGAATTGCTACATATTCAGTAGTGTAGTTACTCTCTTGTATGATGATGTCACTGTTATTTTTCCTACAAGCTAGTGATGTAACACTTCCATTAAGTGAAGATGTTCAGATACTAATTTTTTTTACTTGGGAATCGAAATGTTTCAGTAAAATAATTTTTCTAAGTGGGAGGTGATGGGAATCACCCATCCTGATGTTTCCATCAGGAATTGCCCTACTCTACCTGAAGGTGTAAATTTTAAACCAGTTCACGCTGTTCAGCTTGTTTAAATTACTGGTTTTGGTTTATGTTTAACTTACTAAGCATACCATACTTCTGAACAATAAGGGCAATGTCAATTTCATTGACACTCTCCCTTTTGACCCTGTGTAAAACTAGATGAGGAGAACATCCAAATCATTTCTAAAGGAGACTGAAAGATTATGAAGGTGGGGGAAAATTTGTCCTCTGCTATAATCTGTACATTATTTATATTAGTAATTTAGGTATGCTCTGCCTCTGAAGACTCATCCTGCAGGACTAACAAAATGGCGGTATCAGAGGAGTCAGCTTCTAAATTTTTTTGGTCAAAGGGTATGACTTTTTTCCTACTGACCAGATCAGTTAAATGAATGCAAACTGTGTTAGAAATGCTTTAGGTTCTCACGAGTAGGATACCTTTTACTGTTACATCTATTCCCAGTGAGGAAACAATGAATAAACAATTCACACAATGCTCTTTTGCATTATTAAAACAACTGTAGTCTGCAGGAGGGGATTTTGCTCCCCTTCACAAGTGCAAATTCATACATCAATCAAAAATGAGCTGCTGGTTTCTCAGCTACTTCCTGTGAAAGAAAAACCTGTTGTATATTCTATACCATAAAATTTTCTGTAGGGTTGCGAAGAATTTATTATGTATGTTCTGAGACATCCTAAGAGATCCTAGAAAATAAATGATTTCCTATTCTCAGCAGGACATTTTCCCCCTCTTCTGCCCTTTAGTGTTTTTAGTAAAGATGGGGAAGAAGCAAAATAGTTCCTTTGATTTTCTAACAGGTATCAGATGTTTTTGCTCACTGTGTTTTGAGGGACTTGCATCCAAAAGCAAGTGGTAATTTACTTCCATATGTTCTCACTCTAAAAGAAAACTGCTTTCAGCATGTCTTTTCTTCAGGGTGATGAAGACCAAGAATTCAGAACTCATACTATCCTTTAGTGTATTCCATATATTATTAAGCGTACTTGGGTAAATAACATGTAACAATCGTCTGATGTAATTTAGCAGTAGTACTTTCTGATAGTGACTTCTGTAGTGCCAAATGTGAAGTTTCATTTCACTGTGATATCTTAATGTAGCATCTTTTGGGGTTGCCTCACTTTCTGTAAAGACCCTGTAAGCTACTTGTCAAAACTTCCTGGCTCATCTGTGAGACCCATGCTAAAAGCTGCATAGAGCTGCAGTAATCGGAAGCTGGGAAGCCAACCCACAGCCCTGGGATGGCAGTAGCTCCCTCAGATTCTATTGCTTTTAGGAGGTTGTGGCCTATATTCTGCGGCTTGAAGTGGGGAAAACTAGATAATGTTGGCCACCACAGCCTTTACTGGTTTTATTCTTTCATCTGTCTTGAGATAGTAGTATTTAGTCTCTGTGCTTAAATTGCTTGCCACAGTTTGTCCATCCTTGTTGCTTATCTACATTTTTAAATTTCAAACCCTATATGAATAGAAACTGTTAAAGTTGGCGTGCTGGACTTGGCAAAAATGTAGGATAAGAAGGGAAGAGGAGTGGTTAAAATGGAAAGCACTTCAATCATTATGCATAATTTTTATGACTTTTATACATCAAATTTTTTGGAGGGGAAAGGTAAAAAGTGGAAGACTGCTTTGGAAGAGTAGCTTTCGCACTCTCGTGCATTACTGAAATTGTGTGTTCATCTGGACCTAATTAATACACTGCAAGAATATGTAGATGTAGTTTTGCAGGAACAGCCCTACCAAAAGTGCTTTAAGTTATATATAAAGGAATATAGAGTACAGTTGTTGTTTAAACATCATATGAAATTAAAGTGACATATACAATAATAGATGAAAAAAGAGTATTCTCTAGACCAGTATTTGGTATTCTAGTTATGTCTTGCCTTAGGTTTTACTTAGAATGCTGTTTAAACTTTAAAAGAGGAAAATTGAAACAAAAAAACAAGCGATATGTTTACTTTCTTTAGCAACAGTTTCTAATCAGGGCAGCTGTGTGACTAAGCATGGGTATCATTTTAAAGATGCTTGTCATAACATGTTTTAGATAACTGTAGTTATGTAGTGTGAATGGGAATTGAAAAAGCCTTTGCATTTTGCAGCAGACAAAAACTATAAACCTTTTCTGGAGATTGCAAAGTGACACATCAAATCTGATTTCAACTTGGAATTTCTTATACAACTAATTTGTTTTTATTTATTCTTACTAATACTTGTTTACCATGAAAAGATTCCATCTTGCACTTACTTCTACTCTCAGATTACCACTGTACATGTACTGAGAAAGTTATTGTCTATATTCAGAGGTTAAAAGTTGACTCTTGGAGAGAATTGCATTTTTTGATACTGTTGGATAGTTTTTTACCATATCAAGCTCTTTTGGCATAATACTTACAACATATTAATGTCTTCTGCCAATGATGTATTTAGTAGGACAACAATAATTGTTTCTAATCCTTGTTTTTGTTTCTTAAAAGCTTTGAAAAGTAAGCTTCCTTCACTTATATCCTATCACTTTTTACTGGTCAGTCTAAAACAGGAAGATAAATGGTAAGTGCGATGACAACCAGAATTGGACCCTCTTGTATAAGGCTGCAGTATTAGGCTTTCCTGTTGAAAGTTTTTATCTGTCTCTTTTCCCTAAGTCACTTAACTTGGATATTTTAAAAATACAGCTACTTTCGAAAAACATCTTGTAATCAAGTTTACCACAGCTCTCAGTTACTTGATTTTGTTACAGATGATAAAAATATTTTCTGTGAGATGATTTCTTTTCCTGAAGCATTCTTGTTGCTGGTGATGATGTACATTACAAATTTGACTGCATTGATTGTTAATCTAATGGGCAGCCTGGTGATGCCTAAACAATCTAGTTGTGTGATCTCTACTAGATAAATTATTATTAAACACTTTCGTATTGATTAGGGTTTTTCCCTTCCTTTCTAAAAGTCAGTTAGTTGAAATGTGCTGTTGTAGCTCAATAATTTATATGCATTCTGATTTCACAGTAGCTTAATTGGGAAGCTTGTTTTCCAGTAGTATTTTGCTAATTTTTATTTTGCATACATTCTTCTGGCTGAAAGAGGAAAGCTGATGATAAATCACTTGCTGATGGTGATTTATTTTTCAACAGTGCAAATATTTTTTAAAAAGAAAATGCTTCTGAGTGCCAGTAATACATTAATTATTCAAACATGCAATGGTTATTATCCAGTTATGGATGGCTTGCTTAGATTTACATTGTTGGATCTCAATCAGAGCCATTTTACAAAACAGTTTGAGTTCCAAGACCTGCTTTTATTCATGTCACCAACTTAGTGGTTTGGATTTAATGTATTAAAATAGTTTCCATGTGTCTAGAACAGAGACCAAATTATAAAGGTGTTGTAGTCCTAGTTTTGTGTGTACGGATTTACTTCTGTAATAACACTGTGAAATAGTGTCAGGTGGGTATTGTACTTAGTGAAACAGTAGCTGCAATACCAGCCTAAAACTTACAGCTCTTCTTACTGATGGTTTAAAGAGGGAATTGAGACTTTTGGGCATCCTTGCCCACCTCCCTCCAAGGAAAACCCCTTTTTGAATGTGTAAGGGGCTGTTTCTTGACAATTCATAGGTATCAACTTCTGAATGCTTGATGTTTTTTCATGTAGGACTTTGTATATTAAATACTTTTCTTTTTAATTTCATAGTCTTTTGAGGAATTATTTCTAGATGTTGTTTTGCTTTCCTTTAGTTTTTCTTGCAGAAGCACTGCTCTCAAGTCTATTGAGTAATTACCAGGATAAAGTGTCAGCTACTAAAGCAGGGGAGATGCTTCAACACAAGGGATTGTAGTGGATTTGGATCAAACAGATGAGAGCAAGAAAGTAAGAAAGCACATTGCAAAAGAGCAATGAATTTTATAGCTTCAGGAATGCCATCCCAACATAGTTTTTGTTTTAAGAGTTTGGTCCTTTGGAGCAGTTTATAAATGTAGTTTTCCATTTCTTACTGTTTGGAGCTCTATTGAGGCGTGTCTTATCCCTCACTTCCATGTTCACTTGAAAGTTAAGCATTATGCATGTTTGAAACAAGACGATCGGTTAGATTTCCTTGAACTTCAGTAATTCAGTAGATTTTTTCACTTCTTGCCTCTTTAAGTGAATAGAATTATATTTTCATCCCATCTTCTCATAACATTGTGCTCAAAAGCTCCAGTAATGTAAGCAGTTGAAATTTTTGCTGAATGGTGAATTGTTTCCTACCTTACTCAAAACTCAACTAAGGCAGATGCCCAGTAATGATTTAATAAAACATTTCTAAGAATCTTTTCAAATTTGGTATGTTTTCTAACAATAAATGTTGGTTATTTTATCCTGACAGCCTCATATACACAATGAAGCTAATGATGGTGAAGTTTTTTGAGTTTGTATGAGTAAAATCTCCCTTTCTTACTGCTTTATAAAAGTTCTTTTGTAGAGCATGATTGGGCAAGATGAACTGCATCCTTACTGCAGTCCAGCATACATAGTTCATGCGTGATGCCTTAAAGGCTTTTTAAGGTAAAACTAGCTTGGAAAAAGACAAATCACTAAATGTAGAACTAAAAACCACCAACCTGACAAAATATTCCTGCTTTTCTAGGCAGTGGTTTTACTTCAGTGATCAAGTTTCTTCCTATGCATAAATCCACATAGGACAGGCCTTTGAGCAAGCAATTTATAAATATGCAGTTTGTGTTTTTGTGGGCAGTCCTAGTTTTGGCAGTAGCACTAAATTATTTTTATTTTTTCAGGAGTGATATACATCAGTAGACAGATTCTTAAGTGATGCATTTCTTCTGTTCCTTGGTGTTTCAGATACTAAATTTGTTGCTTTGGGCAAGAATAATACTTCCTTGACAAGCCTTAAAAATACTCAATTTATATTATTTTCAGAAACTAAATAAATTATTTTCAGTCTTTAATTACATTGTCAGGTAGAAAAAACTATTTAACTGTCATATCTGCTTTTAGCATGAAAAAGCATTGCATGAAAATCAATCCAGATCTTCAGGTACCTTTTTTGTAACGCATTATGTGCTTATATACATTAAATGAAGGTATTTGTGGAACAAGATCTTTTGGTTTTAAGTATTTCATGACCAATTTAGGATGGTTCATAATTTATTTTTTACGTCTTGTTTTTACGTATGTCAGGGATGATACTTAAAGTAATTTTTCAGTAATGGAGCAAATAATTGTTACAATGTTATATTTCATTTATAACTTTATATTTCTGTATGTGTGAACTGTGAGTATTTAGGCAAGGTGATATTTTTGTGTTATATTTAGGAGACTAATCTTTTGCTCTGTTGCAGTCATCTGCTAATGTTTGCAGAAAGTGCTTTGGAAAATACTAATATGTACTTTATGTGAACTTGCAGATAGAACGAGTGACTATTCACAAGTAAATTTTATACTCTAATGTGCTGTCAAATGTGCATAAATCTCCAGTAATAATTTTGGTGTTGTGGTACTGCTTTTAGGCTTACCCAAATTTGTTCTTTTCTACATTAATTGATACAGAATTTTCTGTTCATATTTTTTAGATCTGGTTTTGTTTATAACCTTACTTTCACTCAGTAAGACTGATGATCCGGAAACTAAAATAACACTTTGCAGATGCTGCTTATGGAATGGCAAAATGACATTAGTATTTTTCAGTCTCGGTGTTTCATGAGGCCTCAGCTGTAGCAGATGCCATTTTTGTTCAATTATTGGTGGAAAGACCTCCAATGCATCTGTGCTTGTTTATAGAATGCTCCATTTGCGTACTTAACTTTTGCTGTTTCATGGATTTTACAGATAAAAATGAAAAAATCTAATCAAGAGCAGATTTAATAAGTCTATATTCTATGTTTTACTGTAATTTCTGAAAATTGTCACTGCTCACAATTTAAATACAATCTACTTATTCAACTTAAGTTACTCAAATAGAGTTCTTCAGTTTTTCATATTCTGACAAGTAAAAATAAGGCTTTTATAAATAACTTTAAAAATTCTTTGTTGATGTGTTTGATAAATACCATATATATTTGAAGAAGATAAAATTATTGCTTGCCTTAATAATTTTCATTTTTTCTTCCTCAGCTACTGGAGTTAAGTTTGACTTGGAGATTGTACACGTATTTACCCAGACTAAGAAGAAACTAACATTCAGTTTCAGTTGTCTGCTTGGTGCCTATTTTGGACTCATCCACCTCTCTAAATCCTATGATCTTGCTTGGTGGCACTGAGACTTGCACCCAAAATAAGTTCCTCTGCTTAGAAAAGTTTGTCTTTGCTCAAGGGATCTGTGTTCAAACAGAGAATAAAACACCCAAGAAGCAATAAGTGAAATTTCTGTAGAAATAGTATTTTTGGATGTGAGGAAACCTGTTAATGGATCTGTTGCATAGTGTGAGGGAAGCCTGTTTAGCGACCTGGTTTCTTTCTCTCAAGTCAGTGCCTTCTGAGTAGCTTTTTTTCTTAATGTGACCTTTTGCTTAGCCTCTAGCATTTTGCTTCAATTGCTCTCACAGAGCAGAAAATTTTAACAGTGATAGTGCAATAAATGGATAGAAATAGAAACAAATAGAAATTAACGTAGTGCTGTTGCCTGTCTATTGATACCAGGCTGTTACGGTTTTAATTAAAGTATTTATAATTTTTCTCATGAATATTTCACAAGCCTCCTTGTCAAAGTGGTTTTTTTCTTATTACTGGAGGTAGTGCTTGTTTTGGATCATTAAATTTTCCATGAGGAAAATGGAGTTTAAATCTGATACTTCTATCTTCCATCAAGTACACTTTAGTTGTGCAGAGATTGGGTATTACTTTCCAATTAATTAGCACTTTTAATAAATAGTGGGTTTTGGTAAGATGATGAGTTTCGGTAGAGCTGTTTTGTAACTGTTCAGTTGGGAAGTTTACTAGAAACTAAAGCTTGAAGGGTCAGTTAAATATATCTAAGGATTGCCATTCAAAGATGTTTCCGCCTGAACATAATCTTTAAATCATAGCATGCTTTGGTTTGGAAGGGACCATTAAAGGCCATCTAGTTCATTGCCTCCTGCAGTGAGCAGGGGCGTCTTAAGCTACTTAAGGTTGAGCCCCATCCAATCCAATCCTTAAATGTTTCCAGGGATAGGGCATTCACCAGCTGTCTGGGCAACCTGTTCCAGTATTTCATTACCCTCACTGTAAAAAACTTCTTCCTTGGACCTAGTCAGGGTCTATCCACTGTTAGTTTAAAACCATTACCCTATGTCCTATCACAACAGGCCCTACTAAACATTTATCACCATTATGATTTCCTACAGTGGCTGATGGCTCATTAGTTTTAGCTTAGAATTGTGTAGGCTGGAAGAGTGTGTTAGTTTTGGTCTGTGCATGACATAAAGCACACCGCTCTTACTGCAGGTCCTGAATGCAGTTTGGGGTATCTGCTTGGGACAGGATAGCTGGTAGTTGTCTGTTCCAAATGTAGTTACATGAAAGATCCAAAAAAGACAATATGATATTGAAATTAGGTTCTTCAGGCTTTGTTTATCTTCTTACATGCTTCTGGTTTTTATAATACTTTTAAAATGTTACTTACTTATGGAGTCTTTGTGTTTGTTTCCCCCACCATTTCTGAATTATCAAACATTTGTTTTAACTATAGCGTAACTTCTGAGTTTAGGTGAGAACCAGCTATTTGTGTTTGTCCCTATTGATTGGGTGGTTCCCATTGTGTCCGTAATATAATTCTGACCTTTGGGTCTATTATACATAAATAAAATAATCGTTTTTATTGGATATTTTTGATGAAAGCAGACACTGTAGCTTAACAATGTGTGGACTTGAGTTAGGGTATGTAGCTAGAAAGCAATGTTTCTTAATCTGTTTGGATTTATTCAGATGACCAGTTTCTTGAACTTTTGATGCAAACACTAGAATTGCCTCGTAGAATGTATTATTTTCATCAGTCAGAACTTTGTTTATGTAAATGACAAGCATCTTCCTCATTCAAGTCTGCCTCAGGTTGTTCCAGTTTTACAGAAAATGGCCTACAAGTTGTGTAAAATAACTGTGGAGCTTGGCTTCATGCAGAAAGTTTCACTGATGCTTCTCTGTATTTTCTTATGTTTTAGTGTGCTGTATGTGTGGACAGGCCATGAGTTAACTGGAGAAATCTTAAATACTGAACTATTCTGGTTGTAAGCAACGTCCATAATATGTGTAAAGGACACTATATAGGTGCTAGATGTTTCTCCTACAGGACCTCTTTGTAGCATTAAAAGACTTTGGCTTTCAGTTTCCTTTTGACAAATACTTGCATATTCTAATTACTTGGCAACTTAAATTGGTTATGAGATAGCAACTGCAATTGGACTGGTTTTTATGTTATAATTTAGTTGGCATATATAATATCTACTTGGTGAGGAAAAATCGTTAATACAGAAGTCTGGCAAAGGGTAATATTTAGTACACTGTGGCTATAACTAGTCATGCTTTTAAGTCGATTTTGCAGTCTTATAGTTGACACTTCAAGTAAGAAGTAGATTTTCACATAAACATTCCATGATAAAGGGTATTCTTGACTGTTTAATTTTTCTTCTAAGTAAACATTGATGACTTTCACTAGATCTTATCCTTGAATCTTGCATTTGGGGAAAACTGTTCTTTTGACTCAATCCAGTGTTCACTCTCTTTAATATTTGTATAGATTTGGGTTTTGTGCAAGGAAAACGTAACAGTTTGGGATATCTAAAATGCAGCATTTTTCTATAAAACATAATTTTCAGTTTAGTATTTTAGTGCATTTCTGCATGAGGGTACAGTTAGCCCAGTCTTTGTTACCAGTTAAGCAGTCCTTCAAGTCCACACACACACCATGGTAAATAGTGGTGTGCATCTTAAATAATTTGCAACCTGCCAGGTTGTCTGTTTTGATACTTATCCACTCTTGACATTTCTTCAGCTCATATAAAACGAGAATAATTCTAAGATGCCGCATGAAATTCTCTAATATGCCTCTGAGGATATGAATATATTGTGAATGTAGTGTAATTGTTACATCTCAGTCGGGAACTTGGTGATACGGTGTATATTTCTTCCAGAAAGTACTTTTGTGGGTAAGTAAACAGTAAAGTGCCTTTGAAAAAATATTTGTATTATGTTCAGCCATTGTTCTGTATTGAATTTATATTTTATATTTCTTTACTGTTACTGAAAAGAGGAAGCTAATAGAAATGGGAGAAATGTTTTATATGTTGGTTGCATGAGTCTAAGGTGGCTCTTAACTCCAGCAGAACCAGATCAACTGGCAGAATTGAGAAGGTTGCTATTAAGGGAATTGATATAATGGGATCTCACTTTTCAAAGGATTTCCAAATCTGTTAAAGGTGATTACCTTCTCTAAGCACATTTGTCTTGAGCAAAATTATTTCTGAATTTTAGCTTAAAATACTTGAGATGCAGATTTTTACCTTTCTTGTGAGTCTTAGTTGTTGAATCAAGGGGAAAATTTGGCAGAATACCTCTGTACTTGTTTTCTCTCAAGTCATCAACAGCAAAGGCATTTGGAAAAAGTATCCTTTGCAGTTACATCCTTGGAGAGTCCTTCATATACAGTGAGGGGTTATGGCAGGATTTTTCTTTACCTGAACAGATGATGGACATAATGATGATTGGAGGCATGGAATAAAATGTTTGGATTTTGTTCCTAGCTACTGTATATATATGCAGTTTGTTTAGGGCCTGGTTTTGCCTTCTGTGTACATTATTTTTATTGGATGCTGAATAACTTCTACTGCAGCTTATGAGAAAGTGGAATACATTTTTAGTCAGTTTTATAGATACTGTATATACAATGTTTTACTGTATGTTAACAAATGGAAATGAGAGAGGTGGGAGAAAAGCTCACAAATTATATTAATGCAGTGGCTTAAATGCAATATTCAAATTCAGTGAAGGAGCAAATAACTGCAAGACAAAATAATGAAGCTGAAAAGACATAAATTGCAACATAGAACCAAGTTCTATAATCCACTGAATAAGTTCCATGGTATATCCTGGCTTCTTTTAGACTATTTCCTTTTTTGTTAACGAGTTAGATTGTAATTTGAATTTTTGACCTGTAATACATTCTTGAAGTATGAGTTCTTGTGTAAAACAAAGCTGTTGCTTTGGTGTGTTTTAAGTAGTATTGTCTTTAACCTTTAGGTGTTTAACCTTTAACCTTCTTTTAATCTTTAGGATTATTAAATGTTGCTGATTAGTGATGTATCCCCTAAAGGTCTTTGTATTGAGAGTCATATTGGTGCAATTAAACTGCTTTCTTTTCCAAAACTGTCAGTGTAGGCCTGACTTAAACATCATGTGAAGATTGATGTATTGAAAGGAAGCTAGCTTTAGTTCAGATTGGGTTTTGCATCCAGCTGTAAGAAAATGACAAAACCAAAACATTCGGGAAGGTGTACAGTTTTTTAACACTTTACTGTCAAAAAACCCTCCCAAAACAAGCAAGTTGTGTGTTTTGGAAAGTAGAAGCTAATTTGGCCTTAACAAAAGGCAGATCTTGAACTGTATTCCATTTTGTAAAGATCAGAAATGACTGGTATTAAAATAAAGGTGAATATGAGACAGTATGTAACTGTGTAACTTTCTGAAAACCATTTCTCCTAAATCTATACATGTGTGCACACTTTGTGTCACAGATAAAACTGCAATCCATTTCTGTCTTTTACAGTGTTAGGGTTAGGCGATGCACTGAAAGGCTTTTCAGTACTTAGTTAATGAAGTTGGACAATGGAGTACTCTCCTAGTCAATGTTTTATTAATCTGTGTAAAATATGCTGGGATATGTTACAGGGTGTATTAAGACAGATGTTTTTATTATGCTGTGGTAGCTGTCTTGCGCATGAATATAAATTTCGTATTAGGTGTTATTACAGTACACATGTGATTTTAGGACATTGTTCAAGGTAATACAAGGTTTTTTTTGTATTTTTAAAAAATAACTTCACCTTACAATAGTAAACACTTCCGAGCAGTTTTAATTACTTTTGTTTAATTGGATATTTTTTCTCTGTGGGCTTTAGCTGCCGAGGACTATCCTCAGCAACAGATGCAGGAGGGAAATGAAACCCTACAGAAGCTGAAATCTTTGTTCTCAGAACTAAAAGAAGAGAACAAAGATGTAGTGCAGAGAGGTTTTTCAAATATATCACTATACTTTTGCTATTAGTTTAAAAGAAATTCCCCTATTCTAGTAAAATTGATACTTCCTTTGCAATCTTACTGAAATGACAGAAATACTTACAAAATGCACTGGACTAGTAATAATTTTTTCCCCTGTCATTATAGTTACTACCATTAGGAGTGTTTTTACAATTTGTAGCATTTACTTGAATATGTGTATCTGATTGTATTTCATGCCACATGTATTCCTGATTTTACTAATGCGATACTTTTCTAATGTTTAGAATTTTTTAGTGTTATAACTTAATGAGTCATCTACATCAGCTTTAGTCATGACTCGAGTCAGAAAGCAGTAAATTGCCTTTATCTCCTCTAGCCGTCTTAGTGTGTTTTTTCAAAGATTGAGTCCTGGTGACAGCTATTAAACCTAATGAAAATTCTTTTCATTAGTCTTCCTGTTTAAAAAAAGGATTCTAAAGTCTACTGCATGCTATATGTTTTATAGCTATATTTACTTTAGTTGTTATCTAGTTTAGTGTATTTGTGTAGCTTTCTGTGAAGTAAGAGAGCTTAGATTTTTCCAGACTCTTGGGTGAGCGCTATCACTCAGTTCATAGAGTTTTGAGAAGTTTAGGCTGGGAGACATTTCTGGAATCATCTAGTATGATGCCCAGCTCGGAGTAGGGATCAGCTCTGAATACAAACTTCAGTGCTTAGGAATGCATACAAATTGTGGATTTTGAAAGATCACTATTTTTCATTTAAAATGACTTACTGCCATTGTATGTGAACTGTGCGGGGATATTTTAATTTTTAGATCTTGCGTAGGGATCTTAATTGGGGAACAAACCAAAGAGGGAGTGTTGACAAGAAGGGGTGGATGGAAGAGAAGCCTTTTATTACTTTACTTTCTTACTGGCAGCTTAACTTCCAGTGAACTTGTTATTAGAGTGAAATAGTAGACTATTCTGAGGAAAAGACAAATAATGCAGAATCAAAAGTATTCCCCAAATTCTAGTTTTGATTGCTAACTAGCAGCTTTAATCACTTGTATGATTTACATCATTAAAATATGTGTCCTTCAGTAAGTTACAATTTATGTAAGGTTTAAGGGCCTTATGTCACCTTAAGAGGTCTTCGAAAATAATTTTTCTTTTCTGGAAGGAACTTAATGAAATAAACCACACTAGAAGGAGTTATGAATTCTTGTAAGAGATACAGAAATATCATACCTGCTTTGACAAATACATAGTCTGTTAGAGAATAAAATTCATTTGTCATGTTTATGAAGATAAGTGAGAATCAACAGCACTATTAATTACATTTTGTTTTACACACACAACCTAGATAAAGTGCTAATTAATCTATTAATTTTAATTTTCAAGTTTATGGGGCAAGTGTTCTTTTCTTGCTAAGGCATTTTTGGATGCCCTGTCTTAGCATTACGGTGCTTACTGTACTATGAAAGGTGAGTAAATAGTCACATGTTAATTGGAAAGTGCACTTCTGGCCACAAACCCTTGAGAACTGTATGGTCTGTCATCTTACCATTTCTGTTGATTTCTTGCTTTTTGCTGTTCTAAAATTTTCCATGCAGTGTTTATTTCATACCATAATTTTTGACAGCTTTGTTACCATGATTATTGCATCACTCAAAGACAAGATTAATTTTCTTTGGGCTGCTGCAATTGCAAGGCCTAATTTTAAGGAAAAAAGCAGTACTGGTTTGTCAGTTAAAAAAAAATCAGGTTTATGACTATTTGTATTTTTACTTGCAGTGTGAGAAGGAATTTGCATCTGATACATTGTCCTGTATCAATTTTTAAGTGTTTTTCAGAACATTTAGTTTCATGGTTTTGTTGAACAAATTTTAAAATAGTGCAATATATTTAACAAACTCAGGAGAATCATCTTGGCCATTCTCTGTATATTTAGAATGCTCTGTCAGTGGTGATTGAGGTGTAAGAACATAGCACATGATACGCCTCAAATACTTTGGAAATCTGGTTTCAAATACTTGGTAAAAAGGAGAGAATTCATACTATATTAAATGCAAAATATATATTTTGAAAACAGAGTGTATTCAATATTTTGGTGTAGATTTTCTTTTTGCATTTGACATTAAAATTAGTTGGAATTGTGAGAAATATAATTTTTAATGCTTCTCTCTAAAGTAATTAGCAAGTATAATCCTATAGTTGCCATCGTAGCAGTTCTTCTAGAAGATTACTCAGATGAATTGAACCTTTTTGAAGGCTGTCTGCATTAGTAAGCTCTGAAGTATTTTAGAAGAATCCTGGCAACAAGTAATTTGGAAAGGTTTGAGTTGTGTAGACAGTGCTTTTCCATTAGGACATTTTTTGTTTGCTGACTTTGTTTTTTTATAATGTTTTTTTCTGATCTTCAGAAAGTTTAACTTATGCTTTCCTACACATTCTTTGTCTTATGGCTTTCTTTTCCCCCTATAATAGCGTATCATCCGTTTTTCTTGTTCTCTTGCTATTAAGATTTGTTTTCCCAGGTACGGGTGACTTCAGAGGTTCTTAATCACCCCACGTACTTCTCTCGTAAGAGTTTAGCCCTGTTCTCGTGCTGCTCGGTTTTAAGTCCCTGTTACGGGTATTTACGGGTGGCTTTGGGGAAGGGGCTGAAGCAAGCTGCTACTGAACAGAAGAATGAGAAGTCATATAGTGAGGAAAAGAAGCTCTGAGAAGGTAACACTATCATTGTTAAGCTCTGCAAAAGGCTTGAGTATCTGAAAATGAACCTCTCAGGTGGGCTGAAATTACCAACCAGCACTGGTTCAGCTATTCTGTCAAACTGCCTATTGGTATTCCTTTCTGTTACATTTTGGGCAAAACCCATGGACTAGTTTACCTACTTCATCTGTAGTAACATTATGCTCACATAGTAAAGAGCTGTCTAGGACACGATTTGTGTGTGACAGGACTGAATTTTTGTTACCACTCAGGAATCCTCCAGATAAAAGTTTTGAATACATCAAACATCTAATGATATTAATTAATGATATTAATGATATGTACTGCTGGTTAACATTTGAAATCGAGTATTTTCTCTGACAAGAAGTGTGAATTTGCTAGTTCTGTGTTAGGAGTACAGAACAATTTTCCTGTGCTGAAAAATCAAGGAAACATGATATGGAATTATAGGAATAATTATAAGCAGCAGCAGCATCTTAATCTTGCAGGCATGTTGATAAAGTAATAGGCAGCAGAGACCTTAGGGCACATTTATGGATCTTGATTCTATAGCTGGAATGTTTTTTATACTGTAGTAATTCAACACTGAAGTTAAAGCTAAAAAAATGGCAAATAATGACTTCATGGTTTTTCTTATAGATCTTAAACTAGACAAAAAAAAAGTAGGTTCTACCCACCTTTTGCTGTACTTCAGTGAACTGAAGACTGGTAGCATTTCAAGACAGCATTTCAAGATTGGTAGGAGGAAGACTAGGGTGTTTTTTAAAGAAAGCGTACATCCGGGCTTGCATATGCTTCTGTCCTTTACAAAGAAAACAAGTTAAGTTCTCCTAACTAGTGCAGCTTTACAGCTCTGTACTTAACATCCTTGTCTAGCCAGCACTGTACTTGGTCTTGCCTTATGGCACTTGTCACATTAAAAAAAACCCCAAATACCAGCCAACTTGCAGTTGAACCTGACATGAATCAAGTAAGTTTTGTGCCTACTGTAAAGTCTGGTACTTTGCTTTGTAGCTACGTTTCTCACAATTGTTCGTGGTGTGTCCGATATAGGCGTGCATGTGTGCACACAATCTTGACTAGTGTAAACTGGTAGCCATGGGGTTTCTCTATCCTTTTGGGCTAGGGATTGAAGTAGGGATGATAACACCACTTTCCCTTCTGCTTCCTTAAGACTGAGGTGTACAAGCAGACTAATAATCAATAAGGTTGTATGTTGATTTTTGACTAACTCATGTCAGTTTATGGGTATGTTTGATCCCAGTGGGGCTGCTGATTTTACTTAAAATGCCAGTTGATGTTACTGTGAAAGGTTTGTCAGAGTAGCTGCATGTTCTCTAATAAATTTTTAACATGGGTTCTAGGGTGAGTAGAAGAGATCCTCCTTAGTGTTCCATCAAGGGCCTTTTTAAACTATACCTTAAAACCTACCCGTGTCTTTTAGTTACCAGGCCTTATTTTTCCTCTCCGCATTAAGCCATATTCTTTTGAAAATAGCGTGTGCTTTTCTTTTGTAAAGTATTTTTTCTAGGTTAATATGAATCACTACAAACAAAATTGTTTACCTGAGAGCTCTTCATCATATATCTTGTGGCAGTTTCCTATAGCAGGATATTTTTGTAAACCTATTGGTTCTTTTCTGTCAGATAGTGGTGTCTGCTCCTTCAAGTGGCTGAAGATAGAAGACTCATGTTTGGTATCCCAAATATGATTGACAAAACCAGATTTTTGTGAACCTGTACAAGTACTATGAATGTATTTTGATTTATTAATATTTCCATGTTAAAGTCGCTTATAGACTGATTTAGTTGCCTAGTATGTGGATTTGTTTTCAAAGTGCATCTGAACTTAGGCTCTTAAGTCATAAGTGGAATGGTTTTTCAGAATGAGGTAAATTTTTTTGAATTTTTTTATTCTCAGCACATGTGTGTTTTCTCAAGAGCAGAATACTTGTTAACATTCCTGTAGAAAATTAAGGAGAATTTAAAAAAATAAATTTAATTAGTTTTTGTTTTGAACTGTGAATTCTTTTCTATTTAATATTTTTGATGTAAACTAATTAAATAATCCTAAAATCCATTGGAATTGTCTTTGATAGAGTATTTTGTTTTCCCGTAAGTGATGACTTTTTTGCAACTCTGGGTACTATCCTTTGAGTATTGTTTCACAGCAGGCCGTGGTTCATGTTTAGTAATGTCAGAAATCTTTTTGCTGTTGGATGACTGAGCATCAGTTGAATCTGGATCAATTTGATGTGTTATTTGTCTGTTTAGTGTAAATGCATGTTACAGTTTTTGGTGATACTACAGTTTCATGCTGGTTTGAAAGGATGGTCAGTATCTGAACTAACATTAGTAGCAAAGTATAATTCATTTAAAAAGTATACCACTGCCAAGTTAAGTCAAAACTATTTGACAATGATGAATTGGTAGGCTGAATTTTTATACCATAATAATACATCAGAGCTTGGTTTTCAATCAACACAAGTGCTTTTGAGTCATGAAATCAGATTGAGTATTATTGAACCACAGTCTTTAGGCGAGTACTGTAATAAGACCTGTTTATTTACAGGTAAAATAGAAACATATTTATTAATTAAAAACACTGTGTGAAGATGGATTCATTTGCAGTTGATCACGTAACTGTTGGGAGCTTTAGACTGCTGCATCTGATAAATGAAACTTGGGATATTTAATCTTCAATGTGCAAAAATATACAGCACTGTTATATTGAACTTACTAATCCATTTGATATTATAAAAACCAGGAGTATAATTAACTTCATTCCTTGTACTATTTTTAATCAATGGGAAGTTTTGAAACTTTAACATTTTTATTTTCATGGAGTAAATGGGAATGTTTAAAGTTCTAAGAATGATAGGTTGACCATGAAAACTATGTTTACTTTCAGAGAGAACAGGAAATGAGAATGGGTGATATGGGTCCTCGTGGAGCAATAAACATGGGAGGTAGGGATCTGAAGGAAAAAGGCTTCTGTAATGTAAATTTTTTTTTCTTTGGGACTGTACATGTTACTCAAGCACTATTAATTAGTGACAACTACTGGTAAAAAAGGAGTAAGCAATATTAGGAAATAAAAAACCCCCAACATACATCTTGCTTTCAAGCAGCTTTTTCCCCCTACCCCTGGTGTATCTTCATTGCTTTGACTATACATGGCAAAAAATGATGTGCAAGTTTAGAGAAACAAAAATCAGGGAAAAGTGATCCTCTGGAAGTAATCTGATGCAAAAGAGGAATTTTATGTTCAAAAAATATTTGGCATTATACTGAAGGGAGAAATTCAGAGAAACCTATTCAGAGAAATTGTGACTGTAATTGTATGCAGTGAAACGATGTTAAATGAGGTTAAAATTGCCAAGTTCTTCTTGACATACTTGGTGAGATAAATGATTAATGTGCTTGGTGTTCTACCAATTTGCTCCAGGTCTCTATTTGCAAATACTCTCAGTTAGCTCTTGCAACTTAAAATACTATCACTGCTAAAATCTATTACTGTGTAATCTAGAAAAGTATAATAACTAGTGCTTGCTCCATATATGCAGACTGAAACAGTTTGGAATCTTACTCACCCAGAATATCTGCTTTTAAACAAGACTGAAAATATTTCTTCAAAACCACCAAATCTAACTAAACTGTGTGAACTGTTAATCTGTTGGAAGCTTTCTAATGGTAATTTAAAATAAATTAAGATGATAATTAAAAGAAAAGTAATAAAACTATTTCCCCATATATTTTAAACTTGAAAGTACATACAAAACTTAGTAAACATTTCACTTGACCTTTTGAGTAATGTGAATTTATAGAGTAATGAATGTGCTTAGTTCAGATTTTAAAATACATTATTCACTACTTCCTTGCATTTATTGAGACTTATTTATAGCTGAAAAATAAAAATAGGCTTGTGCTTTCAGGGATGATGAAAATTATTTTCAAATAATTCTGAAGAAAGACATTACGAAGTTATCTACAAATATTAAACTGACGCATAAATTAAGGCTTAATTTTTAAAAATTTTATAGTACTTGTGCATGTTATTGCAGCATACTTGAAAATTTTATTTAATTAGAAGACTTTGTAAATATTGATACTGTGCCAGTTGTCCAGATCCACAAGATACACTTTTTACATGCAGATTTTAAATGTGTATTTACTGCAGTTCTTAATACTGATGCTATTGGTCTTGCTTTCTAAGTTTCATGTTATGACTTGTTTTTAAAGTTAATACTCTTAAAAATAAGTTGTATCATTCAAAAAATGTTATAGTAACACTGAACTATTTTAAAATACCCATAGCAAATAAGTGTAGCCTTTATTTCTGCAGAGGCTGGATTTTAAGTTCACTCATTATAGAGATTTTGTTTTTTCTCCAGCATATTAACTCCATTGGTACCAAAATAATTGACCCCAAAATCTTACAGTAGACCTTTAAATAGTAGGTCTTTAGTTGTTGACAGTAGCATCCTTTCTCAACATTTCTGTTGGAATTGTAACTTTATTTTTAACTGACCTTTACTGTGCCATTTGTGACTTTTTATAATGTGGGACAGAGGGAGCTCGTGATAATTTTCTTAGAAAGCAGAGTACCTCTGTGACAGATTTAATAAAGTGTTGGGGCTGACTTGTGCAGAGCTGCTCATTTTTACAGCTTTCTGTGAAAAGCTTTCAGCTTTTCTTTTTTTTTCAAATTCTTAGAGAATATGTATGCTTCATCAAAGCACTTAACTGGATCTGTCGTGCTAAGTGCAGACTATAAATTTAAATATGGAAAAAGGGGACTTTTTTGGGGGACCGTCTCTGCATTGATGAGGATTATTTACTGGTGTGTTGGTGCATTTCAGACATTTAGAGTGGACTTTTTTTCTGCAAACTGAAGGGCTGAAACTTTTTTTCTTAGTTTCTGCATTGTGGCACGAACACCAGTGACTGCTTTCCATCTGTTGCTGAACGTGGTCCTGTAAATTAACTGCTCACATCAATGTCCCACCAAAATGAAAGAACAATCAAGTGGTTAGCTCCTAGGGTCTGCTTTGGAGATGGGAGGATGTTAGAGGACCTCTGAGTTACAGCTAATATATTGTAGTGGCTTCTCACTGAAAGTATGCAGGGCCCCACTCTCGCCTTGCATTTTACTCTGTAGTTTTCCTCCTTTCAGATCTGCTTCTGCCTGAAACAGGATCAATATTCTAGAGGTTTGATAGTATAGGTTGCTATATGCCACCTTGGCTGCATTTGTATGATACGGAGCATGAGAACTCTGGCGCAGTTGACAGGTAAGCGACAGTACCTGTTGGAGGCCAGCTGGCTCAGTTTAATTAGGCTGATAAGCAAGCCAATAGCAAGTAATTTAGCATTTAGTTAATGGCACTACTGCCTGCACTGAGTGCTGCTACCATCATGATAGTCTTGCAGAGTGCCTCTAGCCTCTGAGAATAAAGGTTTTTCGTTACACTGGCAGTTTACACTTCTTTTCCTTCTATGCTAACTGAATGGGTGACAGTAAAAAACCATTTTAGAGCATATGCCACTGTAATTTTCTTGAACTGTAGCACAGTCTGCTACCTGTACTGATCATGTGTATGGGTAGGTAAGAAGCATCCAACCTGAGTGTACCTTTGCTTTGACTTAGTGTTATAGGGAGAGGTCTGGGAGTTACTCATTACTAAGCTTAAAGACTTCTGCTTTTCAGAATTAGAAGATTTCTGTCACTTGTAGTAAACTTGTTTAGCATTTCTCATGTGCTACTGTGTAGCATGCACTGTTTTTGCTAAGGAGTTTGTGGTTGGCATAATATGTATGATCAAACCCTGGTCTTCAATTTTAGCAGCAATATCTTGAATGCCATGGTTTCACTGGCTGCTGTGACATGGTATACTCAAGGCAAGTAACACAGATGTAATTTTGCATACCTGCTAATAGTCACAGTACTATATCTGTGCCAAATGGCCTCCTTTCAATGATGTATATTTATATATTTGTTACTAAAAAAATACAGTTGTGATGAGAAGCGAGAGGGTTTATTTTTAAAATATAAACAGCAGGCTTATTAGTCTAGGAACATGTCAGATTTCTTTATATTATTAAAATGTATACTTAAAGTGTACACTAAATTCCAAAGGTATGCTTTTTTCCATTATCAAGTTTTGGATGCATACTTAGGGCTGAAAAGGATGGCTTATTATGGGGGATGGGGAGAATGCATCACCACCAGCCTTGAAGTTGATATTTCATAATAGTAAGATGTGAGGTAGATAATCACACTTTTTTCTTTCTTCTAGCAACATGCGAAAATGCTATGAAGGCATTTTTACCTATGTGTTCATTATGTTAGTGAGGACTGGCAGAGAGATGCTTTTTAGTGTAAAAATACAAAGTATGTTTTCAAGATTTTCTTCTTCTGCCTCTTGGATTCAGAATTTTGGAGGAGATTGTTCTGTCATTTCAAGTTCTAACAAAACTACTTAGTTTTCTGGTACTTATTCCATAAGAAATTACAGCTAAATGCAAGATTTTATTTATGCTGTGTTACAGATAATTTATTGTGAAGTTGAGTACCATCCCTAGTAATGCTTAGACTAATCTACTGTACACTGTATCAATTAACATACTACTGGTAGAAGAGTTCTTGCAAATGTACATTTCATCTGTTAAGATCCGAAAAGAGTCAAGTTGCCTTATAGCTGCCAATATCTGTAAAATCACTTGAGATTTTTGCTAATTTGTGGCGTGCATACTGCATATAGATGCAATATGAATGCTTTGGTTCCTGCACAGAAACCGTAGAGCTGTATTAAGCTGTAAGGGTTGGGATTTTCAAATACATGAGGCAAATTATGTAATGCAGAATAATAGAGATTATTTAAAATCTGTTTAAAAGCAGATGATTGAGATAAATGTACAGTCTCAAAGAATATATATTTTTTTTCCAGTATTTGAAGTCTTGTACATTTGGCTTTTTAAGTATTGTAAATTGTTTGTTTGTTCTTGTAAAATTAAGATAGGACAGCTCTAAGTACAGATTGTTTTGCGTAGATGCGTTTAGCCCAGCACCTGCTGGTAACCAAGGCCCTCCTCCAATGATGGGTATGAATATGAACAACAGAGGAACTTTACCTGGCCCTGCAATGGGTCCTGGTCCTTCCATGGGACCAGAAGGAGCTGCAAATATGGGAACACCAATGATGCCAGATAATGGAACAGTGGTAACGTATCACGTATTTAATTACTTTGAATAGCTGTCATGTCTCATGGCCCATTTTTGTTACCAGAGATATTTTCACGCTGAGTAAGAATGTGTTACGTGTTTTGGATCTGTTAAAAGTAATTGATAAAAGCTTTTCATGCAAATAATTTGCAACCCAAAAGGGAAATATTTTTTTGATATTACTGTGAAAACCCTACTTCCCTTAGGAATGGTAATCTGTAAATTTAGACTTTTGCTGTTCTTTTCTTTAGTAAAACTAAATTCCATGAATTAGCTTGTTGGGGTTTTTGGTGAGCAGTTAGATGTTGGAAGTTACAAAGTGTGAAGATATCTTTGTGTAAACTGTTTAATTTTTTAAAGCAACTTTAGTGTTCTTTGTATTTATTTTCTAACACTGTTAAACGCATGAGATTGACAGTAATTATGCCACTTAGAAAATCAGTAGCCAACAGCTGTTGATAACTGTCCTATCAAGACAGGAAAAACAATATTGCCCAGTTGCCACAGATAATAGGGAATGTCTTTTATATGTCTGGAATTTTTAATCAAGAGCAGATAGGCCATTGGGATGCAGTTAAAGCACTAGCCATTCTTGGTTTATTCGCATAGCCAGTCACTTTTCCTAGCTGTTATGTCTTATGTAGAGAAACAACTATGCAATTTTAAATTTGACTTTTACATATTTTTTCAGTCCTGTTCTATTACTAGATACTTGATTAGTGGTGGTGTGATATAAAGGAATATATGGTATTAACAGTTACTCTGTTACAGTTTTATTGGAACACAGAAGCGTTTTGTAGCTGTGTTTTCTTATATATACCTTCTCATCAGTATCTGTCTGTGATTGAGCAATCTGTATAATGAAGTTAGAACAAAATCCTTTGTTCCATAGAGGAAAATGAGATTTTGATTTTGCACAAAATATATTGTGGGTCTGGTCTTTACCAGATAAAAAGGAGAGGGGCTTATTTCACATCATAGGAGCCAGCTCATTTTATCAGTTGTGTCATTTCTCATGAAATGGGGAGGATGCTATTCACAAAATACTGGATTTGAAAATGCTTTTGCTGGAGACCACTGGTCACCTCGAGAACATTCTCTTGTGGTTATATACACTGAAAAAGAGGTGAATGGAAAAGAACATGGTATCATTAATCATGATACCTAACTTAAACTGTTGTTTTTCTACAAAAAGTCATTCCAGGTATGGAAATGTAGGAAATATACTGACACTTCGAAATGCATGTTTAAAAAAAAATTATTTTTCATTCCATTTTCTTATGCATGCTTCTGAAGGACAAATTAGATTTTAGTTTTTTTATTCATATTGGACTTTGAAGGTTTTTAACTTGGGGGTCAGGCCCCTACAGAAAGGCATAGCCTTATTGTATTATTGGTGTTGTTAGACACTTTAAAGATCCTTTGAGGGCTATCTACCAAAACACTGTAACAGTTATTTTCCACTGAGGGAAGTGAAGAATATGCTTCATTTGAAGAAAGAAAGTTGTAGCAATCTTCCTTTTGTTTCACTGTAGTCTTTTGAAACATGGATTGTCTTTGAACATAACATTTTAAAAGCTTCCCCCACTTACTTTAGTGTAGGTAGTTAATTACAGCAGTTTTCTTGTTAACTGGAAAGTGGAGTCCTTATTGGAAAGAGGACTTGACTTTTTGTCCAAAAGTCAAATGGTAAAAGGGATCAGGAATATGTGATAAGTTGAAATTCATATCTATTGCTAACAAGCTGGCATGCATTAAGATAATTTTAAAACAGTTTTTACCCAGTGCTACACATTTAAAGGTACTTTGGCTCAGTAGTAGATCTTTATGCAGCTGTTGAAGTAACTTTTCTCTTATACAATGTGAGACTTGAAACAATGCATATACATACAACCATGATCTAGGTTGCATGTATTTTTATCTATATAATAAAATGCTGGGGTTTTAGTTACATATACATATATATGTATGAATTAGCAGGCTCCAGAACTACTGAGCTCTACTACTGTTACTGGAGTTAGGCTTTCAGAAGAATTCTTTTCTGATTCAGGCATATAAATAAAGTACTGCTCTTGAATGTCCTTGTTGAACTTTGAATACCTGGGCAGTTAGTGTAGATTTCTGTACAGAAGAAATTTCTTCTGAAAGCATAACTGTCCTTAACTGGTGAATGATGCATTATTTCCACATCTGATTGTACCATGTATCTATACTTTTAATAGTTTATGTTGGGTTTAAATTTCACCATGTGGGGTTCTGTTTTTAAACGCGTACATAAATACTGAACTGTAAGTGCTCAGATGCATGTTTTCTGTTTCAGGTCTTAACTTCTAAGCAAATAAATCAGTGTAAGAATATATACCTTTGTTAATATTAAGCATAGAGCTAAGGAAAGTAAATATGGAATACTAATTGGATTATTATCTCACACTGATATTTCAGAATGAGCCTTAGTTACATACCGAGTTTTTTATAAACTAGGAATAGTCCAGTTACACATTTTGTCACTATCTAGTTTTGTTTGGACAGAATTTTAAAAGTCTTAACTAAAGATTTCTGAAGTGCCATACAAAAGGCTCATTCCAGGTAGAATAGACTTGAAATATCCATGGATATGTGGGTATAGAAGTCTTAAGGCTATTAAAAGAATAAATATGCAGTATCTAGAAATACAAAAGCTGATTTCCTCCCTGCCTAGTTTGACAGTGTTTCTCTGTCTAATTTATTTAAGAGAGAAGCTTTGTAGTTGGTTTGTAAGGCACAATGGGGCTTAGATATAAAACTGTTTGCTGTCTCCTCTGTTACGTAGAGAATATATATATATTGCTTCAGATGTGCTTGTAAGGATGAAGTTACATTCAGCACCAGAGTCGGTCTTAAGTTTTGTTTTTAATTTTTGGTTTACTTTACAAAGTTGGAGCATAACATTAGCACTCTTTAATTTCCAGCTCTTTTTCCATAATAACTAATTGAATTGCTCCTTTCTTCCTTCTATGTGTGATCCTGATTCTGCTGGACTATCTGCTGAACTCCATGACAACATCACTTGTGGTTTTTGTTGAAACTCACATTTGGCATGTTCCAAATGGACTTGTGTTAGCATAATGAGAGATTCCCTCAAGGAGGCCCATCCCAGATGGGTTCACCTCTGGTTAGTAGAACAGGCTCTGAAACTCCTCAGCCACCAATGAGTGGTGTAGGTGCCGTGAGTGGTGGACCTGGTGGCTTTGGTAGAGGAAACCCAGGGGGCAACTTTGAAGGACCTAACAAGCGTCGCAGATACTAAATCTCAATTAATTCCTTACTGTTTTAGAAATTCCAGTAAAATTATACAGTGATATGCCTTTATAATTTTAGCTGTTATCTGGAAACGGTTCTATTGTTATTGTAGTCTTTAAAACGGTTTCTTTTGTAAAACTTTTTTTGTATTCAGTCATAGGCTTTGTAGTATAGAGCAGAAATGATGCGGATCATTATGTAAGGCAATGTGTTTGTGACTCTAGCATAATACAATGTGTGACTATGCTGTAAAACGTGCCGTTATCTGATTACAATAAAACAAAAATCACTGGAAAGGATTCTGGGAATGTTTTTACTAATACTGAGTAAGAATAATTTTATGCTTAATTATAAGTGGCATCATTTTCATTTTTACGTAGATTCTACTATGTGTCAAGAAAGTTCCATTCTTAATAGTGATTGTTTAGCTAAACTGCATGGTGCAGTACATACTATGAAAAACTTAAAACACAACTGCTTTTGCTTTGACTTTCAAAGAGCGTAACATTTTATACAAAGTGTTCTCAAAGATACTGTGTCCTTGCTTCTCAGTCCACCATAGCAAACTTAGTCATAGTAGGCTTAACAACAGAGGTTATCTGTTAAACAAATTATTAGAAAATTGAACTTGGGGGAGAAAAAAAAAAACTTTGGAAAAGAATCTCTGTGTATGCTTTATTCATAACAGAATGAATGAATTTACCTAAACCACATTTATAGAGGAGAAAATTGGTTGTGACATCTGTGTGTTCTGCTGGTGGTTAAAGTATCTTCCCATTGCAAGGAAGGAGACATTTCTGCAAGCTGGTCAAAAGCTTTCCACTGTGTTTGCACATCATTATTAATAAGTATACATTTTCCCAGTGGCTGGTTTGAATAAAAACACGTCTGTTATCAATGAGTAACTGTTTACTTGGGAAGCAAATACATGTTTTCCAGTGAAAATAAGTGTTCACCTATAGTTGAGTAATATGCATTTAGAAGGGTTGCACCATGAGTATTCCACAGAAAGGTTTTACGGAATGATGAATTTGGAAAATGCCCATTGACAGCACAACTCAGGGTAGATTTGCTGATGGAGTTTTAAGATAAAACTAATAGTAAAGCTGTTAGGAAGCTTAGTGTGATTCTGCTTTTGTCAGTCTTGGAAGATGATGGAAAAGACCTATTGGTTCTATTCCTGTAATGGCAAATATGTAGGGATATTGGTTGGTTACTATTACTCTTTTTCCCCGTGCAAAATTGTTGTAAAATAGTAGTGTTCTTTTTTATCAGTTCGCTCACATTTTCAGAGGTAGAAATTACTAAATTTTATCTGCATGAATAGTGATATTAAATTGGTTGAAAGCTGATTTGAAATAACCTGGTGCCCTAATAACATCCAAATGATAAATACATAGCTCAGCATGGGATGCAAGCAGCAGAGGGGGCATGTGTGTTACTTGTTAATGTAGCAGTGATAGTCTTGGTCGATTGAATTTTGAGCAAATGGTTAACAAGAAAATTGCAGCATTGCTGGCATTTTGGAAATAACACTTTTATTTTAATTGTCTATGTTACATAGCTTAAGATACTGTTTTTAGGCAATTCAGGAGTTACCTTATATGTAGGTCCTGTCTTGTGACATCTGTACCTGCAAAGCGTTTTCCTTTAGGTTGTCTTTAATGTTGCCATTTTTTGCTTGACTTGATACATGCCACACTTTATAGGTTGTAATACAATACTGAGTTACCATTAGAATCTGACATACTCTTTCCCCTTGGTATATGTATCACATTATAGCACTCATTCTTAAAATAAACCTCAACCAAACTGCAAATGGTTTTAATTGACACACTGGTCCTAAATGTCAAGATTTGGGAAAATTGCTGTTTTTTCACAGCTATAAACTAGTGTTTGCATGTAGCAACTACTTAAGCTCTTTGCTCTAGTGTCCTTCATTCAATTGGAAATGCAGTTTACATTTGTATCTAGTAAGGTGTCTAAATATGAGATTACTTTTTTTCTCATCTTTTCTGCCCTTGTACATGACTTTTTTAGGGGATTGAGAAAGTATTGGTGTGAATTGGTAGTTCTAAACTGTAAAGCTGTACAGGGAACATGTTTTAAATACAAATTAAACTAGATTCAGAAGGTTGGTTCATTTTGTTCAAAGGAAAAGGCTGTGTTGTTCAGGCCTTTCAGCTAGCTCCTGTATATTTGTTTAGCTATGTAAACTCTCCTCCTTGAAGTATTTGAGTATGTTTCAGAAGAACATTAAATATACTAAATCTGCAGAAGTGGTTCATTCTTTCCATGCCAGCTTCATGCTATTGTAAGTGCATGTTTGTTGCACTGTGGTTTTGGTAGCAAGTTGAGGTATGCATGTATTTGAAAGTTATTGTAGATTTTATTTAACTTTAGTGATTGTCATTCCACAGTTGTGACCTGCCCTTCCTGTAAACCTCTGGCTTGGATGGCTCTGCTGCATGGTAGCAGTGGATTTGTCAGCTGTCCTTACTGCAGAAAATAATTTAATCTATTTTTAAATGTCCATGAACCAAGTCTTAGTAAACAAATACTGAAATGTTGACTTTGGGCACGTTGTAAAGATTTCATGAAGAATGCGTTTTATAGCTGATGACACGCTGCTAAGTTCAGCTCTTAAAAGCTTTCTTTGGGCTGCCTGGCTCAACTCTAAAGGCAGTGCTTCTTGTTTTGCCAAATGTGGTAGTAACTGATCCTAGCTATACAATAAACACCTAATTTTGTTAAGAAAGGAATGGTCCCAAATCGTTTCCTAAAAATGTGTAGATGTGGCCAACCTATTTTTTTGCTTGAAGGTTCTGCCCTTTTGCTAGTGATTGATTTTTCTTGTTCCTCCTCTGGTTGATCAGTTTATCATTTTTTCTGTGTACACATGTACTCAAGTTTTTAACTACCTTTGCACTGTTTCACTAGAAAGCACAGTGAAGTCCTGACTCTGCTGTATGCTATGCTAAAACAAATAGGCTTGGAATACATATGAATCTGCCAACTACAGTGCACATACTTTTGTAATGTACTTACTGAGCTTTTACATTATTCTTGAAATTTCATATTCCTAAACTGCCTAATTTTCCTGTGAGATACAATTTTAGTACTTAAAGATAACAAAGCTTTACTATATCATTTAGGTTAAACACACCAGTACCAGCGTGTCTAACTACTTTTGCGTTTGTCACCTCAGTCACTTGAAGGAGAGCTATTGGGCATTTAAGAAATAAAAAATTCATTTTACTTGTCCTGGCCAGTGTGCTCATTAGATAAAGCATGTTGATATCTTGGGAAACTTCATGGCAATTCTAATATACTTTATTGTATTTATTTCCTAAGAAAATCATGAATTACTGTGGATTACCTAGAAAGAAAATTCCTGCCTGCAGTTGTTTTATTTATTGTCCACATATTTTTTTATCCAGTTGTACGTTAAGATATAATAAGCTGGAAATTATTACTAGAACAAAAAGTTAAAACAGATGGCAAGAAGATGATATGAACTAAATACTGCATTAATTTAATTTTAAACATAATCCAGAAGGATTTTATACTATGCATTCTTTAAGGAGCATTCTGATCTAAAGTATGCTGCCACATTTTAATATGTTATACCAAATTCATTTCTCTCTTCCCCACTCTTGATTTCAGATATAGAATAATTTGTAATTACAAAATCTTTGAAAGGTACTAAACACAAACACAGTGACATTTATGAACTATATGTTGCTAAACAGTTGCAATCTACCTTGAGATAACTACTCTCAAAAATGCTGAAATAACCAATCTAAAGGCAGATTCTCAAGTGAAAACCAAAACCCTGTAGGCCTTTTGAAGGGAGAAGATACTCATGGAGGTGAGATGTTCAGCAAATGAGTGGTGTGCTCTGGTGACATGAAGTTCATTTTACTTGAGCATGTTGCAGAAACAAATTTTTTTGCATACTTCTTAATTTATATATTTTTTGTAACAACTTGAATCATGATTTTTCCCTTCACAAGTCAAACTGAAGTGTAGTCAAACTACTAAAATTGCATGGAAGGCAGGATAACAACTAGAATCGGTTTATGTTGGACGACAACTGTGAAGGGATTCTAAATCCCATTCCCAAGACTTGAAGTGTTGCATATCCACGGGTAGTTTTAGAGTCTGCCTCCAGCATCTTTTGTTAGCTTGTGCTTGTGGCCAAGAGTGGGGGACTTCAGAGAGCACATACTTCCAATGCAATTTAATTGTCTTCTCAGGAGCCCTGAAATTATTAGTACGGGCACTGTGCTGTCATCAAGATGCAGAATCATCTTGGAGTTTGGTGCTTTCCTTGGGCTATTACCTCGCTCCTAGCGTGAGGGAATATCAGTCCAAACTTTGCTGATTCATGAATAGTAAGAAGGGAGTGAATGTGGCCTGTGGGAAATGCAGAGGTTGGACATTACTACTTTAGATTATTGGCTATTCAATGCTAGTTTGGTGGCAAATGTTGAACTTTGTAGTAACCCGAAAGCATTTACTTTCTTATAAATTCATTTATTGAAATGGAAGAACTTAGTAACAATAAGAGGATTGACTAAAAACTTGGAATACCTAATATCAGGTATAATTTTTCCCATTGGATTGTTTTTATGTTACCTTTTGTTATCTTTTCAGATACACTGTAAAGTAGTCTTAGGAATCTCACCAGTTTAGTGTGTTTTGTTGATAGTTTTGGGTATTTTCCCATAAAATATTTTAGAAATGAAAGCTGTAGGCCTTTCAGGTGTATTTTCACAGTAATCCATGAAATACTGAAGTTAGTTATAAAATTGTCTGAAATGTTACTTGTAGAATCAATAAACTGAACATTAAATTTTCACGAAAACAGTACTTTTTATGTTTTTAAATGCATGGAAACAAATCCTCAATGTGTTCATTTCCAGTGGGATAGATTTAATAGGTCTTTTCCATCTTGAACTTCCTTAAGATACTATGAAAATTAGTTGAAATTTGGAGGCATTCTTATTAGTGACCTCAGCCTGACTTTTAAAAGCAGTACAAGACAAGTTTCTTCAGAAAAGAGTTTGGAACAGCAGCCCTTTTTTCCAAAATGAAGGACCTATTTGGAAAACCAGTCAGAGATAAGCATAGCATACTTACAGGTAAAACTATTAAAAAACCCCTCTGCTCTAATGTAGTGATTATTACACCGAAGTCACATTGAAGGAGTAAGAGCAACTTCGTAAATGTGGGTAAAAACTCACGTAATTTGTATGTGGTCTCTTGAGTGGGGAATAAAATGCTTTATAATAAGAGGTATGAGATTCAAAAGGAACTGGACTGTGTTACTACATACACGTGTGGATAAGATTTTTCCGTTTGTGTTGGTAAATGGTTTGTCTAGAGCTTCCATTGTTCCTAGATTTACTAGTGTGCTTTTCTATCTCAGTTTCTGTAGAGTAAAGCGTAGCTGTATAGTTTGATTGAACTTACATGCTAATTGTATGCGGGACGTTAAGTGCTTGACTTGAAAGAATTGCAGTGAGAATAAAGATACTGTTCTTGACTTTAAGTAAAAACTGCGTGGATCCTTGAACAGGAATAAGTGTGGAGGGTCTGTATGTAAATTGAACAAAAAAATGGGAGAGAGGGAATAAAGTAACGTAATAAAAGTGAGAAAAGTGTGGTTTAATTTTGTATCTACAGCAGATTCTCAAAAATAACTTTCAGTTTTATTCTACATGAAAACCATAAACCAACTAATTTTTACTAGAAGAGATGGAAATACCAGTTACATTCATGTCTTGGATTTTTTGAACTGAATTTAGTGTTGTGCAGATGGCCAAGGAATAGCAGAAAAACTGAAATGAATTAATGTTCTAAAAAAATTTTAATATTCTTGGGTTGTAGGGTGGGATCACTGCCGTTGGGTATATCTCTTCTGTGTTGTTTTATGTAGGACTTGATTTTGTGGCTGAATACAGCAGCTGTATAGAGCATACACTCACCATGTAAGTATGAATCAGCTGATTTTAAGGTCGTTAGCCTCTCATCAAACCAGTGAGAATCCAGTCTTTCACCTGTGTGCATCATAGGGAAGCACCAAAGAGAAGACTATGGTAAAGAAAAATGAACTAGTACATATCTATTAGTAGTGATGGAATGGGATGGGATTAAGGTATCTTTATTAATTTTTGTCTTAATTCACTGTAATCAGTTTTTTGTATTAAAGGGAAACTAATTTTATTATCAGTTAATATTTGAAAGAAAAAAATCCCCACCAAAACAGAACACCTCTCCCAAAGAGATCTCCAAACCCAAAATACCTCAGTGTACAACCAAACCCCAAGCAAAACATGTTTTCTCACTTTAAATAACCACATATACTTAAGCAAGATAGAAGACAAAATAAATCTAAAAAGATGTAAAAACCACAAGGGTTTACTGTATTTCTTTTTGCATCTGTTAGCTCCTGATGTTCTGTTCATTTTAATGTGCTGCTTTTTTTTAAAGAAGTTCCATTACTGTTCATTATTTGCTATAAAAGGATTTATTTTACTAAAATTATTTATTGTTACTAAGTTTTAAATATTTTTATATAGTGTAAAATTGCACAAAAAACCACTGCATAAACCAGCTATTGCAGTACTGTAGATTGTAGTCTTTGAACTGCCAGCTGAATTGATCTTTCAGGCTGCTTACAAATGTTTTAAATATTTGTATGCTAATGGGAATTTGAAATCTTTGTGTGCGTATTTAAAATAATCCAGTACATGCATTGCTGCAGATACAAATAGTCTTTGGCCCTCCTTGCTGCTTGGTCCTGCTTCCTCTGTGTCCCCCTTGCATCCCTGTGCCCAGGCAGTGAGCAGATAAAGGAGAACTATCAATTCTGCTCATTTCAGTGTGGAAGGAAAGAAGAGCAAGGAGGGGCAGTAGGGCAAGACTCTTCATAACTGTACATACATAGGGTAATTTCTGCTGTAGACATGGAACATAGTTTTATATATGTTCTCATTAAGTGAGTTTGGAAGAAATACATAACCTAGAACAAATGGGTAAGAAGCATGTTGAGGGCTTTAGATGTCTGAATAACATGGTTATGGTTTACATTCTTGGTGATAATTGGTCCAAGAGGGTGAGGATTTCAAGTCATGAAGAGAAAAATGTACACTAAAATGTTGAGCCAAATTTTATGTGAGCTTGATCTGTCTGTTCACTTTCTGCAGTTACCAAGAAGTTACATGCAAGCCAGTAAAATATGGAAAATAGTGTTCTTCATGCATTCTCCAGGAGAGGTGATATACACAGTTGCTCTAAAGAAGCAAGACTATTCACATGTACTTTTTATTGGAAGAAAAGATAAAAACCGCCATTACAAAGATGGGAAATACTGTCTTTTAAAATGCTAACATTCTTCATTCTTTGACATGATAGCGTGTTGTTCCATATATTATGTTCTGCTTTTAAGGGAGAGAGCGTGTGAAAGGTAAGCCACAGCTCCGGTTTTAATCAACTTCAAATAAAAAGCTTTCCCCCGAAGGCACAGAAGGAAACCTGTAATAATGAAACAGTAGTTCATCTTCAGTTTTGTTCCAGTGCGGAACATTGTGTTTCTAGAACTTCCAGCATTGTACCAGTAGCAGTTCCACATCTAACATTTTCAGAACCAGAGCTGTGCCAAATCATACAAATAAAACTTTTGCCTTAGTGTGTGAAGAGTGCAATTACTGCAATTCAAAAATGGAATGTTCAGAGTTTTGAAAGAAAATACATGAAAGAATTGTCTTATATTGAATTACTGGTTTAAAAGTGCAAATTGTAAACTTGGCAGCAGGGATGGCTATGCTTCTAAAATTATTTTGGGATGTGTGTCAGTTTATCATTGCCATGTTATACTTTGTGTAGTTTTTGTACTACCACTTAAAGCATGTTTGGCATCATTCTTGCATCATACTTGTGGAGTTTCATATATTATTCACACTGATGGATGCAACTGTCTGTAGATGGGCATTTGTTTAAGTATTATGTAACTTGTTTAGGAGGGTTTTTCATTGCTAAGCTTGCTTTCTGTCTTGTGTTTACATGTTCAGAGCAAAGTACACTTTTTCTGCTGTATGTGGGGAAAAAGTAGCAAGTCATGAAAAAGTGTTTTTTTAGGAAAGTAAACGGCAGTCCTGGATGCTTCTTACTGCTTCTAAAATGACAGCTGACTTAGGAGAATAAAATCACTTGGTATACTTTCTGCATGATGACTCTAGACTTTGTCCTGCTTACAGCACTCTTCAGAATCATTATTCAAATTTAAAAAAAAAAAAAAAGTTTAATTTCTGTCTGGTTTTAATTCCATGTGTATGTACAAGACAGTAAATTAAACTCAAATGTCTTGATGTTTGCTCTGAATAGTACTCTTAACTCCCCAAGTTGTATTAAACATAAAGAAAAACAATCAGTTTGAGTTTCATAATTTTAAAATATTGAATTAGCCAGTCCCCTGGGGACCGGATGGGGGTGGAGAAAGCATAGATTTGTGGAGAAATCATACTCTTGTTTTCAGTTGCACTGTGTTCCTGGGCATGCATTTTTTACTCTTTACATTGGAACCATTTGTTACATAGATTTAACAAGAAATATAATTTATCATATTTTATCCAGTTATAAGTATTAGTTCATTTTTACATTGTAAAAATAGAATTGGTTTGTTTAGGCATGTGTACTTAACTGGAGATTATGGCATGTAGTGTAAGTATCAGAAATAGGGTAATTCAAGTGTTGGTAGTTACTGATATGTTGTGCCTTTAAGCCTGGTTGGATAAAAGCTGGTAGATATTGAGCATAATGATATTTTAAAACTCGGTGCCCAGAAGCCTGATGCTACACTTGCGTTTCTGTTTTACTGCTGTGGTAGTCACAAAAATACTCACAGGTTTGAAAGTGTTCACCTGGATATATGGGGGAGGATAAAAGATTGATTATTGTATGTTGCTTGATTCTTGAGATCTTGTGTGGGAAAACTGGTATTGTAGAATCTTCTTTATATGATTGCTTAAAAATTCACTGTATTTTTTTAAACTGTCTTGTATATTTAAAACTGTCCAGTGTGAAGGAAGCCAAATGGTATATCTTTAACGAATGTGGGAAAACTATTTTACTAGAAGTCTTACTTGAGCTCTAAATCTTTCACTGGTTTGACACTGAGGACATGGTGTCTTAACTCTAACCTTACACTACAGTTATGGTGGAAATTGTGCAAGCTTCTGCCAAGCTTTAGAAGTGATGTGAGGATGTAAGGGCCAAATCATTCGTATTTGACACTTGTCACTGGTCTGCTCTAGTTATCCTAATCCATTCCTTTTAGGATTTTGTTTCCTTTTCTGTATTCTAGGCTTTCTTTTGTTGTAAAAGGCTTTAAGTTTTCCTGATGATGTGGAAGATATGAGCTGCATGAAACTTGGGGGTTCTAACGCTAAACTTGATGGAAATGGTTTAAAGGGAAGAAAAGATGTCAGTTGCACAGTAAAAACCAGTTCTTTCTATGATTTGACAAGTTGTTACGTACCTCTTCATATGTGTTCTGTTAGTATTATCATATATGTATTCTTAACCTGTTGTGTCTTTAAAAAGGATTTATGTCTCTTTCTAAGGGGGCCAGGGAAAAAAAATTTCTGGATTAATTTCATTTCATAATTTCTCTTTTATTTAAATACACATTAATTAACAAATTATTAACAATTAAGTGACAGAGAGTACATGAGAACCTTAATAGTTACCCTTTCTTTCTGAGCTCACAGATGTGTGCAAATACTAATACAGAAAAGTAAAAGTAGATGAGTGCTCTTCATGGATTTACAGATGGGGGAGATACTATTGTGGAAAAACAGGAAGATGTGGTTTGATATCATCTTTTGATTTGCAGCTTTTAAGAATTTGGGAACTACCACAGAGTTGAAAACCCCAAATATGACTCTTACAAACTTCATTTAAAATTCTTAAATGTTGTTTCAGAGTTCTGCTCTAAACAAAACTAGTTCAGTGTAAACATTCAAATAAAATACGTGCTTTAATGGAAAACGTAATTCCGAAAGCCTGTGTTTTATTAAGATGAGTAATGTTATTCGGGAGTTAGGTGTATTTTCTTGTATCTTTACTTTTTGACTACATAACCCTAAAGGAACAGAGGTGAAATTAATGATGTGCAGGGAAAGGGTAAATATACAGGACAAAATTTCCTGGGAAAGGACTGAAGTTCAAATACGTACAACTTACATACCAGTGCTTCCAGCAGAGGACTTCTGTCACAAGTTTAGAAGGCTCCTGCTTAGAAACAGGTGCTTGTCAAATCTGGTCCTGCTCTCATTGCAAGAAAATGTCATCTTTGCCTTGATTGTGACAAACCAAGAGTAGGATTATCAGGATTTAAGTTTATGAAGAACATAATTATCTTGCCACAGTGATAAATCTGAATGGTTGAAGAGCCAGCCAGTATCTTAGATAAGTTTATCTGCTAAATGGGTATGTGGCATGAAACATGATTGTTACATGATTGTCCAGTCCTTTCCAGGACTTGGAATATGCCTTTGATTGTTTCAGCAGTTGCTTCGTGTGCCTCAGTTAATGAAGTTCATTTACGGCTACGAGTATGCTTTTCTAAGTCTTCATCTTTTCTGCTTAGCACATTCTGTTGGACAGTGACAGCCACCGCAGTTGTGGGTTGAGAGTGGTACCATCATGGGTTGCTTAAATCAGCTTTTGCTCCTATCAGCTGCAGTCATCTTAGTTTATACCTGTTCAGTCATTACAGTGCACTTCGAAATATTACTTTTCACTAATTGAAATTGTATTCTCAGTGAGGTGTTAATCTGAGCAAGTTTGAATAGAGATTTAAGAAAATACAGAAAATACAAACTAGCTACATTTGTTCTGTCAATGAGACAAATTCCTTTAATAATTCCAGGTGTGTTACAGAAAACTAATCTCTGGGATGGTTCTGATTCCCTAATTTTGTAATAAAGGTACTCAGATTTTTTTTCTACCTCTGTTTTCTGAGGTTCATCTTTAAACTGTTTGGACATCTGCATTTATTTTAGCTTTCACAGCTTGATGTAAACTGGAGTCACTCAAACTTTATGCATAAATATATCCTGTCAGAGCATACTGATCAGTCAAGTGCTGATCAGATGCAAGATTTTGCAGAGCCCAGAATGAAAGTAAGTTGACCAAAGTAAGTTGTTAAATAAGATGGAAGTAAAGTTACAAGAAGACAAGAACAAGATTGAGCAGAATAGGAGAGGAAATGGCTCTGAAGGTAGTCTGTAAAAAGTAGTGTGCAGGAATCTGATAATAAGTACATGTTCTGTTAACTTTTCAAAGAAATGAGTGCATCAGGATGCAGAACTTCAGTTTGAAATGGAGATTTCTTTGGAGAAGCTGCTGCTTGCTTAAGTGATGTTTCTTTTTCAAGACATTGCAAGTAATGTTTGTAGAGTATTAGAATGGATGGTTTTTGCTTGCATACATCAAAAGACACAAACAGGTAACTGAAGTAACAGCTTTTATGTTATAGACTGTGTGTAACCATTTTCTCACTAATGTGTTGATATTTACAAATTTGGCACCTGAGATAATTTTGATAGCTTGTTTGTAAATAGTATTTTTAATGTGAGAATTATAGTGCGATCTTGCATTTTGAAATCTGAATGAGCCATGATGAAAAACAGTACCAACAATCAATCTCTTTGACTAAAAATATTTAGTTTTGAATATGATGCCAAGTTACTGCCTTTGTATATAAGATGATATCAAAAGGGAGTTCCTCACATCTCACGATGTGGTCTTGGCCTAGTCCTGTGCAAAGGAGTGTCATCACTGAGGCCCTTATTTTGCTCTCAAGTGAAGAAAATGGTAATGAACTGGAGTTGGGAGGGTGTATGGTGGAATGGTTAATAGTGTTCCTAACACTCACTAAGACGCCTGATCTGTTACTCAGACTTGAAATTATTTCTAATATAGTGCTTTTCAGTCCTCTTTCTTACATGTTAGTAGGTGTTTCCTTTGCTCTACATATGACTGCTGAGCTTAAAGCTTTAAAAAAATGTTTAAATAACTTAGAAAGCTATTTCACTTTGGGTAGGAAGAATAGCTTTATCTTGCAGGTAGTAGTGACTTCTACCAAAATAAGGAATGCTATACATGGAATTTACAGCGTTCTGTGGTGCTCTAAAGCTGAAATAAATCCTGATAGTGCAGCATTAGCATTATGTCCAGTTGTACAAGGAAATGACAAAAAGCCAAGTTTGAGTCCCAGCTTACCAGGCAGTGAAGCTTGTACAACAATAGCAAATAGAGAAATGGTTCCTTTATTCAGCATTGCTTTGTGGGTTTTTTGATAAACAGGTAAGTCTATGTCAGTATACCAATATGTGGTAGAGCATTTGCAGGTTACCCTGCAGTTTATTAATGCTGTTTGTTGTCTTTGTCTTGAAATACAGATTCTGTTTCCTGTATATTTCAAATCTAATGTAAGATTTTCTGTTTTCTACCACATACAGTTTTATTATGGTGGAAGCCAGAAGTTGGTATTCTGCATTTGTTACAAAGTAATCTGAGATGGAAGTTGTCACCCAGTAGAGTTAGTACAGGAAGGAAATCACTTAATTGCACAACAGATCACAGATCTTTAGACAGGACCAGAGGCAGCAGGTACAAACAGAAACACAGGGTGTTCCTTCTGAGCATCAGGAAACACATTTTTACTGTCAGGGTGACCAAGCACTGGCACAGGCTGCTGGAGAGGTTGTGGAGTCTCCATTCTTGGAGGTGCCACAAGCCATCTGGATATGGTCCTGGGCACTGGCTCTAGGTGGCCCTGCCTGAGCCAAGGAGTTGGAGTAGATGTTCTCTAGAGGTCCCTTCCAACATTAACATGTCCATGATTCTGTCATCTAAGCAAAGCTTTGAATTTATTAAACTTCATATGAATAAATTAACAGTTAAACTGTATTACATGCTTAGGTTCTTTAATCCTTCCTTCCTAGGTTTCATTTCAATGTACATGTTATGTTTTGGGTAGTATTGTTAAATTTTACATTTTCAAATGAAGCATGTCAAAGATGAAAGCTCTCTGAGTGAATCTTGAGTTGTTGTTAATAAGGACTGTGTGACGTCTTGCCCTGCCCTTCCCCCAGCACAGTCTTACGGCTTCAGAGATTTTAGCCCCACAAAGATAATCAGTTCTGCTGTCATTATTTTGGAAGAGGAGGTTAGGACACTGGCCTAACTTGGCAACCTGCTGCAAAAATGACAGGTAAGGAACCTTACAGGAGGGAATGGGGAGCATTGTGTGAAGTTCTGTCAAGCAGAATTGCAAACACTTCAGAAGCTGTGTATTAGTGAGTTTCACAATTCTTTAGGAATACTGATTTTTTAACTTAGAGAAAATTGGATTATGCACAGTATAGGAAGTTTAATGTGAAACTAGCTTTCCCCTTAGTTTTTGGAAGATCCAAAATGTCCTCAAACTAGAGAGGTCATAGCTACTATATAAAAGTATTTTTCTATAATACAAAGCTTAGGCTGATTTTCTGTAGTCTTAAAACTAAGATATGAGAAAACTGTCTCTTAGGTTTTGCATATACACATTTTTGCTACTTTAAAACAATTTTAAATTATTTTTAAATAAAAAATTAGTCTTAATAGAAGTATGCCTATTTAAACATCCCTAGAATCATAGTGGTTCTCTTAACTCCTTGCATAAGTGTAAACTTGTTTGTATAGTGTGTAGCACAATGGTATCCTGACTTCTGTTAAAGTCGTAGAGCTATACTGATCCTACCTAACTCTCTGCTAGCTATGCTGTTTTAACCATATCTTTTATAGCAGACTTTTCTAAATCTGTTTCTGTGATAGGTGACCTCAGAGTTTCCAGAACCTGGCAAAACTATCTTGTGAAATTTTAACTGTAGCTTCCAATGCAAGTGCAGCGTTTTCAGATGCTTTTCATCTGTCAGGTTTCTTAAGTTTTCTTTGTAAAGTCACATCTATACATCATTATTTCTAGGTGAAAGAGGTGATGGGGGTTAAAGGTTATTCCCTTCTTCCTTCAACGGTTTTGTAATTTTAGCTGTTCATGATAAAGTACCACAAATTGCTCAGAACTTCACATCCGTGTAATGTGTCATGTGAGTTCTGCATGGAGAAAATTATACCGTTACTTGGACGTTTTTCCAAGTTGCTCAGCATGAACTCAGTCATTGCTAGTAAAACTCTGAACATTGAACGATATTTCCTCTGCATCAATGACAACATTTGTAAAATGGATAATTATGAAAATCACTGATAAGCCAGCTATTCTGGTGCTGCAGGTTCCTCAACATGAAATGGGAGTGTCATATATGGGAGGGGGCTGTATAAAAAAATACAGGATTTTGTTGTTTCATATAGGATTACCTTAATGAGTTGGACTACTGCCTCACAGTACACAAAATTTTGCAAAAAATACAGTATGTGTGTGTGTGTGTATATATATATATATAAAAACCACTTTGATTATATTGTCTTGCATCTAGGAATATAATGACTTGCAAACAATTTTTATTAATTTTACAAAGTGCTTGCAAATTTCAGTATCTTCAAATTCAGACCTTGCTGAAGCTGTACAGATGAAAACTTCTGTCTTCTGTTTAAATACTTTCAGACATGCTCATCATTCCCTAAATGCTGAAGAAAAAGTTTAATTTGTATTGCTTGCAATACAAGCAAAACAAAAACAAATGTCCCTTGATCGCAGACTGTCACTGGCATGCGTTCATTGCCTGGCCACTAGTAACTGCCACCATTTGTTCTTTTTTGAAATCTGATCCCAGAAGAGGATTACTGCATTCACATTCCTCATTCTGTGTAACATGCTAGCTTCAGGTACCTTACACCTTATAACTTTAAAGTTGTGAAATAGATGTAAAATATTTTTAATAATCTTGCAAAGGAAATTGAATGCCTTGTTGGCTTAGCTCAAGTAGTATTTGCCCTATTGTTTCTAGGAACTTAATTCTCCTTTTGAGCCCTAATTTGGTAATATTATTTTTTTTCCCTAAGTGCTTACTTGCTTCTACTTCTCTGCAAGTATATGCACTTATTAAGAGAATTTGACAAACACAAGATTGGGAAAAATTGTGTTGCAGTTTGTCTCCTATAATCCCTGGCAGCTATGCAGTGATGCCAGGTAAAAATTGATTTAGTCTCTGATGGTTTTCTTGTCCTCAGCAGGGACTACTCATAGTTAGGATGAGCAGGTTTGGCCAGACTAAAGTTAAAACTAAGAGAAGAAGGGGGAGGGTAAGATTGATTGACCATTTAAGAATGTCTAGCACTGTACCTTCTGTTAGTGTATCAGCAGCCAACACTGTTATCTGTTACCTTTTGATAGGTAAGCCTGAACAAATGCAAACATGAACACAGCTCTGCGGATCATCTCGGGTTCCCTTTGGAAACCCCAAATAAGTGGCCTCAAGGGATTGTGTGTTTTCCTGAGAACAGCTCGGCATTGGAGTTCTTCTTTCTGTGTGCTGGATAGTGGTTCTGCTACTCTCAAAATGATACCTGTGCCTGCTGGTGCAAAATGCGATATGGTCACTTCAGTGGAAGTCAATATTTACCTGTACTGCTGTTGTGCGTTGCTAGGTAATTTTTTTAAGTAGACGTAAAATAAAGGGGGAAACTTAGGGGGGAAGCTCTTTGTTACAGTAGCCACCAAAAATCTCAGTAATTAAAAAAACTAAAACAAAAAAATCCCCTCAACCATACCACAAAACCTGTTCTGTCAGTCAAGCTGGTGAAGCGGCCGAGCATCCATGTGCAAGGTAAATGTCAAGTGTCCTTTGGTGTTGCAGTGTCACAGCTGTCCCTGCTCAGAATTAGCGCTGGCAGCCTGGAGCTTGTCCCGCACAGCTGGTCTCTACTGGAGATACCCTGTTACCCTGAATATGTGGTACTTGAGACAGGTGCACTTAGGAGTTGGTTTCAATTTTCCTTCATAATATATGCACAATATATACAATATATGCACAGTATCACTCAGTGTGTGATGCCTCTCTTCTCTTCAGAATAGGCATGTTTATCATGCTGTAGCCTTTTAGACTATTTCAGATTCATTTTGCTTGGCACCATACCTACTTTGAGCTTTAATTTAAAGAAGAGCTTTATCATATGAATGAAAATTCAGCCTCTTACTTTGAAAACAACTTTCTGTTGTGTTCCAGCTCACTCTTAGAAATCACTTTTTTCATCAGTGGCTGCTTGGATACATTCAGCTCTAGCAAAGTAATTGCTGCTAATCATAAACAGTACAGTTTATATAGGTTTATATAGGATAGAGAGGTCAGAATGATCCTAATTTTTTCAAGAGAGAATCCTGAATAAATACTGCAGAGGCACATTCCTAGTAAAAACCATACACATCTCAACACTCCCAGCAGTCTTACTGGCTGGTTTTAGAGCTTGTCATCAAAACTGTACCATATTTATTTGGCTACAGCTTTGTTACTAATATCTATTGATTGCCAAGAATATGGCTCACTGCTTTCTCTTCAGTAAATCTGAGTGGCCAAGAATGAGAAAGTAATATACACTGGCAGTTACAGAAACTGGAGAGACTGTGTTAGGCCTTGATGCTTTAGCTTTCTTCATAGGGGGAAAAAGGGGGAGAAACTAATAATTGGTTTTTTTCATATTAAAATACAGACTGAAATATGTGCAGTTTGTAATTTTAGCCATTGTGTTAGATGAGTTACCTATCAATAGCTACATTAATTTCACTACACCAAGGTAATGTCTCAGGACACTAACACTTGTCCAGATGACAGTTCCAGCCAGGTCCCAAAGACTGACAGTTCATCACTACAGCTATTACTGCATTTGACCTGCTAAGTGGTTGTAATATCAGCACTTGCAAAATTATAGCTCTAATTAGAAAAGTTTAGTGGGCTGTGCTCTGTCATTTGTGCTTCAGGAAGAAAGTATGTCTTGCTCAATGTCTGGTACAGAGTAGATGACCAAACTTTTGAAATCTGATAGCAAGCTGCACCATGGGAGGGGAGATAGAAAGGAACCAAATGGGAGGATTGATGAATTAACAGCACATTTAACAGGACTCAGACATTAAATCATGCCAACTTAAAAATGGTATTTATTCTGAGCTGCAAGTATCAGCCTGTTTTCAATGATGTCTGATAAGGTAAATGTTACATTTATTGTAAATGTTTGTGGTTGTGTGTTGTAATTCACACGTATGTCACTTTTTGAGTTGCTTTTTGGGACTGTTCCTGAAGTGAAGCTAGCCTGAAAGGTGCAACCTGTGTGTGGCTTTCCAAAGGAATTCTTTCTGTAGCAGATACTTTGCAGGGTGTGCTAAGTTTTGTGAATATCAAGCAGAACCTCAAGATGTTGGAAAATTGTTTTAACAAGTCTTTCTTTACATGAGCGTATGGGGAGTTCTTCACCACTCTGTGCTGCTGTAATCAGGATCTTTCCAGGCAGTCTTTGTAGACATTTCATTAGGGCTCTCAGGGTCTGCAACACGTTTCTGTGCCTGAGTAAGGGATTATGCTAAGCCTATCAAACACTGCAGTGTTCACATCTTATTTTAAGTCGGAGGCATTTATGAAGAAGAGGTGATTTTAATTCCGGGAGGAGGGAATGTGTCTACAGGTGAGAGCTGTTTTGAAGCCTGAATGGCTGGGGCATGGAGCTGCTGAATTTTAAACACTTTGGATAGTTGTTTTGCATGTGTACTCTGTGAGAAGACACACAGTGTGCAAGATGGATACCCTTATTAACACTTTCATTTAGGCATTTTAAGAGAATTACAATAATTTTAATTAATTAGTAAATGCAATAGGAGTAATATTTACTAGCTGTTCCTCCAACTGCACTTACTGCAAATGCAAGCAGATCTGTTGCAGAAGTTGTAAAATTATGGAAGTCCTAAACTTTTGCATCAATTTCTAATGCTTGTAGTATTAAAATGTATTTTAATGATACTTGCATGCAGTTCTGAGATGTTATTATAAAGTGGGACAACATTTTACTCCAGTTCAGTTGTACTATTATTTTGATAGATAACTTCACCCCTAATAAATAATATCTGTACGACAACAGGCTGCAGAAAGAGGAGGAGACTGCAGTGAGAACTGTTAGTTCTTAAGTGTCACTAGTGACTCGGTGTTGTGTGCAGGGATCCTGATCATTTTAGTGGCACTAATATTAGAAGGATGAAATGTCACTTTGGCCACGTGCCTTGGCAGGCCTAGAAGACGACATGTAGTATGTCTTGTGTCACATGAAGTATGTGTGTTTTGGAAAATCTCCAAAAAAGAAATTACTTGGGGCTCTTTGGAGCAGAACTGCACTTGATCTACTCCAAGCATAAATACGAAAAACTAGGAACTTGTTAATGATCTTGGAACAGCTGTTGTTTAACTGCTGAGGCAGTAAAAATTTAAATAAAATCTGGGGACAAATCCGTGGAGAAACAACTAAGTGGTAAGAATGGGTAGAGAATAAATGGACTTCTTTCTGGTAATCAGAAGTTTTATTATGATTTATTATTCCATATATAATGGGTTTTTAAAAGAGAAGCTACTGTGCTTTCTCTTCTGCTTGAAATGTCAGTTATTTACTGTCTCTTTATTTTTTAGGTTACTATTAAAATCTTAAAATGCAGATGAAGACTGGCTTGTGCAGAATCCTTCTGCTATCTTATGCAGACAAAAGGGAATCATAAACCAGGTATTAGTACAAGGTACATATTAAGGTATGTGGCTTTATCCAGCAATTACTGAAATCCGTACCCCATTTTTTGTTCAGATTTGTGATTTGATGTAGTTACGCTTCTACACTTCATCTAATACCTGACTTCAGATAATGTAATTCCTGGCATAATTCCTGCCATGTGTTATGTTTTTAAAGGACTTGAAGCATATGTACACAGCCTCTAACAGTCAACTCAAACTCTGGCCAGCCATCTGTCTTGCATCCAAACCCCCATAGTGCCACATTAATATGATGCCATGTCTGAGCTGCTGGATGTTACTGATACATTGCACTCAGAATCCCGTTTGTTTGTACCACCAACACAGTAGTTACTGATTCCGAATGGTCTTTGGCATTAATCAGAGGGCTCTGGTTTGGAAGGCCGTGTCCATGCACTCTGGGAAGCCTGCACAGTTCGGTTCGCGTGCATGCAAGTGTGTAGTGCCCTGGCTGTGGGCAGCATCTCAGTGGGGCTGACAGATAGCAAGGTTGTAACGGGAGTTCTATGCAGCTAAGTTCAATAGTTCCGGTAGTTCTGAAATTCCAAAATACCAGTTGTTTCTATAAGTAAAAGTAAATTTAAACACTGGTGGGATTTGACCAAGACGTGCAAGTTCTACTGGTAAAGCGAGAGAAATTTGTGTTAATTCTCCTGTGTTTGTTTGGCTTAGTAAAAGGACTGTAGTTGTCTCAGTAGTTGTGTTAAGAGTAAGTAAGAGAACTGGATATATAAAGGACAAGAGCAATTTATCTGTTTTGTAATCATATGTAAAAGGTGTCCCTGTCCATGGCATGGATTCAGATCAGATGATAATCTCTCTCCATATCCTGGCAACTTACTCTGTAAAGCAGAATGCATTGGCTGCCTTTGTGGCCAGGTTGCACTCTTTGCTCGGAGTGGTTTTGGACTTGGTGTTCACCAGGACCATCATGTCCTTACCTGCAAAGGGGCTTTCCAGCCAGTTGGCCTCTAGCCTGTCCTGGTGTCTGGGATTATTTCTCCCCAGGTGCAGGATTTGGCATTTCCTTCTGTTGAATGTCATGAGATCCTGTAAGCCCATTTGTCCAGCCTGTCGAGGGATCACTGGAGGGTGGCATGACACTATGGCCTTAGCAGCCACTCCTCTCAGCTTTGCTTCACCTGCAGACTTGCTGAGGATGTGCTGTCCCATCAATCAGGGCAGAAATGAAGATCTTGAAAAGGACTGGCCTCAGTACAGAGATACTCTGCTACTCACTGGTGTCCAAGAGGACTTCATGCCTCTTGACAACCTTCTAGGCCCATCTGTTCAGCCAGGTTTCAGTCCACCTCATGGTCCACTTACTGAGCCTGTAGTCTGTCAGTATTATAGCAGGGTCAAAATGATAATTGGAGACATTATGGCAGTGTCAAAAGATTTCCTAAGCCGAGGTAGACAATATCCACTGCTCTCCCCATGTCAACTGAACTGGTCACCTCACCAGAGAGGCTCTCAGGTCAGGATCCTTAAGAATTGGCAAATGACCTCTTTGTAAATCCATGTTGACTGCTGCTCACTTACCTTCTTTCCCTTCTTGGTCTGGAAATGTTTTCCTGGAGCAGTTGGTCCCTCACCTTCCCTGGGCCTGTAGTTTCCCAGGTCCTCTTTCCTGCCCTTCTCAAAGACAGGAGTGACTTTTGCTTTCCCGTGGTCCTTGCACACCTCTCCCAGTTGCCATGCTCTGTCAGCAATGGAGAGTGGCCTCACAAGGCCAGCAGCCAGATCCCTCAGCACTCATAGGAGTATCCCATCAGGCTCAGCATGTGTGACTTGTCCAGTCTGTGTTCCCTAACCTGGACCCTGTCAGCTTCTTGATACTGGGAGGGGCACTGAGGAGGTGGGAAAACGGTTGCACACCTTGTTTTGTGGTTTTGCCTTGCCCTTTACTAAGGAGTCCTGTTATTTTCTAGTAGTAGTAAAATCACAGTGTAAAAGTTATCACATAATAATGTGTAATATAAACCAGACTGTGGAAATAAGCAAGATACAAGCACCTACTCACAAAATCTAAAAAGACAAGCAAATAAAGCTCTTCATCAGAAAAACAGTACTAACAGAGAAAATGCCTAATTTTTTCATAATTTGATTCAAATGGGATTTCTTTTTTTATCCAGAGGACATTTTGTCTTGACCATGTAGCCATTGGGAATTCAGTCTTGCTTGTCACTACACAAGAGTGCCACTGTGGATGAGAGCCATTTGGGAACCTCAGTGTTTGGCAGGTTTCCCAGGCATCTCAGAATTTTTCTGTCAACAGTTTCCTTCCTGTGAAGGGAAAAACGGATGGTCAAGGTTCCTTGGAGATACAAGTGTTCCTTTCACTGGCTAAATAACAACTCCTTGTCTCAATGAAGTGATAAAAACCTTTCTTCCTCTTCCCCCATTCCTCACTTGTGTGTGGACTTTAGGCTGCAGCGTGAACGTGGCTGACAAAGTGTAATGGCCTGATGAAACTGTGTTAAGTGTTGTGCCAGGCTGCCTGTTCCTGGGCTTCCTGAACAGAGGGAGCTCCAGGGAACCTTGGGGAGGGCTGTCTGAAAAATTGCTTCCATTTCTCAGCTCTTTATCCAACTGTATTTCCTGATGTGTTGCTGTTATTTGCCATTTGAGTCTTCTTAAGAGCTCTACTTTGATGACAAAAGTACACTTTCAAGGAAGTTATCACTTAAGTGTCCTTTAACTCCTCAGCCTGAATCATACTTACTTCTTGCAAATTTTCCTCTCCATTGATTGCATTAGGTTTCAATGAAAGCCGCTGGTGGCTGCACACCCTCAGAACTGAAGACAGCTGGTACATTGTGATGATGTGCAAAATGCTGCTCTGCACCTTGGGAATTACAAGGACCATGGGGTGAGAATATAATCGCGTTGGCACCTATTAGAACTTCTGTACTGGTTTTGTGCTCAGTTTTCAGTTTGTTAGTACTATTTTTGCGCTTGACAGGTGTATTTTTTTTTCTTGGTATCTCTGTGCTCTTGGGCACACAAATAATGCTGTTATACAATAAAATAGTAACTAAATCTGTCACACCTGGCTGAAGGTTGGAGAAGGATGAACTGATCATTCTCACTTAAGCTGTCTTCTCTCTGCTTGCAGACAGGCCAGACCTGTGAGACCTGAGGGAAGAGGGCTGTTTGAAATGATAGCAGGGGACTCAGCCTGGAGATGGTGTGTCCCCCACCAATAAGTCAGCTTGGAAAAGACATGAGAAGAATGGGAATACAACATCTGCTTGTGAGCTCCAAGACCTCTTCCTGCATGAGGAGACAAGTTTCAGCTTTTGTGATGTTACTGTCTTCAGCCTCTGGCACAGAAGGTCATGCCAGTCCAGCATTTCATAGCAAAGCTGATGTTGGCCTACTTTAATGTAACTGAGGTACTGATGCCCTTTTTGTCTAGACTGTACTCGAAGCAGATTTTCTTTCTAGAAACAGCAGTGTTAAAGGAAATGCGTGTCAGTAAAAGGATTAAAGTTTGTACATGCTACAAGAATAGTAAGAGTAAATGATACATTAAATGACTGCTCCTTGGTTCAAATGATTGCTGCTGGACTTAAAAAAAGTCTTTAAATAATTAAGAAAATATTTTCAAGCCCTACAATATATGACAAAAAATGGGAAGGTGGTAGGGTTTAAAGAACAAACAGTAATGTGGATTGTGTTTAGGTTGCAATAGTTTAGAAGAACACAAAAGTATTAATTACCTAGAGAAAAATGGTATCAGCCAGTGACAGCTGAACAGAACTCAAAGGAAATGTTAATCATAGGGGAGATTACAGCTGCAGTAAGCTGTCTGTACAGTTGAGTAGGAAGTTATGCTACAAATACCCGCTGTCTTAATGTAGCCCAGTAAAAAGATGAAAAACCATGAATGAATAATGAAAAACTAATTTTATGTGCTATGATTTGAACATTGGCCTGTAACATATCACCAGAGTTTTTTCCAGTGTTGCCTTAGCTATTGTAAAACTGTTACAAATTAAATGAGTAACAGGATGTTTATTTTCTATTTCCTGAAATCAGCAAGGCTTGACAGGAACCTCACCCAGTTAAGTCCTGCAGTGGGAACCGAATTAAGTTGATGCAGTTGTAGATCCTGGGCACAGACTGGTGGTGAAGCAGCTTTGTAGAGGCTGATCTGGGGCCCTGAGGGACAAGTGAAGAAGTGTCCAACCACATGCTGGGCTCCATTAGAAGATCACAGCTAATCAGGGGCCAGAAGAGCAATCTCTCCTCTCTGTTCAGCACTTCCAAGACTGCAGCTGAAACACTGAGCCCAGTTCTGGGCTCTCGAAGACAAGACAGATGTGGGAACAAGCCCCGTGGAAGCCACTGGGTGAGCATTGTTTCAGTACACGGAAGTGTTGCACCACACCATTAATAAACACAGTGCAAGTCAGGACTGTGTGGCTGTACTTACCTGGACTCCCTGCACTGTGGAACCACTGGGGGCTTCCTGGTAATCATCTGGTTTCAGGAAGGGTGGATGCAGGGGACTTGGTCTGGGGAGGTTCACTTGTGGTTTTAGGGATCTTAAACCTGCTATTCACAGAACGAACTATTCTGATATTGACACAGTAGAGCTGACAGCTCCAGGAAGGTGAGGGAACTTTGAAAGCCTTTAAATCTCCTCTGCAAGCTTTTCCAGACAGGTTGTCTCACCCAACTTCCTAAAGCATTTTTGAGAAAAACAACTATCAGCACAGCCTGTACAGGTAGGAGGGGCTGGGACAGCACCTTTCCCTACCCCACTCCCACTGGATGACTGTATTCAGTGTAAGACAGGCCTAACAGAGCTTTCTTCCCCAAATTCACCTTCTCCGTTCTTGGCTAGGGAAAGTCCGTACAAGTAACAGCTCCAGGGCACAAGACTCCTCAAGATAAAGTGGGAGTCAGTGATATAGACTGAGATGTCAGCACATGAGTAATCCTGTCTCCTCAGGCTCTGGTGGCCCACGCCCACACTACTGCAATGAATCCAGTTTTGGAGAAGGCACTCAGCCCGAGGTAGATGTGACAATGTCTTCAATTCCCATACACATCGTTTGGGTCCTCTCAGCAGCAGAGCTGTGCCTTCTCTTAAGAGCAACAGGCACACCAGAGGAGGGAGGCAACGGGAAGGTCTGACTGTAACTGCACCAGTGCCACCAGTAACTGATCAGAGGAGTTCCTTACACTTCAGATCATGTAGGAAGTATTACAGAAATTCTTGGAAAAAGATTCAGTTGTAGCTACCACGCATGGCAGGCTGTGGAAAAACATGTGCCTTGAAATCAAAAAGAACCATCTTCTGCCTGGTCCCTTCCTCCAGGCTCAGATACCTGGCTGATATCTGACATCTGAGAGATCCCTTTTAAAGCTGAATTTTTCCTGCTGCCTCAGTTTTGCTCAAATTTGTAGTGTGTGGTGTCTTTTTCAGGTACTTTTTTCCAAACTTGTCTTTGTCCCTCACTCATACATTTTAAGACACATTCAGAAGGTGAAAAATATTTTCCTTGTTTACATGGGACATAGAAAATCAGGAATTTTCAAGTGTCAGAATTCAGTGATGGGCTTGCAGTGCATGCCCATGCTGCAGCAGCTTAAAAACACATGGCCTTTATAGTTCTCCTGCCTTCTTAAAAGACAAGACTCCATTTTGGACTCCAGCCAAACTAAACACACTGCTCCAGGAATGCATCCTGCAGGGTTGTCACTGCTCCCATGATCCTGGGCAGCCACCACTGACAGACTGACCTAAGGAAAGACACGTTATACTGGCTGTTTTCCAGTACCATATGGAACGGCACACGGTGGTAACAGAATTACAGCAGGGACAGACAAGCAGAAGATTTTGGGACAGTTCCTGTGCACTTGGAGCAGTCCTGGCTGGCTAAGATGGCTGCTGAACGCTGTGCTGTCTCTTCCCCATACTGGAACAGCTTTCTTAAATTCAGACTGATCAAAACCCATCTTGTTTCTGCATTTGGGTGCAGAAAGCACAGAAGACCTGTGACATGGTCAGCTACATCACCCTCCAACCTTCAGTACCTGTGAAAAAAGCCAGGAACAGCAGTACTGGTGATGGAGCACTGCAGGTAAGGACCCCATGGCCTTCAGAACCATTTGCTACCACTGCAGTTCATGGGAACTGCAGCTGCAACCCCTGCTGGTGGCAGCAAGAAGAAACTGAGCAAGTACTTCACAGGTATTTCTCCACAGTGCCTAAAGAATTGTTTTTTATTGTAGCTACTTTCTCTTCATCCTTTGTCCACCAAAACCTTTTTCAGCAATTGGATAAAAATCATACAATAGAAACGGACAAAACCCAGCTTCAAACAGCTTTTCATACACTTCTTATGCATCTTCAGTAGGGATTCTGAATTTGTATTGTCAACTAAAAGAGAAAGATGGCTGCAAAATATCCATCCCTTAATAAAGCATCATGAAACCCAGATTTCATTCCCCTGTTCTGTAGAACTCCTCCCTCTCTCCCAAGTGCCTCAAGACAAAAACAATACAATCCCCCAGGCCAACAGCCTTTGACAAACTACTTGCTTTATCAACTCTTGGCGCATTACTAGGCATTTTTTAGGTTAGACTGTACAACAGTTTCTAAATAGCATCTCTTATCATTTGGACATTTGTTCAAAATACCTTTTATCCCCGCCTGGAGCAGCTCCAGCATTTCCCACTGGGAGGTGCTGTACAGCAGGTGCTGTACAGAGCTTGTCCCACACACACTGTGCTGCCATACGTCCTATGCCAGAGTAACTGCAAGGGGCAGCCATGTACATGAAAACTCACACTCCAACATAAGGAAACACGAGCGTCCCCTTTCCTTATGCATCATCCAGGGTTATGCACAGTGACTAAAATTTCAGCTACACAAAATTCCAAGTGCTGGCACTGACATACCTGATTCTCAGCCAGTACCTTTCATGCATCTCAGGCGTTCACACTTAGCAAAGTGAGGTATCTAACATATTTCAGAGGAGTGGAGGTATCAAGTCTGTTCAAAACCAAAACTTGTTAAAGTTTCATCAATACTGTGCAAAAACATAAGCAACTATTCTAAATGAAAACAGAAATGAGTGTTTGTATGTCATGCTGCTGTTCTAGTTTTATATAGCTTAATGTGACATTCCACAAAATTGGTGTCCTTTGCTACTCATTTGGCATCTCTTAGATATGAAAGATTTAAACTTCCAAGAACAAAAAATTAAAAGCTGGTTAATTGAACTTCATACATCTGCACCATTTTGATGGTGAGCAGACAAAATCATCAAGAATTTATGCACAACAGTTTTGCTAATAATATAGGCACATAGTGGCATGTAAACTACACATGACAACTAGAACAGCAAAGGCACGATCTGGTTTGTTTTTTCCTACCTTTCAAGATGTTGGTTAATTTACAAAGAAAAATATTCTATACTCCATGCAGAAGTATTACATTTATATCTTACAGCACAGGACCATTACAAAACTGCTGTCATCTGATAAAATGGTTCATTTAAATAAAATAATAACATTAATAATTATAATAAAATTAAAAGATAGCAGCTTTTTGCACTGAGGAACTGAATTTCTGAATTAAAGAACAACATGTGTTCTCTCATCTGTCAGGCTGAGAACATCTGAAATTCTCTGCGTATCTTCTTGCCTACAGAAAGCACTGCTTGCACACTGAAGGTAGTTACAAGTTTTCTGGTTTGCTATTTTCAGCTTGTGTTTGTTTTTCCAGATGTCACCTAAGACCACAAAAGTTAAGATGTCTGTTAAACTACCAGCTGCTTCTCTACTACCAAAGCAGGTTTAATCAGTGATATAACTGGGAACCTGACTGCAACCCTCTATGAAATGAGCCTGTTCAGATTCTTTGTTCACACCTGCAGACTGAACTCTGTTAGTTCAAAGGGAATCACTCTAAGCCTAACTGCTGTCTCATGGAGAGACAGGAACAGGAGTAGTTTTAAACCAGAACACAGCCCTCAGCAACTTAAAAGTTAAACCTAATGCAGTCATTTTAAAGTGTAATTTCTGCCCACGGCACAAATAATATGACAGTTCTGCATTTCCCATAGAAACCTTAGAGTAAGTAGAAAACTTCAGTTTACAAATGAAGAAGATCTTTAAAAAAGACATTTCATGTAATTGCCTTAAATAGTTCTTATATGCACCATTCCACATTGTGGAAAAGCTGAAATATGCAGTCTGGACTCCACAAGTTAAAGAAAAACAGAATTATATGTATTGGCACAAATACTTACATCTACATCTGTATAAAGTAAAAAAAGCTGACAACCCTGTCCCACCAGTGCAGCATATTCAACTGCTCTCCAACACACACTTCCTGTGACTGCCAACAAGCGACAGTGAGCTGAGAATTGAGTCTTCAGAGTGTGGTGCCAAAAAGTTCCAAACTGCTTTGTCAGTCTCTGAACAGAGGAATCAGAAGTATATCCAAAAAAGTGTCAGTCCACTCGGCATGCTCAGTGGTCCTGCACCTGCACTCTGTAAGCTCCTATGAGCAGCTTTACCTGTAAAAGCAAACGAAGGTTTCCATATCAACACTGGTCACAGGTAATTTTGCTGTGTTAAAAGCTCCAAATGTAGGAATGGCACAAGAAAAGGCACACAATTGCTACTGACTGAGAAAGGAAAGAAGAGGAATTACAAAGTCCTTAATAAAATCAGTTTATAGTAGCCCTACTGAAATATGGATGGCTTGTTAAAGGACTCCAGTAGAATACTGCAGCATCAGGTGGTGTTTGAACAAGTTATCTCGAAATCTGAACCAGACAAACATATACTTCCATCTGAATACACCTTTTTCCACTTAAAAAAACTTAAAAGAAAGCACAGTAAAACATTTAAGAGTATAACTTCAGTGCAACTTTTAAATCTGATGATCTGGAAAATTTAGTGGTGTGTCTTCCTATGATAAAATAAATGTTACCAGAACAGGATTTGTCTTGCAACGTAGTGGCAAGTATTGTCCAAACCACCTGTAAAATGCCACAGACTATTTAAAAGCAGAGTGCATACCCTAGTAAGTATTTCCAACACACAAGCAAAAACATCTGTATGGAAAAAAAAAAAAATCTGGACACTCCATGTATCTTTCAGTCATTAAATTCACAATATAGATGGAGAAAATGCTTAGCTGGAACATTAGTTTATCCTAGTGCATGAATTATTCTGACTGCAGCATAAAAACATGTAATTATGACAGAACTAACTCTTGGCAATGTTCCTAAGTTCTGGCAATGTCACAGGATGGAACTGTAACTGATGGAAACTGGGATAAGCAGACAGTGGAAAATCCTTAGTTTTACATTTGCAACATACAGCTAGAAGCATTCAGACTATGGAAGAGTTATTTTACAACAAATGAACACACACATTTAACTTTGAGAACATTTTGTACCTTGGCAGCAGGAGCTTCTGTCAACCGTATGAAAAGCTTATTAAGGCCTGCAGTAGGGCTGAAAGAATAAATAAAGTGACTATCCTACGAGGAAAAAGAAAATGGACAGAGTTAATGGTAGGTTATGGCTGAAAGAGCTATGTAAGAGGACTAACAGAACACAACATTTTCACAGTGCTTTTTTTGAAAGAACATTGTGTATGAACCTGTGATGCAACCACTGAGAAAACAAGAGGACTTCAAAATTGTGCAGAGTGATGCATTTAATAGATAAAAACCCCCTAGAAATTAATTATTAGAACTTTCAGGTAGATTGTTAAGAAAATATTTAAGAACTTACTTGGGTCAAAAATGTGAGAGGCTTGGTCAATTAGAGAAGAAGCCTCAGTCCTAGAATAACAGAAGGGTGGAGGCTGGAGGAGAGCTCTCCAGGGCATCTAATCCAAGCCCCCTGCTCAAGCAGGGCCACTTACAAGCAGGCTGCTCAGCACTATGGCCCTGACTTTTAAGTTACAAATATTTATGGAATCTAGCACAAGCAAACTTCATAGTTCTCTCCATATACAAAGAAAATTAAGTTTCATCGTGATAAAAAATATGCTTCATCACAATACTGTAAATTCAAACTACAGCACTGAGATTTCCCAGGCTGCTCCATGAAGACTTTATGAAGTAGTTTTACAGTCAATCAATTATATGAAAAGATTTACCAAAAATACAGGGAGCTGGAATTTGTCGTTTAAAACCACAGCTTGTACACTGCATGATCCACAGAGCCGAGCAATAACTTCTTTACCAAGGAAATTTGCATGGAAAACAAAGAGAAGAATTCCAGATCCTGAAAGGTAAAGCAGTTCAGTTACATGAATTTGAAATGAGATCCAGTATTTAGAAGTGCCTACACTGGACCTTTGAAGACAGGTACACGTACGTATACATAAAAACCATTATATGGTGTATATCTATTCTAACGAACCAACATGCAAAAATCCCATTTCCCAAGCCAGTGGATGCAGAAAACAACTGGCTTTGTCACCAAATTAAGGACTTTTGGCAGCAGAAATAATTTTATGTGGCTATTAGAAAAGAATGCAAAATGGAAACAGCAATCCTCAGCACAGTTCACTTCTGTGGTTTCAGGTTTACCCAAAGAGAGTTACGGAATTTAGTGTGGTTTGGGTCAGTCAAGAGAACAGACAACTGAGCCCAGTCAATTAAAGATCTTTATGAAATGTACTCAAATTCAATATGCAGCAACTTTACCCACAAATGCTTCATTTTAATACATAAACTTACATAAAGTTTCTTAATTCTCTAAGATTAGATACCTATAATCAAGAACTGGAAAACTTATCCAACAATGCTGAACAACCAGAAAACTGAGCAGATATAACCACTTTCAATCTTAGTTTAAGTGGATTCTAATAGTGACACTGATCTATCACTTCGAGAAAAATCACTATCAGTAGATATTTCCCTGATATACTCATCAAAAATGACTTAGCTAAGCCAAGCAGCAGAGAATAGTATCTGAATTCCTGGAAGAATACAGAAACATTCCGAAATACCTTGGGAATTTGATTCCCAGCTTTTTCCAAGGGTTTGTGGGCAAAACCAAGTTGATTGCAGCTGCTTCCTTTTCCTAGTATTTCTAGACTGCATTTGTCTCAGGGCAGTGCTGGGACTACATTCCAGGCCCCAGCACATGACCTACTGTCTACAAAACAAAAGGGTCCACTACAAGATTTTCTCTAGTAAGCTGAGATTTTCCTGAATCATTAATTCCAAGGTAAAGGTAAAACACTCCTTTCCTGTGATGCCTGTCACTGAGCTAATGTAGCCCATGAACAGAAAAAAGCTGACACTGTGCATGGCAATTTCAAAAAACCACACACAAACCCTACCCATAATACATCAAAATATAATTGCTCTCCCTATGCTCCATAATTAGAGCGTTCTTAATGTCATATACTACAAAGTCATACAAAAATAATTTTGCATAGGAGATAATTTAAAATATGCTTTAAATATATTGTTCTACCTCTTTGAAACAAACAAAACCCTCACCACAACAACAAACCCCTCCTTACCTTCTGGCACATTTTGTGGAGGTTTATAGTTAAAATCCATAGAAAAGTCCGGCCCTTCACAGAGACGATGACACGCAATTGGGAACACTCGCTCCAGCAAAGTAAGGCGGGTTTCAAAATACTTCCTGATGGTATCTTCTGCTACGTTTGAGAGCCTGAAAGACCAAACAAGTGAGGCCTGTGCTTCACACAGTAAATTATTTCAGCAGACATAGTCCAAGCCCCAGCTGACACACACACACAAAAAGGGATTCCAGATCACCTTTTTAGATTCCTGATTTTCAGGAGTGAATGCCTTCATCACTAGCACTGATGCATAGATGAACCACAGGCCCCAATACTTTGTTAATAAAATAATTTATCAACAATCTGTTTGTGAAATTCAACTTCTGGGTCCAAAAAAATAAAATGTTAATACAAATGCACTACAGTAGATCAAAAAAAAGAATCTAACTAGCCACATATTTTGAAGGCTTTTTATACAGAAAGATATCCCAGAAACATCCATATACACCTGGTGGCTAAAGAGACATCACCACTTTCCCAGCCTGACTGAATTATCAATCTGCCTGCAAGTACGACATAAAAATAAACAAGTACATCCCTGTGTAATTTTACTGGCAATACTACTGGAAAAATGCAGTTCCCAGTTAATCTCTGTGAATAACACAGTGAAAAAGTAGCAATACTACCACTAAAATAGGCAAAGTGGGGGTTTTGTTTGTTTTTTGGGGGGGTTAGGGAGGCAGGGGGAGCGAGCAGCCCAGCCTTCAAAGAGAGACCACATGACCCACCGGTGTCTGGCACCTTTGCAGGCAGGTTACTCAGTAATCCTCTTCAGAAAGCTGTTTTGTCAGAAATGGGTTTTAAATGCTTTAGCACAGCAAACGTCCCGCCTGTGGCAGCTTTGTAGCTTTTTCAGTTATTATTCAGAGCACACTTCCCCGCCCCCCCCACACTAAATGAGACTATCATCTGCAGAATCTAAAACTTCAGTGTTTCACTGGAAAGAAACGAGAACTGCCATGCCAAAGCAAGCCCCAAAGCCCATGTAGCCTATTTTCCAGATCCTTGACAAAGCCATATTAAATATGAGAAATTAAACACCCCTTTTTTGGTACACTGTCCTATTTTCCAGCAATCTGATTAAGAGCCATCCAAAACTAGAAACTGCAGCCAAATCACATCTCCTTGGATCTACTTAATCCCTTCTAAAATCCCGTGTATTTGTGACCACAGCATTTTGCAACAATGAGATCCATGATTCAGTTTTGCTGTGCAAAAATATTCCTCCACTTCAAACCTATCACTAGATCATTTAGTAGGATGGCCTGCAGAACCTGTCTCACTGCTTTGGGTTATTTTCTGTTGTTGTTTCCTGATTTTAGATTTTGACCTTTTAACCATTTTATTTTCAGTTCCACTACTATATTGTCCTCCTTTCTGACTGACAAAAAGCATTGAACTGGTATTTTCAGGTAATGAGTCCAAAAGCTTCCTGAATTAGCAAGAGCTGTGGTACCCCCTGTATAGTTCACATCAGCAGTGATACCCTCTGGACATCAATTTTGCAATCATCAATATTTAATTTCAACTGCCACTTCACTAGCAAAATTACATGGTCAAGATCTTTTAAAAACTCATTATTTAGATTAGCCAAAACTGAAGGTGGCAGATATTACATAGGAAACAAACTGGAAAAGGCATCAAATAGTGAATGAGTGACAAAGTCTCACTACACTGAATAGCGGACACCAGATGACTTCTCTGAATGCTTGCTGTTGCCTTCAACATCTTAACTAACAAGTCATGATTTGTTCCCTTGGGCAAGAATCAGCATACTCCATTCACCTACTTCAGCTACCCCTGCTCACTTTAACAAGTTTCCTGTGTCTGAAAAAAAATATTATTTGCTTTTATGCTTTTAGGACTTTTTTTTTTCCTTTTAGCCTTCTACAAGAGAAAAACATTCCTTAAGTGTTCATCTGGTCAGGACAGAAGTTTGATACAGTGATCTACGATACCTCAGACAAACCTTACAGGGCACTAAAAACACTGGTATCACAATACTTTCCTCCTGGTATGAACCTGGATCCAAACATGTTACTTCAGCAAAAATCAGTAGCACAAAATCTAGCTGGAAACCAATCCCTGCTGGTGCACCTGCAAGATCAATACTGGGTCTGGGCCTGTTTAACACCTTAATTAATGACCCAGAGGATGGTGCAGCGAACCCTCAGCACACTGGCAGATGAAACAAAACTGGGAGGAGTGGCTGAGACCCTCTGGTGTATTTCTGTCATCTATGACAGACGTTGACAGGCTTGACAAGTGGACTGACAGAAACCTCACGATGTCCAGGTATCTTTAGGAAGTTTTGAAGGACCTGACAACCTCTTTGAGCAGCCTGTGCCAGGGCTCCATCACCCTCAACAGGAAAAATGTATTTCCTAATGCTCAGAGGTAGCCTCCTGTGTTCCAGTTTGTGTCCATTGCCCCTTATCCAGTCACTGGGAACCACTAAAAAGAACCTGGCTCCATCCCCTTTACCCTGTCGCTTCAGGTGTTTTTTGATTGACACACATTCACCATTACAGGGCAGTTTCTGGAAAGATAAGATTTAAGAAGTCAGCTGATGGGAAGCACAAGAGACCTGAGGCAGAAAACAGCCAGGGCTTTCTAAACACTGAAAAAGTTTGGACTATAAACTGCTTGATAGATTGTCTTAGATTACACAGATGAATCATTGGGACTAAATCATCATGAAACAAGAAAAAAATCTTGCACTGAGACAGTCTTCTTCCAGCACTAAGTAAGTATTCATGGCAAAATCTCACCTGCTGCAGAAGCCCTTAGACCCTCCCTGAGTCTTCTCCAAGTTTAGAGATTGCTGGTTATAATTTTCTGCCCTAATACATTAACTACCAGTATTCCTCCAAATGGATATTTGAAGAGCTTGCTCCTTCTCTGTATGTCTTTGTTTAGCCCAGTGTATTTTTACATGATCATATGACATGAACACTTCACGTCACATATGCTGCACTGCTCTTCAGTCATTCTGCATGATGATGATGTTGATTTCCATCATCTACTGGCATGAAAGATTCATCCCTGGCACTTTCAGCTCACAGCTGATGTTTAAAGGTCCAACAACACCACAACCACCTGCACAGACTTTTCATGGTGTTTCTGCTTGGTGTTCTTTTGTTTGATTTTTTTCCTATGCTTTCTAGCAAGGTATTTTATTTGGCATGCCCTACTAAGAGCTTACATTCAATGGTCCAGTGCTTATACACTTCTAAGTTTTCACAATTGCTGTACCTTTAGTTAAAGGCATCTTTCGCTTCTAGGAATTACCTTTTCCTCCTTTCCAAGCTATTACACAGTGTTTGAAGGTGTATGCTGATCTTGTTAGCTCACACAATTTTGATTTCACATGATTTGCCAGTTAGCTATCTGCCCAAATCAGATATGTTTTCTTTCCTGACATTTTCCCCTCTTTTCCTTGACTTAAACCAAAATTATGACATGTCTAGTACTGCAAACTTCAGCAGAACAAACTTCCAAGTACAGTTCACTCACGTTTCCAAGTGGCTCCTGAGCTGCTCATACACCAGTACGTTATTGCACTTTTCAGCAAAATGCATGGCGCTGTTTTGATGCTTGGACAAAATGTTGCAGTCGGCTCCATTTTCAAGCATGAGCCGCACTATATCAGAATTCCCTCTTTTACAAGCCTGTGTGGGAAAGGTGGAAGGACAGAAAACAATGACAAACTAGTTAGAACAGCGTGTAACGTGAGAGTAAGCAGAATTGCAGAAGTGAATTAAAATCCAAAATTAGTTACAATTCAGAAGTTTAACTATTTGCTCTGTGAATGGTAACACAGCTTAAAACTCAGGAACACACTCCATAAATATTTTATCTTTATCCAGGCAATACTACAGACCCAATCTACAGAAGCAGCAATACTCAGGATTACCAACCAGACATAATTAGAAAAAAAAAATAGATAAAGCAAACCCCAAAAGTTCTGTGAAAACATCTGATCTGCTGGAGTTCAGTAACTGTAAATTTTCTTGCAATAGTTTACCTGAGTAAATATGTTTCTGTAGAACTATTTAGAAATGATTAAAGTAACATTTCCAAGTGCCTGTTTTTCTATGCATCTCAGTTTAAAACGGTACTTTGGGTATGCAGTGAATTTACAGAATTTGTCCCAGACTGGTATGTAGCTATGTCAGACAGCCACTGTTATCCTCTGTGTAAATGTTCAAGGCTGTTCACTGTTCACTTACAGCAAGAATTTCAGGGCAAATCAACCAAAGACTTAACAAAAGCACAGGAAAATCTAAAACCAGTTTTACTTTGAAGAATGCAAACACATGCTCTTGGTCACTTGTTTTCAAATACTTCACACAGATAAACTAGGGAAAGGCACAAGAAACACAAGATTTTTATGTTTGTAGGGCCTTTCAGAAGTCAGCTCCTGAAATTTATCTCTGCTCTGAACTTTGACCTGTTCCTTCAATCCATAATCTTCCATAAACAGAACAACCCACCTGCCTTCTTCAAACCAAAAAACACAGAAAAATCTCACACCACCAGACAGAAAGGAATTGAATGCTAAGGTATTTTTTCCTGTCTTAAAAAAAGTATGATCAAACTTGTAAGGTTAAGTAAGAGTGACTTGATAAACACACTGATAGGTTTATCCACAAAGGGCTAACCTTGTTCCAGTAAGTTACTGGAAATGAAGATCCTATTCTTTGTATCTACATCACAAAGCAAACATCCGGAATAAGTCACTGTAGGCTGTTGCCCTGGAATTTTGTAAGCCTTCTGGTTTTAACCTTGGAGTCAGATTCTTTTCACACGGATTCATGTAAATAGTAGCCGATGTTTACTTAACGGTATTTTCTGTTTTTCATTCCTTTTGTGATATGACAACTTTGATGAGCACCTTTCTTCTCCAGTGAGATGGAGAAGGAAGTGACATGCTCTCCAATCCCTTGTGGAGTTGGGATGTGTATAAGAATGAGATAATGTCAATAAATCGATGTCATTTCCTCCTTTCTGCTGAACCTGGCAGGTGTAAGAGCGTCTTTATTGTGTCTCCCCGGACACAGTAGGCTGCTAATTGGTTTGTATAGCTGCGCATCAAAGACTGTTTCATGGAAGTAGCCAAATCATGAAGAGATTTTGGATTGAAGTGGCTGAGGAAACCACAAATGAGTTGTTGTCTTCAGAGAAAATGCGAAATCCCCACACTTGTTAAACCTCACAGAGGGCAGAATAGAAACAATATCACATTGTCTGGGCAGGAAAGCTTCTGTAACCTCTTCGGCAAACAAACTACACTAACAGCCTACATATAAATACAGCAAGCTTATCCAAAGGGGAACTTGGGTGAAATTCACTGACATAAAGAAAAAACACAAACTGTTTTAAGAGTATTAGAATTTTCCAGTTACAAAAAATCTAAAAAAAAATTTAAAAGTAAAAAAAAAACCATGAAAAAAAAAAGTCAAAATTTCCTTTGTGACTTGGGAAGTAATGGTGCAGAACAGGCACTGGGAATTAAGACTGCAAATCAGCTATTTTATTTCTGGCCTGCAATAAAACAGCAAGTGCCAATCACAGCAACACAAGTGAAAGATTCTCCTTTCTGGAATTTTTCTCTTCCTGCTGACAATCTGATTATCTCAGCTGGAAAACCACATCTGCATTTCTTTGAGCCAAACAACTGAAGAGAATGATGAGCCACATTTACCACTGTATGCTGAAGGCATCTGCATTTATTGTTTAGATATTACAGTACATTAAAGAAACGGATTAAAACTCTGCTTAGAGCAACTATGTACAGTATTTTTGTTTCAAATGTGGTATGTGTCCCTGAAATGAATGCTACAAATACATTATTAGTTTGGCAAAAGTATTACTATTAAACCATGTAAGGACAAACACAGAATTTACCTTCATTAAGGCGGTTTCACCACTGCTCTGCTGCATGTTCACATATGCTCCAGCTTCCAGAAGAATAGCAACAGTTGTTAGAAAATTCTGGGGAAAAAAACAAACCAAAACCACAATACAAGTAAGTAAAAAATATTCTGATTTTGTTTCAGAATATAAAATGACATTACTTAAAATTCATCCATAGAATTCAAAACATGAGTTATGACAGTTAACACTGTTCTCTCCAATGGCTAATAAGAGCAGTTCATACTTAGGCAACTGGATGGCCCTAATTATTTACAATTCTTACTTTTTTTTTCCAACTCTTGCAATAATAAACATCACAGGAAGGAAGCAGTGTATTCGCACCTGCCACCAAACTGGCTCCCTTCTGGCCTTCTATCTCCTGTACGTGGGAAAGCACATGGACCAACTTGAACAGAAGAGTGCACCCATGAAACCCTGACTTGCTCCAACTTACTGGTTTAGCTGGTCTTAATTTGGGAAGAGCTTGCCACTGTGTCCACTGCCCAATTGCTGTAAAATAGCAAACCCTGTTTAATCAGAGACTTTCTTTCTTTCTAAGTCTGTCCAGTTTGGATCCTGTGTAGCCAGACATCGTAACAAGCAATTCTAGCACAAGAACTTCAGCTCTCATAACAGACAAAAAAAAATCAGATACCCTCTGCCTCCACTTTTCCTCCTATGATATTCTCTGCTCAGGGCAGGGTTTGTGATCAGAACTTATTTACACTACAATAACCACAGCTGCTGAAATTATGCACTTAAGGTCACCCTGCTGTATCTTGCTAACTACTTTTTAAGCATCATCCAAAGATAAAAAATTATGTCCACCTTTGAACATAAGTAAAAGAGCCCAGAACCCCAAATACAATAATAACCAAGCCAACCTTTTCAGCTGCATGTATCAATGCAGTGGTTCCATTTTTCTGTCTACCATTAACTTTAGCTCCTTTCCTGATCAGCACCCGCAGAAGGTCATCGTGCCCTCCAGCAGCAGCAAGCATTACCAGGGTCATTCCACTTGCGTCCTGGAAGAAGAACCATTAAAAAAAAAAAAGTTCAAATACTTCAAGATAAATCAAAGCTGCAAGACAAAAACTACAAATGCATCAACAGGTTTCACAAAGACTTCCCTCCCTGGCAGAAGAATTCACACGTATATGGCTGCCAGACACCAGCGAACTATCACCTCCCACTTCTCTGGTCTGCAGGTGCTACACTCTGAGCTCCATAATCTGCAAAATCTGTAATGTTTGGAGGACCAGAACGAGAAGCAGGAAAACCAGAATGAAACAGGAAGAAAAGCTGGAAGGTATTTGAGGGTGGGGAAGACAGCAAGACTGTGGGAAATACAAGTCAGCACCCCTGCAGAAAAAACACTATGGCTCAAGTCAGCTGCTCCCACAACATTGCTTTTTGATTTTATCAGAGTCTAAGTACAAAGACACTTTGTGACCAGCCAGACTCCTCATTCATTCCTGCATTTTTCACCAGACCTTACAACTCACAGAACACATGCTTGGCATCAGTAGTTCATTTGGCATTTTCCCTATTATGCTACAGAAGTCGTAGCATAATGTGGAGTTCTAAAAATGCTACGTAATACAACTACACAAGATCATCAGTGAAAATACCAGTACTGGAGATTTTAAAACTCAGAAATGGAACTACAGTACTATTTAACAGGAAAATAGATCCTTGAAAGTAAACCAGTAAGAACACAGCTGATGACAAATTGGCAGAAAACTAATTATGAAGTGAAGGGGTCCCAGTGTGTCAAACAACTTTCACGTTTTTAGGGGTTTTTAGAGTTTTGTTTCCCATGTATAATGTTTTACACAGTTTAGCCATTTGAACTGATGGTTAGCATTCCTTATAGCATCCTTATAGCACATTTAGTCAGTTAAATACACTGGGCAATTTTCCTGGAAAGCTACTGGCATGGTTCTATCAAACTTCATTTTTTTCTTGGAAGAAATGGATAACAAATACTGAAAATTCCAAGTCTGCACTCCTTTTTGACACCTTGTGCTTTTTTACCCAGAAGAGATGGAAATCTGCTACAACACAAGAGGGGAAAGTTTTTCAAACAAATCAAAATTTGTGTTCCTCCCTCCTACTGTCTTCCAATACTTCTCCTGCAGAAAAATTACCTCTTGATCCAGATTATATTTTTCATTTGAAGAAAGCGCCATCTTCACTGTCATGTAGTCTCCACTTTTAACAGCATCTCTCAGGAGAGCTAGAAAATAAATTCAATGCTGTTATAGGATATTTCCCTTCGAAATGTCAGCTAAGAAATACCCCTTCTTCCCAGAAAATACTCACTACTTGATATTGGTTCTGCTGATACATGATTCTCATCTTCTCCATCAAGATGTTTCTGGAATTCTTCTAGTGTCAGCCATTCTAACTGCATGTCCATACCCAAACTCAGGACTTGCTGCTTGCCATCTATCATGTATTTAATTTTGTGGAAGAAAAAAAAATGTAAAATAAGTGACAAATCGTAAATTTTCAAGCCAATGAATGCTTGCCCTTGCTTCAATGTACAGCAGCTTGACATACTACTACTTCTACTTTCCATTCAAATAGACTCTGGCAGTCAACATGGAATGGTTCTCAGCAGCAAAGGCTACATTACAAACAAACATAAAATGCTTTTACTTGAAATACACTGTTCATTTGTTGTAATAAATAAGGCTAAAGTGATTAAGGGAAGGTGAACACTCCATCACTGCAGTGGCAGAAACACTGGAAAGTCACTGAGAAGATATCAGTGAGTTTCAAAAGTAAACTTCATTTCAACCCCCTACAGAGACAAGAACTGGAGCACTAGAGATGCAAGCAGGAATAGAGAAACTATCAGCTACCAGTGTTCTCCATTTGACACACATCTGGTACTTCTCAATCACCTCCTGCAGCAAGGCAAGTCCATGTGTCTGGTTCATCTCTTACATTTCTCCTTTCCTTGTACATCTTGCTGTTTTAATTCTTCTACAAATTTATATTCTAGCAAAGATTCTTCTCTTTTGCAATTATTCTCATAATATTCACTTTTTTTTTTCTTCTGAAGCTACATTAAACAATTCAAATGCACTTTTAATGTCCTTAAAGCCTAGAATATTAAGACAGTTACCAAGAGTGACTACTTGAGCCACTAAAGACTATTACATAACAAAATTTAAGTAAATGACCAGCATCCATTTAGAAAAGATCTGTTCTCTTTCCTTAAGTATTGGAGCACAGGAGCAAGCTTAACATAAAACAAAATCAGGGAGAGCTAGTCCACCTCCACCTACCCTGGCAAATTTGACTGCTTTCAACATGGTACCATCTTCCTTTTAAGAAATGCAGTTTAGAATTATGCATAAATTAGTACTTCTAAAATATGGTTCAGTATCTGTGATGACCAGACAAAGGACAAGTGCTGCATAGAAATAATCATTAATCATTGTGTTTCTTACTACTTTTCTTAAGCTCTGTGAGCATCTAGGCCACTTTCAGAAAAAGGTGTTTCTCTAGTGAAGGAATTGACCCTGAATAAAGTAATCCAGAGTAGTTCTGAGATCAAGAGCAGTAACACTAATAATCCATTATACTACTAGGAACAGAAACAGAACGTAGACATTTTTCGCTGTGTATCAAATCATCCAGTTCTGGTAGTATTTTAAGGGTTGTATAATATAACTTATCCTTGTGGCTAAAGCAGGGGGCAAGATGTTTGTCTGATGGGAACCCCTACTAGTTTTCCTAAATATAAGAAGTATATATGCACAATGTCAACAGAATATTTCTGAAAATAGCCAACAGGTGGATGAATTCCTCTAAAAAAAAAAAAAAATTACTATTACATGCCAGAGAAGCACAGTTGTCAATAATAAATTAAAAAGGGAAAAATCTTGACTTGTCTACAAAAATGTCAGACTTCTATATACTTCCATGCTTCATACATGAAGCATGTATTAACATTCTGATGAAGCATATATTAGCAAATCCATTACACAGAAGACTTTTGCTTCCTAAAATAAAAGCAGGGTTTTCCTTATTTCTGGTATGTTTGTACTACAAAACTATACACTATCTGCCCCTGTATAAATAAGAAGAGAATGCCCTGAAGGGTCATTCCCTTCTCTGTTTTAAGCAGTTAGCACTTACTTTTTAGACCCTTCTGTTCTTTTCTGCTTTTTTCTTCTTTTTCAGACTCTTTTTTTTGAGATTTCTCTTTAATTTCAGTTTTCTTTACTTCTTTTTCCTAAAATTGAGAATAAACATCAAATTTCAGTGGTAGGGAAAAAATGGAAAATAAACTCCTTTCACCACTGCAACAATAAAGTATATTTGCAATTAATACTACTGAAACCTGTATGCAACAGACTTGTAGACATTCCTGAGAATTAAACAGGTGAGTCAGGAGTTAAGTCTGTGAAGGCTTCTTCCCTAACAGAAGAGGTATTAATTCCCGAACATAGTAACTTCAATTCCTATTTTTACGGCATCCCAGCCATTCAAGTTGCTTTACGGAAGAGCTGCAAATATGACAAAACCAGCATTTTGAAGGAAATTCAAAATTATGAACTTTTAGTTTGCTCCAAATACTGAACCTGAATAAGAAGAATGTAATTATTTCAAAGTATTTAACGATTTAGTAGCACCATATTTGAAGCATTATGACAGGACTGACTAGAACCTCAACTGAGAAAACTTGACATTTGGACACAAAAGGTTCCAGGCTTTCCAATTTACACACACAGAATGTTATGGCAACAGTAATTTGTGAAAAACAGACACTCAGCAAAATCCACTCAAACTCATGACAGCCATGCAGAAGTTGGAACTTAGCAATATCTAGTATCACAAAGAAACTTATTGTAGATGTAGATATATCATCAAATTTGCCAAAACAGAATTCAACTGTTTCTACCAAAGTTTGCCTTTCTCCTCCTGTCATCTTCTCTCTCCACCCAGACAGCAAATTCACTGCAGAGTGGATTGGACAAGGCTCCTTGGCATGGCTTTGTATGGCTCTGACACTAACCTGGCCCAGGGAACAGCACTGGCTCTCTGAAAAACTGCCCCAAAAGAAGTCCTCACAAAAAGTTATATCATGCTACCATCTCTCTGACATAGGAAAAGCCTTAATTCAAACAGATTAATTTGGTGTATTATTATGTACTAGCAGAGCTGAGACATTTAATTGTTTTGCTCACTGCCTCCCCTCCACAGATGTCGGCTTTTGATCACTGACGTGATTAATGCTAATACAGACAGCTGCCAACCCTGGCAGATGCTCAGTGCTTCAGAGAAAATCCACAACTGACTAAAGGGACTACCAGATACTTGCTACAGTGGGCTGTTAAAATCAGTAATCCTGAATTCTATTCCAGATTTCTAATACAGATCAGATGCACAACATACACTTCTATCTTTGGACGTAAATGAAATGGAAGGAATGGTTCAGCATGCAAACTGACCCCAAACAGACAAGACTGTGCTATAAATTAACATGATTGGTGTTCTATAAGCAGAGTTACATAAGGAAAGACAGCTACCTGAAATAAACATGATGACTTTCTTTGAAAGGTATCATCTGCTTGGGCCAACAATTTAGTGAACAAAGAAACCCCTGCTGAACTCTCCACCAAACCCACCCATGCAAATCCACAGATGCTCCAGAGAATAACTAACCAGTTACGGAAGACACTGCTTAAGCCTTCTACACTCAAAAGAAGCAAAGAGCAGAACACCTTCCCTACTTCCCTGATACCTCAGAGCATGACCTTCCATGGAGCACAACCATGAGAAAAGCACAGAGACACATTACTGAGAAGGCTGACTGAAAAGCCATAAGCAAACCCACTTTCATCTGCTGTTGATTTATTCATGGTCAAGGTGACAGGATTTTTACACAACTGGCAAGTAGAACAGAATTAAAAAGACTTTTCCTATTCTTGCCTCTCACAAACACTATAGCCTCAAACTATAAGTAAAATATTTGGGTAATAAAGGACCAAACAACTTCAGCTAATTAAACAGCCTTCTGAAACTGGCCTGTGCCTCAGAGTAATTCTTTGTTTTCCAGAGCTTTCACCACTAAGATCCTGCAAAAACACTCTTTTGTGTAGCTCTACTCTGGAGATTATGCCATGTAATTCTCTATCCCCCAAATAACTTATTTAAGGTGACCTACTCCATATACACAACAATCATAAGCAGAGGACCACTGCTGAACCTGCAGAAGACATTTTTCACCACGGAATTATGGTCTCAGAAGTGGGATATAGTCCAGTAAGTATCAAGGTGTTTTGGCTGCAATCCTGTTAAATCAGAACATGGTTGCTCTGAGCAGCCAGTGTTTTATGAACTGCAAACTGTATTAGAACAGTCTGAAGCAGCTGAAAGAAATTATATTCCCAGAAACATTACAAAAAATGTTTATTTTTGTAATCATTTTTTTCTTTTGCCTTTAAAATACTGCTTTTCTTAAAACGCTACTATATTAAATAAGGAAAAATAAATATTCTGGTATTTGCTTAGCTCATTTCTTAAAACAGGTACAGCATTTCTATTTAATATGAAACCATGTCATGAAACTAAGCATTTTCTATAAGCACTCCAGGAATTCAAACAAGCCAAGCGTGCTGCACAGTTATCTGGGAGACCTGGGCTTTAGAAGTGATTTCAGCATTCCAGTTCTCAGGTAGGTGCTACCAAATATAACAGAATGGCCAGTGTCTGAGAGAGCAAGTGCTGCAAGAGCAATGCTCTTTCTTATTACACAAGTAGAAAAAAGTCAAAAGAGGCAACTCCTGAAGGCAGGCATGAACAAAGCTAAAAACAACAGCATGCCTTGCAGGAACAGGAAATTTCATTGTAAGATGACATAGTAAACAGAAGAAATTTAACCTTTCCCATTTAAATATGCCCTCCTCTCCTAAAGCATTCCCCTCTTTAGAGCGTTCAGAATCCAGAAATTTTCCAGTCTCTGTTATACATTGTGCAGTGGGTTCTTTAAGTTCATGCAGCTCACAAACCTTTCCAATTTGTACTTTTCTCTTTACCATCATGAACAGTCACAGTTTGAGGTACCTGTACCTCAAAGATGACTGATTTTATCCCCAGCCCCCACCCTAACACCCTAACTGTGCTTACCTCCCCAGGTGAATCAGTGGGCTTGCACACCCGTTCATCAGCGCTCAATTTCAAACCCTTCTGCACAGGTGAAGGAGCAGGTGACACCTTCTCCAACTCTCCCAGTACCTTTTCTTGACCTGTTTGCTTTTTGTGCACACTCTTCTTCTCTAAATAAGTATCTTGAAGTTCTGCTTTTCCACCTTCTTCTCTACAGTCTTCTCCTTTCTGAATTTTTTTCTTCTTTCTTTTAACCCTACCATCAATACTATCATCTTCATTACTTGCTGATCCATCAAGACATCTGTCAGTAATGGCATCTTTTTCATCAATTTCTTGTTCTAATCTCTTTTCTCCACTTACTACCTTTTGTTTCTCGTCTTTATTTTCAGAATTTAAGTTTGAATTTTCATTATCAGTTCCTTGATAAAATGTATCATCTACAGTGCTTGATTCTGAGTCAAACTGAACATCTCCATGCTTCTCCTTCTGTGATTTTTTATTTTCTTTAGAATCTTCTTTAGGTTTTATTTTTAAGTCTTTAACTTCTCCCTTCTTTTTCTTGATTTCTTTAGTATCTTCTTTCCTTTGCTTCTTTGAGTCCTTTGAATCCTCCTTGGTTTCTAAAGTCCTTTTTTTTGGCTTTGAATCTAAAACCAAAGTATCTGTGGAATTTTCACATTCTGTTTTGGGTTTTTCCTTGAGTTTTGCAGACTTCGATTTTTTCTTCTTCATGTCATCTGAACTTTTATCCTCTCCATCTTTTGACTTCTTCTTTTTCTTCTTTGGTGAAACATCATCTTTTGTTTCACTTTGCCAGTCGCTGTCAGACTCTGCTTCAAATATATCATCATTTAGAGATAGTTTCTAAAAGGTAAAGAAAAAAAAATTAAAGTTTTTCCTTCCCCAATAAACTATCACTTTGGTACAAAGTATACAAAAATGGTAGTGGTCGTGCTTGGGAAAAGTAAATTTTTAAGCACTTTAATCTTTTGATCCCTGCCAAGATCGTTCCTCATTGCCAAAATGCAAAATGTGTAAATGCAATTCTAGCTTACTTACCTGAATTACATTACTAACTGCTTGGATGGGAATCAATACACAAACAATTCAAGTAAACCAATTATACATCCAACAACCAGATTCCAGAACCAAACTAAATCTGAGCTATTTTACGTCAAAAATAATTGATCTGATTTTGTAGGATTTACCTACAGGTTTCCCAGAAGCAGGGTACCGGTTTTCAAGAAGGATCCTTACACTGCTTTTTCAAACTAAGTGGGCAGTTAAAAAGAAGAAAAGAAAAAGCCATATTCTGCCTTCTGGCAACTAATCTTTCTGTATTCCCCTCTTACAAAACTCAATGATAACATGTGAAAACTCACTGACCTCCTACAGAAAGCAGGAGGGTGATCAGAACAGTGTGCCCAGCTTCACTGACAAGACATTATGTGTGTGGGTAGGGAAACGGGGCTATTTATGTTGTCAAAAACAAACTAAAATGAGCGTACATTGCTTATATAGTCCTATTAACAATGAAAATGAAGTTTAGATGGATTCAGTCTACAAGCAAACTTGTCAACAAAAAATCCCTACCAGAGAACAGCAACAATTTTAAATTTCACAAGAAACAAAACAGTTTTAGATGAGATTCCTTAAGTCTTCTTAATTCCACATTTCAAATGCCTTCCCTTCTCCCCTCCTCTCATTAGCAGAGTCTAGACAATGATTATGTCTTCAGTGTAAGATACTGAAAGTTGAAACACACCTGTATGTCTTTTTTAACAGGTTTAGGCTTATTATCCACAATCTTTTTTCTGAATTCAAGCAGCACTTCCTTGCAGTCTTCCAAGTGAACCTCTGGTTCCCAGGTATCATCATCAGAGGTGTACCCTTTCCACCGTACTTTATAGAGAATTTTACCCTGTAAGAAAAACCCACAACATTTAATACAATAGTATTGCATCAGCTAGTAAACTCTTGAGGATCTCAGTGGATACACAATTTTGTGTATATAGAAATCAGTATTTCTGTAGTTGGAATAGTTTTATCCAAAATACTTGCAATATATAACATTTGTTTAGAACCACAGCTACAGTGTACATATCATAAATTGCCATTTTATCAAAATGGATTTTCTGACACTTAAGAAACTATTTTTTTCAAGTTGGAATATTTCTTCCATAAAAATTTCAAGCTTGATTTTTTTCTCTTTGCTGAATAACTTGATATGAAACCTTAATTTTAATGAATTAACACCATTCCCAAAGTTTTATACTGGGATTTATAATTTATGCTATATTTGTAATCAATTCTATTTTTGATAAACTGAAATACCAACAATTAGGAAAAAAACCCAGCAATGAGATCAAGTTAAACCTAGACAAAAATCTGAGTGTGTGCATCTCTGTGGAGTTAGTTACCAAGATTTTGGTAGAAGGCTACATACAAAAATCTGAGATCAATTGTTTCAACAGTATTTAACTTTACCAAGGAATAAAATTGCACCTTGTATTCTCTATCTAGTTATTTTCTACTAGATTGGGAAGTTCTTTACCATTAAAAAATTAATTTTTTAGCAAATGTACTAAGGAAAGCACCTTTGGAGAGGCAAAACAGTACCGCTTTCTTTCAAACACGGACTGCTAATGCTCTGAAAGACCTTACACTGGTAACCAAGCCTGGAGAAAGAACGCTTCAGAAGAATTGCATTTGGCACTTACTGGTAAATGTATATCCATAAACTTTTGCCTGAGCATAATTAACCCTTGACCAAGGGTATATACATGCCACCAAACTTTAGCAACCAACTAACCAATTATATTTACAATCTTCTGTATTTTGCTCCACAGACATCTAAATAAATAAATAGCCTATATTCAAACACATTTGTTTAAAATTTCTCTTAAAATTCAGCTTAGCCCTACGCTCTTGATTTAGGAATTAAGTTTTCAAAATCATATTCACCTGTCTCCTCTTTCTTTCTTCTAACTGGATTACTTACAAAATAAGCAGCTAGTAACTTTCTTATTACAGTCACAGAGTGTGTTAGGCAATAAGAGATGTCCAGAACTAACAAGTAAAATGCCCTCCCAAAGCAGGACTACCTGCATCAGGCTGCTCAGATATCTGCCCAGTCAGTGTATCGATGCAGGTTTCCCTGTGTTCCAGCTTGTGTCCACTGTCTGTCTCATCCTTTCCCTGTGCACCCCTGAGAAGGATCTGACTGTCCTCTCTACGTCCTCCTGTTAAATAGATACTGATATTACTATGATCTCCCCTGATTCTTCTCTTCTTATGGCAAAGCAAATCCAGCTCTCAGCTCCCTAACTGTTTTCATTATCCTTCTCACTGGTATGTGCATGTCTCTTTTGTCCTGGGGAGCTCAGAACTTCACACAGTACACTGGATGCACATCAACAGCCTGAGAAGAGAGGAAGAAGCATCTCCCTTGATCTTCTGGCTACAGTCTTAGAAGCTGCTGGCCTTCTTTGCTGCAAGACTGCTGACTCATGTTCAACTTACTTGTCTGTGGGGACTCTCAGCTCCTTTTCTGCAAATCTACTTCCTAGCCAGCTGGACTCTCACCTGGCTGGTGGCACAGGGTTATTCCATTTCAGTGGCAGGACTTCTGCTAGCTGCAGTTAGGTGCACCCTTGTAACTCAGGTACAAAATAAGCTACAAATCCTTTTTTCATTAATTGAGAAAGCTGCATAAAATAAAGTGTAATGCAAACACAAAACCATATGGCTGTTGAACGACTACATCCCGTACATGGAGAGTGACAGAAAAATAAAGCTTAGGAGAGTGATACAAAATTCAGCTTAAGTGAAGACAGAAGATTGATTTGCACACTAAAGAGGCACAGCCTTACACTCACCTATCAAAACTCTTTTACTCAATATTGTTATTTTTTCCTCTGTTATCACACAGAAAAAATACAATGCTTCCAAGCATTTTTATACTGCTCTAGCTTCTCTGAGAACTAGTGATGGGCTAGAACCAACTTGTATGGAAAGGGCTACCACCATGTCATTAAACAGCAGTTAAGGTTTCCCATTTCTACTGCGGAACCTCAACATCTGCACCAGAGCCTGCTGTTTTAGTATAACCGAGGTGCAGTATGAAAGGCTCTTGAGATACATTGAGACTACATTTCCAAACTTTCACTACTTGTTCCTCTTAAGTAGGACACATTAATGTTTTATTTCTCCGCAGGTCTAACTCCCCAGCCCAACCCCAACCCAGGAGTGCTGTCTCTCATCCTACTGCTACTATCAGGCACAGCAACACCAGTACTTGTGAGGGAGAAGAGTATCTCTGTGCAGGGCTCTCCAGCTGTCACACAGAACACCCCGACCAGCCTCACGCTGTGCTGGACAGTGGCTGACAGTCTGCGGTGACACATGGCTTTTCCCAGCCATTGTGGAAATTACAACCGGGCACGGGTTCCTGCCTTGCACTTGTGAAGCCCAGGAGCACAGGCCCTGCTGCAGAGCAATTGAGAGGGCGCCTGATGCATTTGGAGCTCACGCCACAAAGCCACAATCAGCATGTGCTGAGCACACCCACATGCTGAAGCTGATTGCACTGGGAAACTCAAGCACACAGAGCTCAGAGCGTGCTGTGGAACGGGCTGCTTGGAGGAGGACGGGAAAGGGACACCCTGTTACCAGCAGGTGCCAGTGACACTTTTAAGAGATGGTACTTGATGTACTCCAGTACTCTTTAATATTAAGTCTCACCACCACGACCACTACCACCTAAACCTATAGATTTTGGGTTCCATCACCTTGGGGGTGGGTGGAAAGAAAAAAAAAAAGAAAATAAAAGAAAAAGAACCCTCTTGTTCTCAAGCCTGACTTATGTTGACCAACACTTCACACAGGCAAAGCTATAAATACTGTATTACTCTGAAAGCATAACATAATCTTAAGACATCAACATATTTCAGCTAAGGTGCAACTTAATAACATCACAAATATTGGAGAAAAGTGCTGATCTAAAGGTTCTTCAGCCTAAGGGTTTCAAGACTCATATATTTTACACGGAATTGACAGAACTTTATGTCATGCACCTGATTTAAGCCTAAAATAAAAACCATGAATTAGTTAAAATAAAAATCTTTCAGGCACAAAATCATTAAAAAATCCCTATGTTAATTATTTTTTCTATTTGAGGTTTAGGAAAATTTTTCCAAGAACTTCAAGCAATCTAGACTGCTTTCAAAGAAACAAATTAAGGTCTGGTATTTCAGTTCAAACAATACAAGATCACTACAGTTTACTATTTTAACTAGAAAAAGACTCTCTTATTTTAGGAGGTCTTCCCCCGTTTTGAAACCCACTGAACACAGTCCCTGGCTTAGGGGGACTGCAACATACCTTGAAACACCTCTAAGTTCTCAGTAATATTCCACCCTGCCCACCTCTGCACTATAACATTTAATATCAAAACAATACCGCAGTTCAGCCCTAAGAGCCATGAGTAGTTTAACAATGCAAACAAAAACGAGTAACTTAGTAAAGACGTATCTCTGGCTGAGGAGAGTGAATCCGAAGTAAGGGACAAAAAGCCTCCTGGCACAACTGTGCACACGGTGTTTTAGACTGCTGTTGTAACGGGATTACTCCTCACGCGTGCTCCTCGCCCAGTGTAAGAAACCCGCGCACTCACCCCCTCGGTCTTCACGTCAAGGATCTTCTCCACCTCGAACACGTCCTCCCCCTCCTCCTCGTCCTCCTCGCTCTCGCCGCCGCCAGCCTCCCCGCCGGCTGCTACTGCAGCACCCTTCGCTTTGCCCGCCACGCTGCCGTCTTCCTCCCTGTCCTCCTCATCCTCCGCCGCCGCGGCCGCCGCCGTCTCCTCCTCTCCCTCCGCCCCCTCCAGCCTGGCGGCTGCCGCCGCCACCTCGGCCCCGCTCCCGGCCGCCGCCGCCATTTTGGGCCGCGTTTCAAACGACAACGGCGCAAAGCGGCTGCGACATCCGCGGCTGGGCGCGGGAGGCGGGGCAGCGGCCGCCCCAGCCAATCGCCGCGCCGGCAGCCCGTGACGCACCCAGGCCTCGTGCCCTCCGCGCGGCCGGCGCTGGGCGGGGCTTGGCGGGGACCTCAGGGACGGTCCCGGCACAGCCCCCGGGCCGTGGGCAGGGACAGCCTCCGTGGGAGCGGCCCTGTCCGGGCTGGCCTGGGACACTTCCAGGGGTGGGCAGCATAGCTTCTCTGTGGCCTTGGACACTTCCAGCCATGGGGCATCCGCAGCTTCTCTGGGCAACCTGTGCCAGTGCCTCACCGCCCTCACAGAGAAGAATTTCTTCTAACATCTAATCTAAGTCTCTCCTCTGTAGTTTAAAAGCGCACTTGCCCCTTGCCCTATGGCTATCTGCCCGTCACCCCTCGTTTTTATAATCCCCCTCTAGAAACAGGAACGTACTATAAGCTCTCCCTGGAGCTTTCTCCAGGCTGAACAACCCCAACTCTCTCAGCCTGTCTTCATAGGAGAGGTTGCTCCAGCCATCTCACGATCCTGGTTTCCCTCCTCTGGACCCACTCCCAGCAGCTCCAAGTCCTCCCTGTGCTGGGACCCCAGAGCTGGATGCAGCACTGCAGGTGGGGTCTCAGCAGAGCAGAGCAGCGGGGCAGAATCCCCTCCCTGGCCCTGCTGCCCACGCTGCTTTGGATGCAGCCCAGGGCACCACTGGCTTTCTGGGCTGGGAGTGCACACTGACAGCTCATGCCCAGCCTCTCACCCACCAGCCCCCCCGAGTCCTTCTTGCAGGGATGCTCTCAATGGGGTCTTCTCCCAGTCTGTACTCATGCTTGGGATTTACCCAACCCAAATGCAGCATCTTCCACTTGGACTTGTTGGATCAAAGGTATTCTTTGCCCCCAGCTGGATGAGGTTTTAAGGAAGTGCACAAGAAAGATGTATACGGACACCTCAGGACAAGGTCCTGTTGTGGCATTGATAGGATTTCTTACTAAAGAAAAATAATTGCTTTTAATTTTGTGGTATTTTGCATGTTAAAGTAATTGGCAAGCATAGCTTTTTTAATGTAACATGTAGAAGGAAGAAAAAGGAAGTCTTGTAGGAAAAAGCAAATAAACCACACCCTATTTGCTTATTCCACTGCCTTTTGCTAGAGCCAGAGTGTGTTAATATATTATATCTCAGAAACAGGTCCTTAGAGAACACACACCACTGAACCAAAACTCCGGTTTTAGCATGAATGTGTACCTTCCACACATACATACCCATGTGGGGTGTATTGTTGCAAGAGTGACAGGCATACTGAAGAAAAAAAAATTTCTTCATGTTTTTGCCAGCACTTGCTTTCTAAGGTAACTCTAGTAATGGAGCAATTGACCATGCAAAGACTAAACAGCAAATTTGGAAGTTAGTTTATCATTGTCTGTATCAGGGAGTCTTTCCAGTTCCTAAGAAATGGAACATATCCTAGCTCTTCTCAAAGTGTAGTACAAATATTTCCTTTGTATTTTTACTAAAAAGAGCCAGTCTCTTCCATCTTGAGAACAAGGATTCAGAGCACATTAGAATCAGGACATCAGGATATCCCTCTTCGCAATGTCCTCTACACGATCAAATGAATCTACCCCATCCATAGCATGTTTGCTTAAATTCTCATGAAAACCTCTATGAAAAAGATTCTGCGGTTTTCCTTAGTAACCTCTTACTTCTGTTTAACTGCTAGGGAGCATCCTTCATTTGCAAGGGCAGTATAAGGCATTACCTGTGGTACTCTGGAATCTCCTGCTTCTGAATATTTTCAAAGGATGGACGAAGAAGTGTGGACTATGTTCCATACACACTTGATCCCTCAGTGCAAGTCATTGTGCTGTCTCCAACTACATTTCCTCAGATCACAAAGTACCAACATGTTGCTCTGTGCAGCTCCTTAATTTAGAAGGTGTAGTGTGTTCATTAAATAGCTGTGAAAATTACAGTATTATTAAATTACAATAGATGTTAGTCTGGTTTTGTTATTAGGCTTTAGTGTTTGGTCTGGTATAAAATAAAATTAATTAGTTTGTTTTTCATCCGCATAAAATCAGAATACAGAGTAACAGCAGGAAAAAAAGAGAACACTTCCCTTCTAACAAAACTGACCCATGTATGCACAAATTGACCTATGATCAGTAAGAAAAGCAGTGCAGTAGAAAAATATCTATTCTGCTGTTTGGATTCCAAGGCACACTGTAGGAATTACAAAACCACTCATTTAAAAACACTGATATGATACAAAGATATTTATTAGTTCCTTGTTAATCACACTCTTGTATCTGCCAAAACATCTCCTGCCATACTTAGCTGAATTGCTACATTATGCTTTCTTTACTGTGCCATTGAAGTACATGAGATTTTAGCAGAAATCAAAACAAAGATGTTATAGAAGACCTTTACGATGTGCAGCAGACCGGAAATTAGCATAAAAATTAAACATTAAGGTATTTTAAACAGTTACAGGTAAGTAAAATATGACATATATTTAAAAGCAACGCTTACCATTTGTAAGACCATTTGTTTCCATACCTTGAAGTGTGTGACTGTGAAAATTTTTATTTAGTAACAATATACGATTAAATGTCCTCAAATTATTATTTAGTAATAAGATCAAATCTCCTCAACTTAAACATTATATGTAAAACTACAAGGAAAGTCAACTCTGTTATTAGCTCAAAAAAAAATAAATATTAATAATAATATAATTTAATAATATTAAATATTTTATGTAGAAAGATAATTTATGTTAGAAATACTTGATACCCAATATCTTCTTGGTAGCAGAATCCCAATCTTTCCCAAGGTCAGCTTGATAGCAATTAGGTGGAAATTGCCTTTTTACCAACTCTATTGCTTTCTTCATCAACACAAAAGCCCAATGAACACCACTGTCAGTAGAAATGAAGCTTCATTATAATAAAATCTTGTAAGTCCACCAAAGGAGCAGGAAAAAAATAATTTCTTCTAATGATAATTATTTGAAAGACAAAATTTTCTGTAGTATGATGATCCAGCAGGTATAAAATATCATCTGATGCAGATGAATAATGTAATTCCTCAAAAGAGGAAGGAAGATTTCCAGGCCTCTCCTGACTCTTTCTGTATCCTTTTCCTACATGCCCTGTAAAATATGAAGTGTGTAAATCTTCCCCTTTTGGCACAAGGAGTCTATTATATATTGGTTATAATATCCTTTAGTATAGCCGTTGAACCTCTATAACAGTATTAATCTTTGTATGTTGAGCAGATTTATATATTTTTTTTTAAAGTGCACCTTCAATTAGATAAATCTTCCAATTTCATTAGTGTTTTGAAAATGATCCCTTTCAATTCCTTTGTGCATTGTATGAACTGTAGCACAAGAACAGTAGCAATCAATGGCAGTATCTTTTTTTTTCCATTTGGAACCAAGGAAGAAGAAAAAGGAAGCAACATTACTATTTAAATTATTTCTTGGCAACAAAAATGGTACTTTCTGCAAAGTACTTTAAACCAGCATTTGCGTAATGCCAGTTAATTGCTTCACCATGCAACCACTACTGGGGAGGGAATTCACATTAGTGGTTTCTCCAACATGCTCCTGGGTTTCACACAAACTTGGAAATCGATTGTTGGGAATTTTGCAGTTTGTGTTTGCTTGGGTTCTAATCTACTTCTGGCACTGACAGAATACAGCACTAACCAAAACGTCTTGCCCTAAGTAATCTACATCTGATCCTTTGGTGCCGAAAGCATTTTCCTTTTCACCAAATGCTCTTTGGTCTAAGTGCAGCCTTCACTTACAAGTTACAGATTTCCAGAAAGAAGGAAGTAATTTCTGCTGTGAGAAAGCAATGAGAGGTATGAGACTCCAAAAGATACATTTAGGGGGAAAAATATTCGGATGTGACTGTGCTTGTTATTAGGGCAAATTTACTTCAAATAGACTAAATTACAGAAAAATCTTAAAAGCTGGCTGGCCTAAAGAAAAAAAAAGAGGAAAAGTTGCATGTTAGAGTTTTGCAATGACAAGCATTCAACACAAAAAGCATTCTTTAGAATGCAACCAAAGAAATTTATTTACTGTAGTAAACCCCTTCAGTGATGCCAAATCATGTAAGATGTTCACTGAAAATGAAGAAAATTCTATGAAATCTGTGAGTAAAGATTGATTTTAAGAGCATTAAAATATTAAGCACGGAGCAACAATATGGAAACACAAGCTCAAGATTTATGACTGGAATATAAGAATAGAAGTGTTAGATACTGCCACACATTTCTGGTCATGGTTCAGCGTGTTATGCTGGTTTGATAATAACGATGTGCATAAAATTAAGCCATGACAAGAAGGTAACAGCTGGCTCTTGGGTAAACAGGAAATAGAGGAACTCATCTGTGCCAAATTTGACTGTATTCACACTTACTCTGAAAAAAAATATTTCTGAAACATGTAAAGCAATTGGCTTTCCTTGGTGCAGAGCTGAGCCTGCTATAGAATTTGAGCAATCTATTAAAATAATTATTTCATTGGACAGCTGCTCTTCAAATGCTGTTTCAAACTCTGGTTGAAACAGAAGCATACAAGCTTACAGGAGGAGAAGCAAAACCATCAGGGCAGTGGACAAATATTATTTCATTTCAAGTGTACCCAAATATCTTCATTATTCTTCTTTTGGAATAAAAACAGAATATAGCCATATTTTAGAGTGTCATTTACTTCTAATGTCTGAAAAGTGAAATTTCCCTGTCCTTTACCTATATCCCAGGTATCGCATGAAAAACTGAAAAAGGAATTTTGTGATTTCATGTTCTTATCCAATTTACTCTTCTGCAAACAGCATTGATTCTAAATTTAAAAAAATCACAGATATAATCTCTTAGAGTCATCAGTGCCACCATCAGTTTGTGAGAAGTACTAGAATTAAAAAGAATATGTAAACCAGAAGTGCATACTGTCCTTGCTAAGAACAGAGATGCTATAAAAAACAAAGGTTTTCAAAAATGGAACAATGAAATGCCTGAAGAAGTGAAAGTGTTTCCACTAGGGAAGGAAAGGTTTGCACAAATAAGAATCACTTTCTTTCTCCTTTCCTTGAGGGAGTTGCTGTATTATTACAGTCATTAGAAAGAAATCCCCAAACGAATACATTTAAACTAAGCAGCACTGATGAAAAGGAACGAAAAGACATCATTGTTGGAAAGAAAATATTATCTGTCATCTTAATTATTTTAATCAATTTCAACATTGGATGGACAGATCAGTCATGTGAAGACTTTGCGTTTCACCTCTGCAGCATTTTATCTTATCTAAGAAAAAAAATATAAAAAGGAGCTGAAAATAACTAAAAGTGCCAGGGACTTCACAAAATGTGTGGGATAGTAATAACCTGGAATCACATATGTTGAGATATTCTCTTGAGTTTTAAGTGTATTTCTCAGGCAAGGAGTTCCTGTGAGTGAAAGTAAAAGGGGTTGGAATTGATCTTTCCTTTCCTACCTAACCTTTTATTAATGTTTTCCAGTGGTGATAGTGAGCTTTTCTGTGACACAGCCCTACCTGGATTCTGTTTGTGGGTACTTCAGAGTGCTAGAAGTGCCAGCTATGTCTTTTTCACTTTTTAGTGAAAAAGATTCAAATACCTTTGAGAAAAATCACTGCAGCAGCAACAAGTACAGCAGAATTCAAAATCTTCTAAGGAAGGCCTTAGAATAAAATACTGACAGATTCTATAAATATTTGTGTGTGAATTGTAAATACAGTCCTTAAAATGTAATGGTTTAGTAATTTGTTTATATTTAATTAGTATAGCAATTACATGAGTCATAGATGCTACTTAGTTCCAGCCTCAGCTGTGACTTGTTTGTTCACATCCACTGCTCCAAATTTAACATCTGTACGAACACTATTGTCACATTTCTAGGACACACAAACAGCAACACAACACTTAGGAAAAAAATGTGATTTAACAGAAATGATTAGACACTGTGTTGACAGGTTTTACTTATATGAGGCAAAGGATAAAAAAACCCCCAAAAGATTCTGTGCAACTGAAAAGAAAATTAATTTCTGGAGAATGCTCAGCTTAAGAAAAAGGGTCAAAATGCATTGCCTTCCATGGTGTGAAATACTCATCAAAACTGAACTGTTCCTGTTGATGATGTTTTAGCATATTCATGAACTGTATATGTTATGCATTATGTTTCTCATTTTGTTGGGATGCTTCTCTACTCACTTTTGAGGTAGGAAGACTTGAGAAATCTAGATATTTAGAACAAAGCCTTGTTAACTAATTCCATTACAACCTGGCAGTTTGTTTTCTAGAAGACAAGAAAAAAAAATTTAAGTATTTGTTTAATGACAATATAGTGAATATTAATTAGTTTGTAGGGACAGAGAACGACAACAATAGATTTAATAGAGGTAGTCCCAAGGCCTATTCCCAAAGATGTTAAAGAAAGTCTACAAGGTGCAGTTTACATTTACATATTATGTTCTTTAAAATATCATTCATTTTCCTTAATGCATTTTTAGATAGAAAGACAAGCCAGAAAGGCTTCAAGCACAACAGAAATTTTCAGCTGAGAAGAACAGAGAACCAAGCTTTTCAGAATGAACAGTGCCAAAGAGATGAGGCACAAGTATTTTGTAGGATAAAACTTCCATTTTAAATACACAACAGAACTGTCAAGGCAGAGGCATGACTACAGTGAAATTAATTTACCTTTATCTATACAGCTATATATGTGTTTAGTACTAGATGGTATCTCAATACACATATCCATGGAAAATCCACCAAATAAAGAGAAAAGAAAAAACGTGAATGGCACTCCAGGGAAATTGATGTTTAATCTGCATGCCATGACATATCCATGAGAAGGAACTATGTTTTCTGTCATTTTTAACTCTTTAGACAAAAGCGGGGAATACCAAACGAGTTAGACAAAGTTTTGTTCCTAGGCTACCCAAAGAATAACCATGTTGATTCATTATGAGTATTCATAGTTTAAAAGGTTAGAAGAGATCAAGAGGTCATTTGACATGATCTGCTCTATAACACATGACATTTATTTTCTAGAGCAAAGCTTGGTAACAGCCAGCCAAGCTGGATTTCAGTGAAGGCAAGTTCATCATTTTCCCTGGCTAACTGTTCCAAACCTCACTGGTAAAGCCACATGTCTTTTTTTTTTTCTTTTTTAGCTTTAATTTGCAGACCTTGCTTCTTAGTTATTTCTGTAATAACATTTAAAAAGCAATTTGATGGGTCTAGTAATACAAACAAGTGTCCTAGGTTACAATGTAAGATGTGCCCAAAAGTATGTGTTCTATCACTATCTTCATAAGCTGTTAAAACTGGTGGGACAGTGTTCCCCCATCTCGTTCAAGGCTCATCCCTGATAAACTCATGGGGATATCTTCTGTTAATGGGCCATCGAGTCTCACCGAATGACTGATAAAATTACATCATCCCATTGTGAGATGCTCCACCCAGCGGGAAGAAACAAGCATTCCATCCTTGATATAAGCTAAGGTTTGGAACATCACAAGCAGCCTTTCCCACTGGATTCCCAGAGGGCAAGAGCTACACAACCACCACTGGACTTTCTGAGAAGGACCAGACCTTTTTTCTACAAGATCACCGCTTCAACAGAACCACTTCCAAGAGAACTGCAGCTGTCACCTAACCAGACTGCTACCACCACCCTGCCCGGCAGGGTGCCAGGTCAGACCCTGACTCTGTCAGGTTAAACCTGTGTTTCTGTATTATTGCTCTGTTATATATATATATATATACACTAGTAAAATAACTGTTATTCCTATTTCTCATATCTGTGCCTGAAAGCCCCTCAATTTCAAATTTATAATAATTTGGTGGGAAGGGGGTTGCATTTCCCATTCCAAGGGGGGCTCCTGCCTTCTTTTAGTAGACACCTGTCTTTTAAACCAAGACAACAAGATACAGAAATGACCCAAGATACCACATGATGTTGTGGAATCACCTCCGATTTTGCAGACAGAGGTCAATATTTGCAGGCCAAAGGAGAAACAGCAGCACAGACAGAGATAACTCAAAATAGGAGATGTGCCATCTCAAGTCAGCTTTCTAAGTCCTACAGGAGCAAATACATCCTCAGAGATTGGTAGAAGGCTTTCTACCAATCACAGCAAGCCTAAGTTTATGGTTTAGTTGCATTATGACAAGAATGATTACAAACAATTATTCTCTAACAAAAGAGGAGAAATTAAAAAGAAAACAGTCATAAGCTTACTGAGGTCTCTTGTGTAACTACATTCCTCCAGGCACAGAACTTTGGCTTCCTAACAAGATGTTATTTTAAGACTGTGTTTTAACCAACCTGCATGTTTTCATTCAAAGCTTTGTCCTGTTGCCATAGTGAAACAGAAGCTGGCATATGAAAGGAGATACAGCCATTCTGAAAACTCTGTGATATAGGTAATGTCAATCACCACTGTAGAACATGGAGATTAATTCCCAACGCTTATTACAAAAATATCCTAAGAAAACCCCAAAACAAAACCCAGAAACTAGCTTTAATTATCCCATTAAAGCCTATGTTTTCCAAAACAATCATTTAATTAGCATACAGAGGGACTGAAACTAAATGCTAAAACAGAAACTACTATTTGTTTTTGATGAAGCATAAGGAAAAATGAAATAATAATATGAAATGTCATACTTTTAATAATTCCTTAATTTCTGCAAAATCTGATGAATGGTCTCAAATGTATGGTCCAAATGAGTTCTAGTACAAAAAAGTTTCCCAACAAAGACATGACTCAGCAAGGAGTCTGTAAATGGACAATTTTAAATTTTCTAGTAGGCACTAAGCCACGATATTCAACATACTGGTGCATCTTGGTCCATTTGCTAAGCTCCATCACTCTGACTGATAGCTTTTTGATATTACCTATTCTTTTGATTCACCACTCTTTTCTTTAACCTATGAAAGATTTTTCCAAAATAAGTCATTTAATCTCTATAGACAGAAAATTTAGCCAATATTCACTTAAATGACATGACTGCATTGAAATACTGCTAAGTGGCAACAACAAATGACATGAAAGAAACTAAAGATTAGTGTTGCACATCTTCATTACTAATTAAGTGGTTTCAGATCTTGAGATTGAAGGAGCTACATCAAAGGCAAAGTACAATAATATTTTATCTCTCCAATGATGAGTTTTCCATTAATAAAAGCTTCAAATCCACAAACAGCAGCTTTATCATCCAAAAGGAAGGATATATTTAGCTTCAATTGATTTACTGTTTTAATTGGTGTAAGGCTGTAACATCACCACCTGAAATGAGTATTTTTTGTGCAATATTTAAACTGTGATTAAAACATCAACACTTGCAGTGTAACACTGCTTTTCACTACAAAATATCAGCATGCCACAATTAGAACTTCTATTTGTACTTCAGAAATTAGGTACAAATACATAATTATATATATTACACAAATATATAAGTACAAGTATAATATTCATCAGTGCTTGACAAATAGACATCTCCAGAAATATATAAAGAGCTGTAGAACTTTTAATCTCTAACTCATTAATCAAATTTCTTCCAGAAGAAGAGGAAAACATGACCTTCTAAAGGTTATTTGATACACTGGCAGAGCTGGAGGTTTCAAGCCTACAAAAGAAGTCAGCACTGCAGTATGTCTATAATAGTACAAAAACCATTATGTTCTTTTATAAGGCTACTTTGGTACTGAAACCCCTTGAATACAAATTCTTGTGCAGAGACACATGTGACAGATTTGGTGAAGCCATAGCTCCAGCATGACTGAGACTGCTGGAGGGGAGGAGATCTTGGAATTATGTCGCAGGATTGGAAAAGACTTGTGACTTGACAGAATGTGTTCTTATAGAATATGTACTAAAAAACAACTTAGCCAGCTTGGCTAACTTTTATTAGCTTATTTTCAGGTTAGAATAGCAACTTCTGGAGTAATTGGTATTTTCCTTGTAACAGCTAACTTAGGTTGTCTAACCAAAGTCAAAACCAAAACAGGAATACATTTCCAGAAACCTTTTATCATCCTAGGTATTTCTCATGGTTTACAGTTCAGCCACGGAAGTCTTTTAAAGGGGGCAGGATGCATCTGCTACTGCAGAAAGTTTCTCTACAATAGTCACTTGATTACACGTAGGCAGAAAACAGATTTAAAATAAAGCCAAGCCTTTCACTGACCAAAGAGCTTTAGGTATTTTTTGACTATACATCTGTAGTGGTTTTGTTCGCATTTGTTTCTTTTGTGAGACAAAAATAGGGAGGAATAAAAAGCAGGCACCACACTTTAAAGAATGCAATGAAGTTTATTACTAAAACTAAATAGTAAGAAAGAAATAAGAAGGAATTAAAGCAAAAATCCCCTTTTTCCTCCAGCACCTTCTCCCTTTTTACCCAACTTGCACAAAAGACAACATACAATGATTTTAGGTCAGCATTATTAGTTTTAAAAGTTTTTCCACTATTCAAGGTAAAAAGGTTTTTTTTTCGCTTCACGTGGTTTTCCAAACTGCTTCAAGGGCAAACAGACCCCGCCTGAAATTCTGCTGCNGAAAGCTGGCTCGGCTCTCGCTGGGATCTGCGCGGACCTGCATGGGGGGGAGAGGTGTGTCTCCAGTCCTTAGAAGCCGCGCCGGGTGGCATCGGCCATGCAGCAGCTCAATGGTTGTTTTTTATCTGCCAGTGGCTCCGTGGGGGTTTTCCCGCTGCTACCCAGGGCCCGTGCCCCAGGGCCAGGAAAAAGGGAGGCCCGGGCCAGCCCCTCGAGACGGGCCCAGGGCCCATTCCCACCCCTCTCCCGCGGGAAGCCCGAACACCAAAGGGAAGTTCCTGCCTTTCTCCAGGGTTTAAATATGGAAATTTCAGAAAGCGCTATTGGTCCAAATAATTGTCTATCAACCCAAGTTCAAACCACGACAACATCTTCAAGAATAAAAACTATTTCTACTCAGTTTCAGAACTTACCTTCATTTAGAGATTGATATGCCCCCCCTTCTTTTTTTTAAAATTTTTTATTTAAATAAATACTAAATAGCATTTTGACAAAAAAATAGCTTAACAGATGGATTATTTTTTCAGGGCTGAGTTATGGAAAAGGACAATAAATAGCACACTCTACCTGGGCTACAAAGCCTATTATCCTTGCCATGATATAAACATCTTCCAGAAGCAATAGATTTCCCAGTCTATCTTGAAGACCAGTTTTTACAGGATTCAAAAGATTTGCATTTGGTGATGCATAGGCTAAATAAAGAGTTTATGAAATATTTAAAAGCTATTTTTTGAAATACACACTAGGGAAGGATGATTAAAACTAATCCTATATCAGTGGCCCGCATTCAGTTATGCAGTCCAGAACAAAAAAGTAACACTCCGTTTCTGTATTGAAAACCTGTGTTGTTCACTGCTGGGCTGTCGGCTGTCTGTCTAAGGGATCATAAGCTCAGGATAGTTCTTTAAGCTCTTACAAAGTCTTTGTTCAGAACATTTCATTTGAATTATTTAAAGATCATCTGATGATTTATGTAAAAGTACTTCCTTTGCTTCTCTCAAAACACGCTGTGGCAGGCAGGAGTTGCAACTGCTGTTGGTAATTATGCCTGTAGGAAATCTGTTAAACAGATGCTACACATGCCACATGGTAACCACTAATTTGGTAACATCTGCAAACAAATGACAAATTATTTTTTATTATGTTAGCTTCAAACAAGTACTCAAAAAAGGGTTCTGATAAGCATTTATGAAACTCAAGGAGCAAGTCAATATACAAATGGAAAAAAATTCTTACTTGCATACTGTAAATGACATTGTAAATGTAAAATGACAATCACTCTATGTCCATCCCAATTGCAGGCTGAAATGGTTTTATTTGATCTTCAGCAAGGCAAAACTTCTGGATATCTTTTGCCAAAAGGAAGAGGTATCTCTGGCAGAATCTATAGAATTTATATTACAATTGCAATAAAAGAGAGAAATTTGCATTTGCTCTATATTTACAAGAATGATGTAGCTATCAGAGTTCTGACTGTCTGTCACCTCTCCAGAGGGCCTGGCAGCTTGGGCTCAGTGCCAGCCTTGTCAGAACAGCTGTGGAGCCTTGAAAGATTGCTGTGAGAAGACTGCAAATTCCCGCCCCTCCTTTGCTCAGGTGTCTTTGAGCTTAGGCTCTAAACCGTGGTCTCTCAGCTGAACTATGTTGCCAATATGTCTACATCCAGCCTTCCACCTCCCTGGTTCTGTCCCAGATCCTCATGGCCTCAAGTTCCTGGTTTGATCTTGGACCTGCAGATGAGCCATCATGAGGAGGCCAAATAGACTGACCCGGCTACTATCACCAGCAGTCACGGCCACCTACTCTGATCTTCCTATTTGGGTACTGCACAACCAGAGCCACTGCCAGGCCTCCCCAGCAGGCTGACCATTTCCCCGCCAGTTTCTGCAAAGATGAGGCAATGGACTGACTTGCAGCATAGTATATGATCTCCTGACTGACTGAACTCCTACTCATCTTAAAAATGAAGGAACTGACACAGGAGCTGAGGGGGAGATCCTTGGAGACTGCCCTAGGCAGACCAACTGTGCTTAGGCCAACTGGAAGGTGTTATCTATTTAGATGTGCTGGCTAACTGCTTGCTCTGACAATCCAGGCAGTCCAGGGAACTCCCCAGAGCCGTTTATGCTGTAGGCAAAGGAGGAGACCAAACTGTACATGGATTGGTAATTTAAAATAACCTCTGGAAACTGTTCTGGTGTATGCAGGAAAGGGTACACAGAACAGTCTATGCATGTAGTTACAACAGCTCAGATATATTTTGCATATAGTTTAAGATAACGTACTAGTTTGAACAGAAACTAGTGAGAGACTCCAAGTCAGAAATACAATTTAATAGGAAAAATAAAATAAATGAAATGGTACAAAAAAACCAACCCACTGACGGAGTCAGAGTACAACCTGACCCCCTGACGGTCAGGGGGTTGGCAGCAGTCCACTTATATGGTGGCTGCAGTCCTCCTGGAGTGACGGTTCTGTTGAGGCAATGACTCTCTAGAAAAGGTCTAGTCTTCCTCTGGGAATCCAGTGGAAAAAGGCTACTTATGCTGTTCCAAACCCCAGACTTTATCCAGGTGGGAATGCTTGGCTCCTTCCCCCTGGGCGGAGCATCTCACAATGGGATGGTGAGTCATGAGGCAAGGCCTTGATGGGCCCATTAACAGGAGATAGTCCAGGATCGAATTATCTATGAGTCATGAGGCAAGGCATTGTTGGGAGCATTGACCGGAGATAGTCCGGAGGGAGGAGGCAAAGAACATTGCTTCACATGGTTTCAACAGCTCAGGAAGACAGTAAAAGAATACACTGTAACCCAGGGCAGATAATCAACAGAAATTGATTATGTATATGCTGGAGTATTTGCTAGGGCCATCTGGAGGATGATTATAACAGTTCCCTGATTCTCCTTTGATTCAGCTGAAGATGCCCTCATAATGACTGCAATGGAAGCTCTTGTCACCATTTGGAGAGAAAATGGTTTTCCTGATGAAAGCACTGAATTTCCCCCATGAGTGTTACTCTGTTAATTAGATTCCAGTAATTTATCTCGTAGGTATGTTCAAAACTGGTGTTGCACAGAGCTTACAAGCAATATGGAAGTTACCTGCCATAGGTCCTATTTCCTAGATAACTACTTTTTGGAAACTATGTAGTCTATTTCAGTTTGGTGATGTCTAAATTGATAGAATTCCATCAGCATCTCTTATAATGCCTCATCAACAGTTCCCTCATCCAGGTGTATTTTTAACTTGGAGTAAAATACCTTCTTCTTTGCTCAACTTTAAAAGAAGACGTTATTAAACTGAAAGCTATTGCAAAATTGCAGAAGGAGCACAAAACAATAAATATTGAAAACGGATCATATAATTCCACACTGAAATAAAACTTTAAGTCTTGTTAGTACAATATCCATGAAATATGTTATTGCAGCTAGGATGTGAAAACAGTATTTAACAGTTGGATATTATTATGCCCTCATACTGGGCTACTTCCAAAGTACCTCAAACAGAGCTAAAAGACAGTAAAATAACCTCCCTGAAATAAAGTGGAATATAAATCAGGTTGAAAGATAATAACATGGTGTCGATTCATATTGTCAGCTTTGATGTATTGATGAAATAACATAAAGAAGATAATAAACTTCTTACTAAATGTTTAAGTGCACCAGATGATCTTAAAACACACATAAAAGGCAACCTACAGATGAATGAAAGTCATGAATACTCTATTATTTTGTCCTCTCAAGGCGAGAGGAAAAAGGCAAAATGCTCTTTAATTTACATGAACCACAGGCAACAGCGAGTAAAATGTTGACATAAGAGGCTGCATAGCAATGTCTTACTGCAGTTCAGTATTGATCCAAGAACTAGACTCTGTCTCTCAAATGCCTTTGGGACAAAATGAAAGGTTAATCTAACTGAACAGCATCCCACTTCCTAATTATTGTGTGTATTTTTTTTTAACTGAGGTTTTTTTTCCTCCAATACAAATGCTGTTTTTCTTGTAAATTAATTATATAGTGAAAACTGGTTTATTGTATTCTTATAGATCGATGCATTGAGATTCAGAATCTTTTATGTCTATATGGTTCAGTTCTTGTAAAAGCTGCCAATGATTGAACATTATTTACCAAATATTTATCAAATTTCACCTACCTGAAATATGTTAGGAATCTTAATATCCAAACAATTTCACGTCATAAAAAGCATTTACCACAAATAGCATTTCCTTGTGTCTTTGCTGATTTCTGCAATGTAGACATTACGGTTTCCCAGTACATTTATAACATATTGCTAATGTACCCCTTACTCACCAGAACCCATATAAATATGTATTATTTCCACATCTAAAAGTGAAAGGAATACTCTTCTGCCATATAACAACTGAGGAAGAGCATCAAAAGTTTCATATACTAAGATTTAAGTAAATCATTCCAGAATTTGGGACATTCTACTGACAAAGCTCTTCCAATTTAAGACTAACATAATTTGGCCTTCAGTTATAACAGAGACCAAAAAAATTCTTTGTTGCAGTCCAGTGCAGCTTCTGAAAACAGCTTTGGCCCACGGAAGAACCAGGGACATGATATTTCATAGGTGTTCATTCGTTCTTTATTTCTCCTCCAGCCAGCATGGCCGGTCACCAGGCCCAGACTGCCGGCACCTGGGAAAAACCCCACA
>VYXC01007323.1:5655-76003 GCA_013397175.1 Platysteira castanea | reverse complement strand
GAGCAAGGAGAAAGACCCAGGGAATTCTTACTCACTGATTCCTTGTGGATCGTCTCAGAATTTTCGTTGGTCTTCTCAAGCTGTCTTCAGAGGTATTCAGGGATCATTAAAATGCCCCTTCGTTGGTTGCCATTATGTTGCAGTCCGGTGCAGCTTCTGAAAACAGCTTTGGCCCACGGAAGAACCAGGGACACGATATTTCATAGGTGTTCATTCGTTCTTTATTTCTCCTCCAGCCAGCATGGCCGGTCACCAGGCCCAGACTGCCGGCACCTGGGAAAAACCCCACAGTTTCCCGGCCTGGGCAACACGAAACCACCAATAGCGAACAGAGCCCGAGAATGTGTGACCTGAGAGCAGGGGTCCAAGAGACCCCGTGCCCCACCATGTGTCCATCCCAGGCCCCCCTCCCCCCAGGGGGAGCGAGGAGGGCGAGCCCCAACAATTCTTGTCTTAAACAGTGATTTTCTTCTTGTTGTTAAGTCATAGTTGTTTGTTAGGTCATAGGAACTCAAATTACATGAATATAGATTATCCTCTTCAGTGTTTAGATAGGAAAGTAAAAGAATTGAGGTATGTGGGAAACTGCGATTTAATGAGCTATAGGTTTATAAAAGGGTGGATAGGCAGTTACTTTTAATAACAGCTGTAATATCCAAAGGCCTTCAGCAGTAGCTGTGTGTTAGTTATGTGTCATCTGATAATGCAACTATAAATAAAGGACTATAATTAAAACTATTTTTCCATTACAAGAGAATGGCTGACTGAAGGATGGTTGAAACCTGCTGCATGCACTGCCTTCTGTGCCTTCTGTGTATCTTCTTATGTGGCTTGATTTATCTCAAGGAAGGGATCCTAAGAATTGTGTAAATTGCTGTAAAATGGAAAAAGACAGTCATCCACCCTAGGGAAGTACTGCATGGTTTTAGTGTCATTACTCTAAAGCAAAATTTGAGATAAAAGTCTCTGAAGCAAGGATTAGAACAGACTGCATGGGAAGTGGTTGAGTCACCATCCCTGGAAGTATCTAGAAGACATGTAGATGTGACGCTTAGGGACATGGTTTAGTGGTAGACTTGGCAGAGTTATGTCGCTATAGGACACAAGAAAGAACCACTCTGACACCTGCTAGTTGAGCAAAAGAGAAGAAGACCAAGTTTATTTTTGAATTCCTTGTATTTATAGATTTCTTAATTCAACAAGGGATTGGAGGGACGGTGTCACTTCCTCTCCAATCTCAGTGGACAGAAAGAATGCTCGTCAAACTTTCCCTCAGCACAAAGGAATGAAAAACCGAAAGGACAGTTAAGTAAACATTGTCTATTATTTACATGAAAGCTGTGAGAATCTGACTCCTAAGAATGTAAATTATCAGAAGGCTAACAAAAACAGGGCAACATTGTTAGGACAGTTGGACTTGATCTCAAAGGTCTCCTCCAACCTAAACAATTATATGATTCTGTGGATTTACTGAAGTACAGAAGTATCAAAAGTATAATTACCAATCCCAATCTGAAACACAACATACATGTTTGCTGGGAAAAAATTACTTCTAACAGCATTTACATATTCACGCTCACAGAGTAACAAGAATTAGCTTACATCATTTAGGCTTATGTTATATACTGATTCAATTAGTAAACTATCCAGGCCCTTCATTGAACTATCAGGTACATGGACATAACTCTGCGAACCCCAAATTCTTACATTAACAGTAACATAACTAAAACCCAATTCAGTGATGCATTTCCTTATTCAGAGTTTCACCTTTCCAACAGTGAGAGAACAACCACAGCATGGCAATTGTAGCCAAGGGAAAAAAACCCTCCTTGGTTCTTTTGTGAAGGAAGAATATTGTTCTTCATTTCTTTATATGACATTTCAGTAGTACAGGGTCACATACATTAAAAATGTAAATGGAGTATTTTCATTTAAATATTCAATCAAGATATAATCTCTACTGTTCTTTTTTCTCTACATGATGGCAGAACTCTACAATGCTTGGACCACTTGGTATTTTCCTTCTGAAATCTCAGAAATAAGTATGGCACTTCGTGATTAAGCACAAAATTAACTACTCTACCGTTTTCTTTGTGGATGCATTCAGCCTGCTCTTCTCCTGAATAGGTAAGAATTTCACTTTTATAGAGAACATACAGTTTGCAAAGATTGCCACTGTCATCCTGTTAAAAAGAAAAAAGATCTTTCTTTTTGGCTGAGAATACTTCTGTTCCCACTATCCACCTAAATAGTCTGTCATATTCTTGCAGTTCTAGGGAGTTCCAAAACAAATCCCATTTCATCAGCATGCTAATCAAACCCACTTGGAACATATCTTAATCAGTTTTATTCATTTTGTTTAATTATGTGGAAAATTTAGTGTGACCTACATTTTCAGTAAAATCATGGCTTGAACTAAGTGCAAACTCTTGTCTTAATCTCTTGCTGCTAATACAGGCTGTTAGTAATGTGGAATTACCTTAATTTGGACTGGAACAACCTTGCCTTCAGTTCTCCTTTCACACAGAACTTTGGAAAACTGATCCAGACTAAACCCAATGCAGCAAACACACAACACGTGCCCCAACTACAGCAAAACCCCCAAACCCCAGAGGCCAGTATTAATCCAGATCTGTTTTCTGACAGAATTCACCTCTGGTCTACAGCAAAAATTTACAGAAATTATTAGTGAAGCAGTGGAAGTGAGAGTGAGGCAGGGAAGAGATGGAAGTAGGAGGAGTGCTGCTCTTCTCAGTAGTGTCAATCTAAATCATCTGTGAAACAACTTGAATGACAATCGGCTGCATGTCACTTGTGACAAACTATGCTAAGATATTAGAGACTGGGAAAGTTTCATTTATGCAGGAGTAGAATTTATGACAACAACATGTCAGTATTTGGTTTACATGAATAAAATGTATCATAAATGTATAGTTGTTTTCCTGGACACTTATGAGTGTCAAGTTATTTTAAAAATTGATTTTAAAAGAATAATAAACGTTGTGTAAATGAGCACACTGCACAGAGCACTGACCTCTTTATATAGCCTATGAGCTCCTCAGCCTGTCATGGGGCTTTCTAGGGTTTCAGAGCCCATCAGTAGTAAATAAGTCTTACATGCAAGCTAGCTGGTCTTATGACTGGGTGGGTTCAGACAGAACAAAGCCAAAAACAATGCCCCCATTAAGCTTATTTGAAGCACAGTTCACAGTTTAATTTTCTCTGAAAGGCATTCAGAGCGTATGCTTCAAAACTACTCTGAGAACTTAATCAACCTTAGGCAGCTCTTGATTTGGCTTAAAATGGTATTACTGCTCCAAGCCAAACTAACGCAGACACACTGCTAATGCTACACTAACTACTACGAAGAGAACATATGCTTGTAAAACAAAACATTCAAGTCATAATTTTTTTTCACCAAGGTATGTTTGGATCCCAGTACACCACGTCCATATCTCATCCAGAGGGTTTCTATCAGTGTCACTGGTAAAGACTTCTACTCTATTTATATTTCTGAGAAGGCTACTTGATGATGTAGATTTTCCACAGTGACCTAAGGCCAAGTAATTTTATTTGTGAGATCACTGGACAGAGCAGACACTCTAGAATACTTGGCCCCTCTAAATTCATCCTGGAAGTCCAGGATGAGGCAGAAGAAATCAGAAACTGCTTGTTCAAAGGTAATGTGAATGGAACACAGTTCTTGTGCTCTAAAAAAAATCTGATATTAAACTTCCCTCTCTTGGAGAGGCCATTTGGAACAAAAATGCCTTTCCTCTATCTTAAGGAGAGCTCCACATAGACTGCAAATTCTGATTAAGCTTCTATCCTTCTATAAATAAACAACACCTGAAGACTGCAAAAAAAAAAAAAAAAAGGAAAGCAGATACTGTTTGAAGTACTTGTGTTCATTTCCTAATTCACATTTTTCTGCCCTATATATGTGCAAATGTGGAAACATTTATTAGAACATTTTCTTTAGACTAAATCCAAATAACTTAATTATCCAATAGGTCCTTCTGGCTTTAAAATTATTAAAATTTAATTGTTAATAAAAAATTGTTAAATAAAAATTGTTAAAAATTGTGCCAAAGCCTTTACAAGGTCAATAAAACCTTTGCATCAACCCTGCAGAAAGATTCTGCTGTAGTGCAGAGAGAGAATAAATCAAGAGACAGTGACAATGCAGAGGAAATGTTCAAATAGCACTGATGTCAGCACTTCACAATCTGATAGGAGATTATGGTTTGATTAATTTATCAAGGGCCAAGTTGAGAGGAGATTATTAGGTTAAGGTTTCAGATTAAAAAAACTCCAACCAAGCACATGACCCTGAGGTAATTTTAGGCTGAGATTGAGATCATGTTATCTATACTACCTTTAAGGAATATGTTTATTACCTACACTACATTTAAGGAATATGTTCCTTTTCTTACTCTCTGACCTATTTGATTTTCCATGTATGCACTGTTTCTTTTGTGCAGTAAAAAGGAAATCAGATGACCATCTACTGTGGAATAACATAAATTATTAGCTAAAAAATAAGAAGTAGTTAAGGAGAGAGAGCAACATAGTCCATTTGAATTTGGGGTTTCATTAAAACCTGGAAAGTCAACACTATGAGATGGAATTTTACCTATGTCTGTACACACTATACACCTGATGGAACTGGCAACTCCGTAATGGTAGTGTGTGCATTTAGGGCTGGTAGATAACAGATCAAAGGGCACATGAGGTCATTACATACCTATATATTGTGGCTCTTGGTTTCGGTTGGGTTTTTTGTCTTAGCAGTGCTTTTGCCATAAAAGTACTCTCTGCTCACACATGAAAAAACTGGGACAATGCAATCATCAGTCACAGACAGCATGTGTTCATGAGGGGAAAGTCTTGCTTGACAAACTTAATTTCTTTTTACAAGGTAACCCACCTAGTTGATCAAGGGAAGCCAGCTGATGTAATCTTTTTGCATTTCAGTAAAGCTTTCAAAACTGTCTTTCATAGTGTTCTCCAGCTGAGAAAGGGGATTGTTTCACTCAGCTTTGAGCTGGTGTGCCCTTGCCTTGAGTCTCATGTGCAGTTTTGGGTGCCGCAATGTAAGAAAGACATTAAAGTATTGGAGAGTGTCCAAAGGAGGGCCACAGGGATGGTGAAGGGCCTGGAGGAGAAGCCTTCTGAGGAGCGGCAGAGGGCACTTGGCCTGTTCAGCCTGGAGAAGGGGAAACTGAGGGGAGACCTCACTGCAGTCTGTGGCTTCCTCATGAGGGGAAGACGAGGGGCAGACACGGATCCCTTGTCTCTGGTGCCCAGTGACAGGAATGGCCTGAATCTGTGTCAGGGGAGGTTTAGATTGGATATTAGAAAAAGGTTCTTCTCCCAGAGGGTGGCTGGGCACTGGAACAGGCTCCCCAGGGAAGTGGTCACTGCACCACTGATAGTTCAAGGACCATTTGGACAATGCATTCAGGCACATGGTGTGATTCTTGGGGATGGTGCCCTTGATACACAGGAACTATGTACCATGTTTGTAGCCCTAAGATAAAGAAACCACAAGTTATGTAAGACCCCAACCCTTAAAACTGTAGCTTTTAGATAAGCAAACAAACAAGGGTGGGTGCCAGAACTGTAAAGTATAAAAGCCTGTTTAAAATGAACCGAAGCCAGACATGCACGTGGAGGTGCTAACCCCTGCAGGTTGTCTGGGCATCAATAAAGGTGTGCTTTACTTTACAGTACTTGCTGTGGAGTAGATTCCTTTGAATCACTATGCAGGGCCAGGAGCTGGACTTGATGGTCCTTGCAGGTCCCTTCCAACTCAGGACATTCTATGATTCTGTGAACTTTGGAATGCCTGACAGAGATCAGGAATTTGAGTTAAAAGCTGTTCAAGGCATGTCCCCAGCAGCTTTTCTCTACCTTGAGTAAGGGAGATTCTTCCTGATCTCTCTCATTATTCATTAATACTATCACTGGATAATAGCCCCTTTTTTCTTATTTCCCTAGAGAATGAAATTTCTTAAGGAATTTTAGCAATGTTTGGCTTTACTGGTTTTGAATGTCAAAATTTCCAGAATTCAAAATCAGAATTTGTATTTGAATTAAAACTATTATATTTTATCTGTGTGTTCAGAATTGATTAACTGCTAATAAACACTTTTATAACTGGAATACTGTGTTGTTGCAGCATGTAATAAGAAGGTTATTCAAAATCTAACTGGTGACAATTTTCAGTGGTTTAATTCTTACAATTTTATGTTGCTGGAGATCCCTAAGGTCCCAACACCCACAAAAGGATTCCACAGAAGCACTCAAACTTGTACTTCATGATTAAACCACAAACTCAACACCGTTGTCAGTAATGGATTACACATGGAGCACATAGAGGGAGCCAAAAAAAAAAAAATTAAAAAAAATCACCCAACAATAGGCCATTAATAATCTGTAGTCCTGTAAAACCATAAGTGTGAAGGTAAACTGGGAAAAAACCCCCAAATCCCTCTGCTAGTATATTCTACTAAAGATGTCAAAGGGACTGAATTAGAAAAACACATGCAAATCCTTCCACATTTTAGCACATCAGCTAATGCAGAATCCAGTCTGAGGACAATCCTGTAGACAGTATATTTTTAACTTGCTAAACCAAAATCCAGGAAAGATGGTGGGAGTATAGCAGAAAGAGCCCTACGGGACTATAGAAACAAACAGCGGAAATGAAAACCAGAGGAGGAATCTGGAAAGGCTGTCCTGGGCTTGCACAACGCAGAGCGTGGTGTTGTACCTGCTCACAAGAGCTGCAGGACCAGGACACAGCCGGCGACGCTCCCCAAGACTTCGGAGCGTGATGCTCTATCGCTTTCTGCAGTTTAGAGGAAAACACTAATTTCGCTCAGTAAAACAGAGCACGCCTAAAGCACAAAACGTCAGAAAGCCTGGGAGTGCCTTTTGCCCATTTATCTTTGCGTTCCTCCCGCCCTGCTGCTGTTTAAAGTTTTAAAGGGTGTGAGTAGCCGCAGCTAAAGCACACTGGAAGCCCGCAGCCCCGTCCCAGCAGCAGAGCGGCACAGACCCCAGAGACCTCAGCAAAGGGCCACCAGCGGGGAGGGCCCGGGAGCCACCCCGAGCTGCGGGGCGCCGTCGGGAGCCAGGGACAGCCCCGGCTCGGGAGCCAGGGACAGCCCCGGCTCCGGAGCGGATCCCGCCGCCGCTTCCCGCCCTGACAGCCCCGGCACGAACCGGGGCACAGCCGCCCCCTGGATGCCCATCAACGGCCTTCCCGCCGCGGAGGCTCTTGGGAGCTGTAGTCCCAATCCGCCGCTTTCCCCGGCCAGCTGCGAGGCGGCCCTACGGCTATCGAACCACAGCTCCCAACATGCGGGGCGCCGGGGCGGTGCCCGCCTGTGGCGCCGGGAGGCTGTGCGATGGCGGCAGGTTTGTAATAGAAGGAGAAGGCTGTGGAAGTCGGAGCTGTGCGCGGCTGAGGAAGCGGCCTGAGGAGCGGGGCCGGGGTTGATGCCTCACTACAGGCGGGGCCCGCGGGTCGGAGCTGTCGTGGTGCGGGTGCTTCGGGGCCGGGGGAGCGCTTGGGGCGTGCTCTGTGAGGGTGGTGTCCGTGTCGGTGAGGGAAGGAGGGCGCTGGGCCCGATGCCTCGGCTGGGCTGAGGAGCGTGGCTGTGCTCGTCTCCCTACTGTCGACCTATGTGGAGATGCCTTTGTCCCTGCTTCCGTTCCCGGGGCGGATAAGGCAGATCCCTGCTGGATGCTCCGGTTGGCACGAAGGTGCTGCTGCCGTAAATTTCATGGGGAGTTTTAGACTGGCAGGCGGCCTCCAGAGGGTCTCCGAAAGGTGACGGGTAAAACAGACCGTGAGCTTTGTAGGCTTGAATTTGCCACTGCGGGAATCTGCACCTCACTGGGAAACTTCGCTTAGCGTCTCAAAACAGAAGGCAGTCATTTCTATATGAAACACTTCTATAATGAAATTTTGCTGTTTCTCCCGGTCGCAGTTTCAAACTCTGGTTGGAAGCATAAGCCTTTTTACTGCGGGAGAATTGAGTGAGAGCTGTCATGAACTGATCTCTTGGGAATGAGGAAGCTTTAAGGAGTTATTTCCCGATTAGCAGGACTGTTGAACCGGGGCTGCTGTGGTTGTCTGTCCTTGGTCCCCTGGCCCCTTCTCTCCTCTGTGTGCCCCCTGACACAGCACATGCACAGACAGAGTTACTTGCCCTGGGATTACTTTGAGGAAGCTGAGTGGTCCGGCTCCTGCTGCCATACTGCCATCGGCAGCTGTTTTGTCTCTTTTTCTTTCTAAGTGAGGAAATCACTTTGAGTTTCCTTCCTACATGAATTCTTTCATGGTTTATGGCACTTGTAGGATTTGTTGCAGTATTTAAACTTTCCTTTGGATGGATTTTAAATAAGCTTTTTTGGGGAGAGGAAGATAACAGGCAGCACAGTTGTAGAGTTTCTGTGAGAAACTAAGGAAGATGTGAAAATGGTAAGTGTTGCATTGAAATATGTGCAGTAAAGTGTTTGTATTTAGATGGACATATCTGAAACTTTGCATTAATATGAAATTCATGTGGCGGAGATCTCTCAGCTCATCAAATCACTTCTTCTTTTGTTGCAAGTGTTTAAAAGAAATTCTGAATCCCTCTCAGTACTACTGAAGAAAATATTATGTACAACTTCATGATATTGGAAATGATATTAACTGCACCCAAGTAAATAAGACAATTAAGAGTTGGATTATGTTGATTTTCTGAACAGAAAGTGTTTGTTACTTGTCCAAATTGTTTCTATTGATTGTGACTTATTTTTATAAATACACCAGGTTGGTTATAAGAGAATAACTTTCTTTTCCTTGGAATATGTTATTGTAGATTTCTTATTTAGTTTATCTGCTTAATTTCTAGGTGCTAAAAGTAGATAGATAACCATCCTGTACCAACTACCTGCAACTTTGAAGGTTATACTGTCTTAACCCTCCAGAACATAATACTGTTGTGTTAATGCTGATCAGCAAAGAAATTGGACTACAATTTGCAAGATGCCAACTGTTGAAAATCTGAGTGGTGAGCAAAACTTTAGTGCACATTGGATGTTCAATAGTTCCCGTGCTGGAGTCATACTAGATCCTAGTTTTACTGGTTTGAACTTCAAGAAAGAAAATTTGTTACCTGGACCTGAAAACATCACAGCTTTACCTGAAGAAGTGTTGCATCTTTCAGACAGCTGTTCTGTAAGTGATGACTCCCTGTGTGAAGAGCCTGGCAGCTCTCAGACACTTCAGCAATGCACCAGCGGAACACCTTTTCCAGCAGTAGCTGGAAACGTAGAAAGCTCTCAACCAGACTTAGTCCATGGTGAAGTGGATGGGCAGAAAAAATCCAGTCACAGTGATCCACTCTTACAAAAGCTTGAACAGGTAATAGTTCTAGAATTCCTTGACATAAATCCATGAAGATTTATTTTGTTCCTGCATATGGTTTGTCATGCCTGCAAGTAAGCAAACTCCTTGCAACATATAGGCCACAGCAAGCTTAAAGAGCAAATCCTAAGTTACAGTTATGCTCACATGAAAGTTGGTGTCCTCCTCATGATGTGCATTTACTGAGAGTCTAACTACTGTTGTTTCCAAGTGGCACAAGTTCCAGTTTAAAATGGAATTGTTCTCAAAATAATTTTACTTGGAAAGGTGCACACAGTTTTACAATGTTTCTTCGCTTGAGACTGTGGAAATGGGGTGCTGGTCATTACAGTGGTGGTGCTTGACCACAGGTATTCCCAACACGGTGGAGTTGAATGTCCTTGTATCTATAGAAACATCTTTTGTTAGTTCTCAAAGTAGGTGTGAATATTCACATACCTGGTTCCATTTAGATGAAGAGAGATGTTGGTGTTGAATCTGATAAAGTATCCAAGGCATCAGGACAAAAAGGCCTGGAATTGTAATGCTGTTATATTACTTACTGGTTTTTTTCTAATGCAAGTGTGTCAGTCAATCCACTGTAAGTGGCTGTGTGTTCACTAGTAGCTCTTCCCAGTTACTGGATACAAACTGTGTTAGCTGAAAGTGTTCAGCAGCACTTTAATAGATCTTGCTGTTAAGGACTAAGAAGTCCTTGTCCATTTTGCCAGCAGCTACATCAGCATAAATCCCCATGTCCGTTCACTTGAGTGGAGAGAGGGAGAGAATGTGTGTGTCTCCAGACTAGAATTCCACAAATTACCAGGTGGTATAGAAGTTTTCTCCTGTGTTTTACGTGATAGGAGAATACTTATCCACTTTTTAAATGTTGTCAGTATTATCAATCAGTGGCTAAATAAATATTAGCTGGTTTATTGGTATCTTAAGAGGAATTACTAAGTTTTCTTAGAAAGTTATTGACAGTCTATAACAAAATAATTCTGTGGTACATTCCAAATAAACCTAGCCTCTAATACATTTATTTTTTCGTTTGAAAAGCTGAAGGAATTGCAACAACAGAAACAGGAGCAGTTAAAGAAACAACAGATGGAACAACTTCAAAGGCTGATGGAGGAGCAGCAGAAGCTACTTATCATGGTGTCTGGCCAGCCAGCAGCTCTTGGTAAGTTGAGAAAGAAAGCACGTGATGTACCTTGTATAAACTGAAAAATTTAATCTCATTTTCCAGTTAAAATCTGAAAGTGTCTTCTGTGTTCTTCATCTTAAGGTTATTTGATCAGTCAAAGATAAATGCTTCATTGCTTCAGTGCCTGAAAGTTGAGTGCTACTGAAGAAGGAATACTGTTCTGTTTTTAAAAAACGCCAACTGTAGTTGTGACTTGATCACTATGTGCTATGATGGGAGCCCTTGCTTCAAAGTACATGTATTAAAGTATAAAACAGTTACTTTCTTTTCTGATTAGTTGCTTCTCATGGTACTTTTGATTGCTTTAAGCTTTCAGTGTAGCCAAATGAAGTGGTCCCTCCTTGTTTGTGCTCACACGTATCACGTTCAGGTGATGAACTGAACTAGAATGGGGAGCTGATCTGTATTTAAAAACAAAGACTTGCAACCTGTATCAGTTTTCCAGTCTTGTTTCCTGGTTGCAAGGAGAGGGGACAGCTCTTGACTGGGACAAGCTTTTAGAGTTAAGCCAGGAGTACTTTGTGCTCTTGGCAGGGTCGGTCCAACCTGACTGAAATGACTGTCTTTCTTTGACTCTGCCTACCTGAGAAGATTAAATTAGGGCTTATTTTAGGAGAAGAAAATCAAGATTGCCTAATCACTTGTTCTTGAACAGTAACATAAGGATGGAGGCTGGGTGATCAGTCTTGCCCTTCAGTGCCGTTTCTTTTCTCCTGTGGAGCAGTATTCTTGTAATACAAATACAATGACACAACCATTGTGTTCCTTCTCATTTCAAGGTTATACTGTAATGGCTGAAAGTCAAAAGCTAAGACCTGGGCATTCAGCAGGCTTAGCAACTTCACCTCAATTGCCATCATCTGGATATCAGAATCTCTTTGAAGACAGAGCTCATGCTCCGATTGTTTCTTCCCATACACAAGACAACAATTCTTTACAAAAGCTGAACAACAGAGAATGCACCTCATCTTTGAAGAACAGCCTATCAGAAGTGTCTGCCTGTGAAAAGCAAGGTCTGTGTGTGCCTCTGAAAAGGCCAAATTGTTTGAAAAACAAGGAAGACATATACATTACTGCTTAGTCTTTTAAAGAAAGATAACTTCATGTATGGTGGTTTTTTTTCCCCTTGTAGTTAGTGAGAGTAGTTTTCTACTACTTATTTTGAAGCTTTTCTGATTTTTGTTGGTTTACTTGATATGCTGGTTGGTTTACTGACAGCTTACAGATCTCAGAGTGTTCCTGTTGTTGTCCATGTGAGTTTGGTTAAAAGCAGCATGAGCCAAAAATCGAATTCTTGCTAATTTATGAATATTTATGTGGGAAACAGAAGCTTCATAGGAGAGCTCATCAGTACAGCAGGCATCAAAATTTGTTCAGTTACATTTTTAAGCCATACATTAGCAATAGGAAAGCAGATGAACAATCAGAATGGATCATTTAAGGTCTGTGGAAATTTTTTAATGCATAATTGCTTGTGCCTTTAAAAAGAAAGTGCAAATTCAAATGAGAATTAATTTGGGGAAATTTTAGGACTGTTTTATGTAGGAATTCAGATCACATGGCTATGAAGCTCCCTTCTGGTTTTAACCTGACCAGAATGCTGCTTAAAGTATGTGCTGAAAACTGATTTGTTGTTGGGATGAAAAAAATCCAACCCTCTTGCTTTCACAGGAAAAAACATGTGGTGTCCAGAAAAAAAGATGGAATTATTAATGGAGAGTGAAGATAATCAAACTAATCCTTTAGGTGTGGGAAGTGCAGATGTCTCTGAAAACTCCAGTGGAGGTGAACAGTTGTTGACTAATACAGAGGAAAGGTAATTTAGACCATGATTATGCAGTTTTTATCAAATAACACAAGTTTGGTTGAATTCTGAGTCCTGATTGGAAGAGTCTGATACTCTGAATTTGTGCAATTTGTTAATAAAGGATTTGGTTTTTCTTGGTACTGTGGAGACCTGTGATAAGAGAGGCTCTTGCTTGGAATTGCTTGTGCTGTAAAAGATGAGATGTTGTGTGTTGGATGAAGAGGTGTGTGTGCAGCCTGGGGTAATGACAGCTTAGCAGCGCCTTTCAGTATAGCTGGGTATATAAGCAGTTATGATTGCTGTTCCCAGTTTGATTTATTACAACCTCCTATCCACTGTTATGTCCTGAAAGTAGTAACGTTAGGGAGGAGGGCAAGACTGTGATTTTTCAGTTTGTTACCTGGAGTTATGATTGTTTGAAATGCCCGAGGCCAGGTCGGATGGGGCTCTGAGCAACCTGGGCTAGTGAAAGGTGTCTCTGCCCACAGCAGGGGGACGGGGCTTGGAACAAGATGATCTTTAAAGTTGTTTCCAACCCAAACCATTCTGTGATTATATGATTCTATGAAATGTCTGTATATGGCTAAGGCTAATGGTAGTGCTTGTAGCAGAAGCCTTCTCATGTATGGTAAAAGACTTGTAGATGCAGTTGATAGAATGGCAGTAGTGGTTGGCTTTGTTTAAGCTCTGCCTTCTCTGTTGGGTTATCACAGAAACAAGAAGTGCTTGTTGCAGGCCGTGGTGGGTTGAGCCCAGCCAGCAACTGAGTACCAACCCACAGTTGCTTGCTCACTGTTCCCAGAGCAGAAAGCAAGAGGGTATCAGAGGAGGAAACTTGGGAGTTAGGTAAAAACAGTTTAATAAGTAGAGGAAAGAGGGGAAAAGCCCAAGCGATACATAGGCAGTCACACTCTGCATCCCACAAGCAGACGAGTGGCCACTTGGTCTCTGAGCAACAGCTGCTTTTGGAAGATTAAGCCCCCGGTTTTTACTGATGAACTTGATGTTGCATGGCATGGAATAGCCCTGGGGTCAGTTTGACTCAGTTGTTCTGGCTGTGTCTCCCCTGTGGTAGGTCTTGCCTGTTGCGGTGCAGTATTTTTTACTGTTATCCTCAATTTTAAAATGTGTGTATTATTTTGTATTGGTTTAGCTCTATCCCCCCTCCTCTTTCCCCCAGGTGGTAGATCCCAGGCCGAAGCCATTCCCCCGGTCTCGCCTTTATGGTTGTTCCCCTCCCTTTCTTCCAGTACCTTCCCTGCCAGTCACCCAAACCCCTCCCTGTGTTCCAGTCCTTTCCCTATCCATCACCTAAACCCCTCCTAATCCCCTTATATAGCCTCTGTCAATCCCCCTAAACTCTGCCCCTTGCAGCACCTCCCACCCTGGAATTCCCCTATTCCTCGATGCCCCATTGGGGCATGTGACCTTTCTCCCTCCGCCCCTTTGGGTGACTGGGCCCTGTCCCTGTCCCTGTCCCTCTGATGTCCCTCCCTCACAATACCCCTGCTGGCTCCTGGCTGGGATCCCCATTCTCCCCTATACTTAAGGGGCTGTACAACCCATTTCCCTTGCCTTTTCCCTCCCAGATCCCTTGGAACAGTAAAGCTTCTGAACTGCACCCGAGGAAAGGGCCTCGTCGTGTTCCTTTACCCCTCTCCTTGCTGGGGTGGCTGACTGACGGCCTTGGGGCTTTGGCTCCCTGGAGCAGACGAGAGCTAAAGCTCCAAGGGAGCAGCAGCAGGACCGCAGGTCTCAGGCTGCTGCCCACTCTCGCTGTGGTGCCCGAAGCGAGCTAGCCCTGGTCAGAAGCTGTCACCGCGACAGCTGGCGCCGTACATTGGGCGCCAGCTGACATGGCCGCGTGTCCGAAGGGTGAGAGCCCTTACTGCAATTGCCTGGTGACAACAAGCCGTGTGGAGATAGGGGCTGCCCTCAAGCTCCCCAGAGCCCGAGTGGCAGTGTTGAGCAGAGAGGCGTCTGCTCTCTATTCACAGCAGCCAGCTGACACAGTGTGTCGAGGAGCCAAGGCAAAGGAATAAGGGACGGACCCCTCTCTGCTGCATCCAAGGCTTTATTCCCAGGAGGCGGGGCAGGAGAACAGGCGAAGATCCTGGGATGACAGGACCTTTTAAACAGGGGAGGATCAATGGGAGGGTACCTTTCATAAACCAATCAGGGGTAACCTAGGGAGGAGCTTAGGGAGGAGCCTGATTAGCATAGGACCAATGGGGAAATATGAGAAAAAAATGACATCAGGGGGAACCAGTGGGGCATTGAGGAACATAGAATTTTCCAGAGGGAGAGGAAGGGTCTGGGGGAGATTGTCAGTGTCCATAGGAGGGGTTTGGGTGATAGATGGGGAACTTGCTGGAACAAGGGGAGGGGTTTGGGTGATGGATAGGGAAGGTGCTGGAACAAGGGGAGGGGGAGGACCATTTGGGGAAGGCTGGGGAGTGACTTGGATGGGATTGACATAGGAGCTGGGATGGGTCTTAGGTAACAGAGCATCTCTTTGGAAGAAAAGGGGGAAACTTGGAACGTACCAAAGCAAGCAGGGGGAATACAGAACACATATAATGGGGAAAATACAGAGTATAAGAAGTGGCTTAAAGGGTCCTGGAACTTAACTTGACCCCCTACCACACTTGCCCACCCTCAGCCTGCTTTCTGGGCTGAGCAGCAGCATGAAAAAGCAAAGAAAGTCTTGATGCTGTACAAGTAGGGTTTTGTAAGAGCTAAAATATTATTATGTTATCCATGCTCTTGTAGTCACAAAGACAAAACAGAGCTATGAAAAATGCTCACTCCATGCCAGCCAGACCCACCACTCCTGTGAAGGAGGAGGAGTGTCAAAGGGGGAGACAGGGAACGTAATCTCAGTAGCATTCCTGAGTGGAAAGGTGATACTATAGGAATTGGCAGCATGACTAAACTATGAGTGGAAGTTTGGTGATTTGTCCGAAAGAAAGGGTCATTAAGAAAAGCAGTGAAAGAAAAAGCAACAAACTTGCGTGTAGCGTCTTTTAGATACATATATTAACTATTGCAGGGATTGGATAAACATGTAGTGTTAAAATGCATTTCTCAGTTTACCTTAATGCCTAAAGCACCTCAGAATTTGTCATCTTTTATGCGCTTACACCTTAGGTCTTTGAATACCAGTGATGTTAAACATAGTTATTTTATACAGAATTATAAGAGTTGTTTTTATTTATTACTCTAGACCTATTAAAGCTGCAATACATGAGAAGAAACAGACTTTTGAAGAATTCTTGGAAGAACAGATACAACTAGAAAAACAGCGTCTGGAGCAAAACCAGAAGTTACAGGTTATTTATTATTACATTAAAAATCTTTATTCTTCTTTATATATTGTGCCAAGATGTGGTAGGTGCTTTCAAAGTGTACAAGGAAGATGCTAGCAGGGAAAGCTAACACTGAATGCAACACTCATATTCTTAAAAATAATAAGCCCCAAATATTCCACTTACTTAAGTCATCAGAAATCCAGTATAAATGTACCATCTAAATTCCTACTCGTATGTGGAATTTATTTGAAGAAATCTTCAAACTGTGTAAGGAGCTTTTTAACATTTTATGGGTTGCTTTTCTTTACTCATTTTCAGGAGACAAATGGATCACATGTTCAAAAAACAGTGATCAAGAGACCCTTCCTGAGAAGAGGAGAAGGTTTAACAAGATTCACTAATGCCAAGTCTAAAAAGACAAAACTTGGAGAAAACACCTTAAAACTTCAACAAAGGGCTTCAGATGACAGAAATGTTATTAAAGTGAACAGATCACAAATACAGAAGAAAACTGTTCCTCCTGGAAAAGAACTGGTTTCTGAAAATCCTTTCGCACCATGTAAAAAATACGACCACCCCAGTAAAGTAAAACGTTGTCCTATTCAGAAGACAGTGGTACTCAGGAATTACAATGGAGAAAATATCTTGCCATTGGAAACAAGAATGCAATCAGGAAAAAATAATGATGGACAGATGAGAGATTCTTACCCATCAGAAATTAACAACAAAATAGAAAATAAAGAGAACAGAGTAGAATCTGCGAAGTCTAACACTGGCAAAATCAAAAACAAATTACTTGGCACGGAAAAGTCTCAGCTGTCTCAAGAACTGGCCAGTGCCTTTTCTAATTCTAAATGTCCGATAGGTCACCCTGTAAAAGATTCAGAACTGTCTTTTGAACTTTCATTTCAGAATAAACTGGAGAACTGGGAAAAAGAAAAAGAAAAAGAGAACCTAGAATTAGATGAATTTTTGTTTCTAGAACAAGCTGCAGATGAAATATCTTTCTCAAGTAATTCTTCATTTGTGCAAAGGATCTTGGAACGAGACCAGCAAACTTTAAAAGGCCGTAGGATGTCTTCTACTCCTGTCAAGGCAAAGCAGCAGGAAGTGAAGGCGCTGGCCGTCGAACTTACAAATGAGAGAAATAGAAGGGCAGACTGTGTGGCACGGGAAAATAGAAATGATAGCCCAGTTATGCATACAGCCTCAAATTCAGGAACAGATTTTAGAGTGAAGGATCCATTGAGTAAAACAGACAGTGTAATATTCTCAGCTTCCTCCATGAAAGCAGCTCCTGCTTTAAAAAGTAATCACTGGATTGTAAATAAAGATAAGAGTGAAGGCAGTGATGATACTGCTACAGATTCTGAGAGTGAATTTGAGGCTACATTAAAGCACGACAACAAAGATGCTAAGATAGCCTTTCTGAGCCATAGAGAAAGCGATCCAGAATTTTTTGATTGTGGAAGTTCTGTTACAGATATCAGCAAAGAGAGCAAAAATGGAGATGCTGACCTTGGCTTGTCAGACAAAGATTGCAGTGCACTGTCAAAGCAAAAGATTAGAAGAGCTACAGATGATCACAGAAGCATGTTGTGTATAAGTAGGAATAAGTTTGAGTTTGATGATGAAAGAACATGGAGTGATCTTGATGAAAATTATGTTAGCAGTGATTTACCTGAAAAATATACTAAAATACCTCTGCAGATGGACTTTTCCTTTAAGAATGATACATCTGTCCCAGATAAAGCAATAAAGAGAAAAATTGCCTTAAAGAAAGGAGATGAAATGTCCAAAGAGTCTGCAGTGGACAGTGGTTCAAATGGACCTCCTGTATCCAACCTGATGATGAAACTGTTTCCTGCACTGAAGCCAAAGCAGAAGGCAGGCTGCCATCCAGAGTGTGAAACCAAATCAAATGTGGAACCGGAGCTAGGAGGTAAGAGAACAGCAACTGGTAGGAAGTGGTGAAGAAGGCATCTATCATACAAGTCTTCCCTACTAGTGCTTAAGCTCCAACCTGAAATTACACCAAAGGGTTTAAGTACAGACTTCTGCTGCAAGAAATGGCCCTGTTCTCCCCTACATCTCCTCTGATTGCAGGTCTGATGCCCGATCTAACAATTACACAGCTTGCAGAATGACTCTGATTGGTGAAAACTTCTTTTTAAAAATTCATTTATTTAATTGGAGTGGGGTTTTTTTCCTTCCCTCTGGAGGCTTCAGCTCATTGACGTAACTTGATCTGGAGCCGCTTGATCACTGTTTCTGAATGAAGGAATATAACTAAAGGCAAGCTGAAAATGAAGTGGTACCTTCCTTTCCACCACAGTGGATTTACACCACAGTAGGGTAATGCTATTCACTGCTAGGTTAACTTTTTCCTCTTACGAGATATAAGGGAGTGGCAGACTTCTCTGTCGCTCGTCTGTGTTTTCCAAGAATAGTATAGTGTCTATGGAGTTCATGTGGAATATGGGAAATGGGGGTTCATTTTTCTGCTTTGCCCAAGTTGATTTTATCTATATGGTTGCAGTCTGTGGAGGACTGCCTCTAAAACCCCCTGCTGCAGCTGTTGCATTTTTGCTGTGATTAAAATTGGAGTTTTTCAGTGAAAGCATGATGTCATGACCTAGTATTTAAATTTTTTGTCTCTAAGGTTGTGATTTTGGTTTCAGACTCTGTTCCAGTGCATGTTTAGGATTTTGCTTAGGTTTTTATCGTAAGCCAGTTGATACAATCTTTTTGGATTTCAGTAAAGCCTTTGATTTCATCTCTCTCAGTGCCCTTCTGGACAAAATGTCCAGCATTCAGCTGGATGAACAACTGGCTCACAGGTCAGGCACAGAGGGTTACAGGGAAGGGGGTGACATCAGACTGGAGACCTGTCACTCGTGGGGTTCCACAGGGCTCCATCTTAGGACCTGTGCTCTTCAACATCTTCATAAATGACTTGGACACAGGACTGGAAGGAATACTAAGTAAGTTTGCCAACCATACTAAATTGGGAGGAGCTGTTGACTCCCTTGAAAGCAGGGAGGCCCTGCAGAGAGACCTGGACAAATGAGAGGACTGGGCAATCACCAACCAGATGAAGTTTAACAAGGACAACTGCCAGATTCTGCACCTGGCATGGGGCAACCCTGGATGTACGGACAGGCTGGGGAATGAGATGCTGGAGAGCAGTGCTGTAGAAAGACACCAGGGGGTCCTGGTCAATGACAAGTTGAACACGAGTCAGCAGTGCCCTGGCAGCCAGGAGGGCCAAGCGTGTCCTGGGGGGCATCAGGCACAGCATCGCCAGCCGGGCAAGGGAGGGGATTGTCCCGCTCTGCTCTGCACTGGGGCGGCCTCACCTCGAGTGCTGGGGGCAGTTCTGGGTGCCACAATGTAAGAAAGATACTAAACCGTGTGTCCAAAGGAGGGCAACGAAGATGGTGAGGGGTCTGCAGGGGAAGCCGTGCAAGGAGTGGCTGAGGTCACTTGGAGTGTTCAGCCTGGATAAGAAGAGACTGAGGGGAGACCTCACTGCAGTTACAACTTCCTTGTGAGAGGAAGAGGAGGTGCAGGCACTGATCTCTTCTCTGTGGTGACCAGTGACAGGACCCGAGAGTGAAAAACACACCTCCCTAGACATAAGCACCTTAGCGTAAATATCAGCTAACAAAAACTTAAGTGTGACAGCTGTGGCTAACTGTAACTACTTTTGCAAGCAGAGAACTACCCCTGGTGGGCTAAAGTGGTGAGAGAGGCATGTTAGCTGTCACAAAATGCAAAGTCATAGGGTTTGTTTTAATAGATAGAAAATAGAAGAACGTAATCAATGAAGTACAGTTATAGAAAAGCATAACAGCAGTTAGGTGATTGTGATGAGTATGCTAGATAGGAACTATGTATTGTATTTTAGCCATAAGATAAAGAAACCAGAAGTTATGTGGACTCCAACCCTTAAAACTGTAGCTTTTAGATAAGCAAACAAACAAGGGTGGGTGCCAGAACTGTAAAGTATAAAAGCCTGTGTAAAATGAGCCATAGCCAGACATGCACGTGGAGGTGCTAACCCCTGCAGGTTGTCTGGGCATCAATAAAGGTGTGCTTTACTTTACAGTACTTGCTGTGGAGTAGATTCCTTTGAATCAAAAGAATGCCCTGAAGTTGAGTCAGAGAAGGTTTAGGTTGGATATTAGAAAAAGGTTTTTCACCCAGAGAGTGATTGAGCACTGGAACAGGCTCTCTAGGGAAGTGGTCACAGCACCAGTCTCACACAAGAAATGTTTGGACAATGCACTCAGGCATATGGTGTGATTCTTGGGGATGAACTTGATCCTTTTGGGTCCCTTCCAACTCAGGATATTCTGTGATTCATATGAAATCTGCTACTTCTGTTTATTGTTTTCTGGAGAATTGATTGTGTAGGGTTGTCTAAAGATGGCTGCTAGAAGTTTGCAGGAAGAGGAGTTGGGTTGAGGTTTCTTTTTCAGACTATTTAAGGGTGAGCAAGGCAACGACCTACACAGCAACAGCAGTATTTAGTCTATTCTGGTGCATACTCAGACTCTGAAACCCTGGGGATTCTTAAGTAGTGACTGAACAGCAAACTGGGATGGGAGAAAAGCCCACAAACCCCCTCCCTTACTGTTGGCCTCTGCAGTAGATTTCCCATCAGGGATGGGTGTGAACAGACTTCGCTGTGACCAAAACTTGAAAAAACTTACAACCATAAACTTTCCTGTTTGATATACCATCATACTGTATACATGTACTTGGCACATGTATATGGTATGTACCTACACGTGTACTATATACACTCATTATATCCTTATACCTTAATTTTATTTCTCTGGCTTGACGTGAAGCCCTTCACGTTCCAGTTCCAAATATAGCTTTAGTTCTACCAAGATGAAAGATGCCTTCAGTACTTAAAAATACTACAAAAGTGATAGGTCTTCTCTGTATTTGAGGTACTTGAGTAAATAGTGCAGAGTGTTTTAAAACATAACGTCTGTGTTATTTGGATAGAAGAAGTTATTTGCAATATTACTACTGTCTAAAATAGTATTACTTTTTTTTTTTTTTTTTAACAATTTCTTAAGCTGGTGTGTGATAATTGTTTACTTCAGTCTTACAGATGCCATTTAGATAATGTGCATGTGGTTGTGCTTTGACAGGAAACACTGTTCCATCCCAGCTACTGAGAGAGAGACTTGCAGAGTTAGAAACTGAAATTGAGAGATTCCGAGCTGAAAACACGACTCTGACTAAACTCCGTGAAGAAAGAGAGCATGCCCTGGCAAGTGTCAGGTAATTTTCAATTGCAGCATTTTGCTGCATTGACTTAACATAGTGTGTTGCAGACTCTCCTGAAGTCCACTTACCAACAGTACAGGTAAACAATTCATGTGCTTCAGTTACAGTGGAGATAGGTCTAGAAACAAGTTGTTGCTCTGTGTGTAAGTTAAACTGTAATTATTATACAGAAATTACAGTATTAAGAACTCCTGCTCAGTTGATATGATGTCCCTAAAGGCTGTATTTGGGAGAATGTGTATACTTTTGTCCTGAAGAGTAACACAGTCCTAAACTGGCCTTGCAGAACTGGTCTTCATGCTAACATGATTGATGCTTTTGCTTTGGATTGTATATTTGAGTGTATACACTGAGAATCTTTTAATTTGAACTGGGCCATTTATAAGTGGCATATAGAACAGAATAATTACCTCTGATGACTTAAATGGGGCACATCTGTTCCTGCCACAGCCACTTTTGTTTTGTTTGGGAACAGCATTGTGTCTTTGGCTAATGTTTAATTTTTGACCTCCTATTAGCAGATTCTTTTCTCTGGTGCTTTTGGAGGAGGGTGTTCTAATGTTCTGAACAACGTAGCAAGATTTTAGCCAAAGCTTTTCTAAATTCAGGATAATGTTTTGGACTAGAACATATAAAAATATAAGTTGTTGGACTTCAAACACCCACTGTGTGACAGTTCTTACTCCTTAAATAAGTAATACCATTTATATGTAAGTCTTCCTGGGGGTAATAGATGCTGAATTGCAATCTGTGACCACAAAATACTGAGTCTTCACTTTGCTTCTTAACATCCAGGTATGAAGGAGATTTAGGCTAAAACAACAACTTTGTTTCATAATTATAGGAAAGAAATTGCAGACTTTGAACAGAAGAAAGCTCAAGAACTGGCTGAAATAGAAGAATATAAAAAAAAGGAAATTAAAAGACTGCAAAAAGAGCGTAAAGTTTTTGAAAAATACACCACAGAAGCTAGAGCAATTCCAGATAAAAAAGAACGTGATGAAATTCAGGTATATGAATATTTTATTATTCTAGTCCACATGGGAACATGTAAGTTCACTTAAAGGCATTCAGGAGCCAAATTCTAACTTGGTTGAAAGTTTACAGGTGATATCAAGATGGGAACTTAGCAGACATGGGTTAATGGTGAACTTGGCAGTGCTGGATTAACAGTTGGACTCCGTGATTTTAACGTTTTTTTTTTTTTTAATCTAAATTATTCTAATTCAGGAAGGGAACTACAGTCTTCACAAAGCTGTTTGATGGTTTTAAGGCAAAAACTCATCATGAACAAATCTTTTTGTCACATTTCTGTTCTAAAAACTGCTTGTGTCTGATAGAATGATCTTCAACTTTGAAACAAAATTACTGAAGTTAAAATACTAAGTTTTTGTTCATGGTAGTGGATCAGAATGTAAACTAGAACTCCACAAGGGTTTTATTCTGTCTGTAACTCTTGTACAGTCTATGTAGTAATCTTCTACAATTTTCAGAGTTACATTTTATTATCACTTGTAAGTCTTTAGGTATCAGGAATGTAAGGAACCAGATCTGTTTGTTCCTTCATTGTCAGGATGTATGGTATTTGAGATGTATAAACAAGCCAAATTAAACACCACACAGGGATTTCTCTCTTCCTTCCCTACAAACTTTCCTTACTTCAGAAAACGGAACTGACATTTGCTAAACTGCCTAGGCAGATTTATGTGTGCTTTGTGTGATTGTGTCCTCCCTGTTTTCCCGTGCCAAGATTTTTGAAGGGCCCTCCAAGGGTAGCATTAATGATTTTGTATTTCTGTCTCAAGTGTGTTTGTAGTGGCCAATCTATGAAGTGTAAAGGATGCCAAGAAAGCAAGAAAAACAATTCCAGTGATTGGAGTAGAGTTACAAAGTTGGTAGTCTAAAGTAAATAATCACTCTTCCATGGAAGAAAACTTTTCCTACCTTTCACCCCTTGCACTATTAAGCTGATCTGACTTTTTTTGCCACTTGTGCCTTTTTTGCTTGTGCTTGTATTTCTATTAGAAATTAAAATATATTTTAGTATATTAAAAATGAAAACTCTCTATAAACATGCATTTTTCTAAGGCTTTAAAACAGCAGATTGCAGAGTTACAGGAAGATTTAAAACGAAAAGAGGCAAAATGGTCAACCACCCATCGACGCCTGAAAGATCAAATAGAAGCTTTAGTAAATGAGAATTTGGAGCTAAAAGAGGAAATAAAAATTATGGAGAAGTTTCGTCTAGAAGCCTGGAAGAAAGTAGAAGCTGCTGGAAGCAAGAAGAAAATAGAAAGTTCTGGGATGACTCTACATAGAGCAGAATCTGTAAGTTATTAATCTCGGTGCTTTAAATACATTTGTGTGAATACTTGTGAATTTTGTGTTATATACTTGGAGGGTAATAGCTCCAGTTTAGCTGTTTACTTTTAATGTACTGATGTGGGGAGTACACTAATGGTGGCAGACACAGAATTTTGTTAATGTCACATTCTCTCCAAATGTCAATGCTCGCAATGTGCAGCATCCCTTTTGTTGAGGATCTCATCTTGGAAATTAAAGATGACACAATTATGAAAGAAAAATCACTGATGGGGTCTAACCTGTGAACCTCTGCACCTTCAGGATCAACCAGGCAAACCAGGCAGTTCACGATTGTCTAAAGCAGTTATATTATAGGTTTTGAAACTGTAACTGTTATTCTGGATTGCTTGCACCAAATTAACATTGTAGAGTTGTTGGTAGCAAGGGAACAGATGGAGGAAGAGCTCCAAAGTGCAGTTTGGGCTACATCACACAAACCCTTCTGCTGACCAAGTCTCAAAATTGTATAGTTTGTGAAGAAAGCTTCCAGAAAATTTCATGTCATATGGTGTATAAATTTTCTTGACTCTGTATGAACAGTTATGATTACGTCACAAACGGCAAATACTTCCTTTTTTTTAGTGTCTACCAAATAGAGGCCCAAAAAGTCGAACTGCATCTCCCCTTCTTCCAGTACAGAAGTGCAGCAAGATAAATGGCCAAAGTTATTCACAGGCAAAAGGTAAAAATATTTGTCTAGTCAAAAGAATTCTGTTAAGTCTTTAAAATAAAATGAGTGTGAAGTTTTGCTTTGTGGAGCGCATCACCACCTCAGAAGGAGATAGAGTGGGAGCTGTCATGGGCTTGGGCATATGGATAAATACCTCATAGGGTGGGATTCTGGAGAAAGCTGTGGCGAGACCAGTTTTGGAGTGAAAATGCTTCTGGTCATACTTGATGGTCTGGAGCACAGCAGAACCTGCTTTCTGTAATCGAAAATGGCATTCATTACTGGTGTTCTCCAAGCTGCAGATGTTGGTTAGATCATGGAATCATAGAAGGGTTTGGGTTAGAAGGGACCTCAAAGATCATCCAGTTCCAGCCCCTCTGCCATGAGTAGGGACACCTTCCACTAGATGAGGTGCTCAGAGCCCCATCCATCCTGGCCTTGGACAGTTCCAGGAATGGAGCATCCACAGCCTCTCTGGGCAACCTCTTCCAGTGCCTCACCCCCCTGACAGTGAAGAATTTCTTCCAAATGTCTAGATGACTGTGTTGATAGCATCAGAAGTGCTGTGTCTCTTCAGAACCTTCCATTACCAGGATCTGTAGTCATATGGGCAATGCTGGAGCAGGTGTTCCTTGTTCACAGTTAGGAGCAAAGGCTGTCTGCCTTCCTAAGGGATGATCACATACGGAAAGTAACTGCAGGGTACTTTTTTGACACCTCTGACAGCTCATGCAACCATCACGTTATCCGTTAGTGGAGTATGTTCCAGAATGGAAGATGGTTTTATTTTGGTAATTTCATAGGAGAGACATGGAAAAAATATGCTGATCAGTTCCTGTTAAAAGCTTATATTCATCTTCCTTTGTTCATTTTAAGGTGTAACTAATAATGTCTAAAATCCTAGGAGGGGAAAATCCTTTGTAAATCTACAGAGATGAAATAGGAGAGAAAGTGCATTAAATGCCTGTTGCAATGATTCTTCAGTTGTAGCTTCTTGCTGACACACAAAGCAATGGCAGTGATTGATTCTTTTCTTGGCATGTGCCTATTCTTTTAATAAATACCCCACTTTCAGTTTCCACTGCAGTTAAGAAATGGAGGTGTCCTGTACAGCTTGACCTCCTATATAATTGTAACACTTAAACCATACTTTAATTTCTCTGTCCAGTTTAACTATTACATGTATCTCAGCAGGAAAACTTTCTAGAACACCTGCATCAGGACCTGCTGATGACAGAAACAACTCTGAGACAATGATAGCACTAGAAGATTCGTCTAGGACTTTTATGGTAATAAGTCCTGTGTCTTGATTTGATTTTCAAAGGGGGAGGAAAAAGCCTAAAATAGAAAAGTTAATGAGTATCTGGAGGGTGACTGATGAGGCTGTTGTCTTTCTACGTTCTTCAACTTTTATTGTCGTACCAGAAAATGGTTATGTGAGGACTGTTTTATCTTTGTCTAGTAGTTGCATTGTTCTTTGGCTCAGGAAAAAAGATACAGTAATAATCTCCTGCTCTTTTGAATTTTGCAAAATGTTTTACCTTTTGGGAGGGCTGAAGAAAGATGGATGTTCATATGCTCCATGTAGGGCAACTGCAAGGATCTTTCTAATAGTTTAATTAAATCTTACATTAATTGCTGTAGGTTACACTTAGGCTTTAGAGAACTTGATTGTTTCATACCATGATGTGATGTCTTAAGGGAATGGAACACCATGCTAAAGCACATCACTGAATTCCGCTTCAGTCCAGACTACAACTGACCACAGACAACCAATGAGTGCTCAGTCTGCATCTCTTGTATCACTTTAATTATACTTGGAGCTGCTTAAACCCCAGATTGTGTTTATGCCTCGCTATACTCATCTTCCTTCTGTGATGCTCCTTGTTTCCTAAAATACCTGTCAGCCTAGGGAAAAAAAGTGTATGAAGACAAAGCTTGATTTGAGTTTTTGCTTGTCATCTCAGGACACCTGTCATAGTGAAGCTCTCATGTCACTACCATCTGCTCCTGCATACACAGGCAGTGAAGAGATAGAGAGAGAAACTGCTTATCCTGATGGAAAGGTAAGATGAGAGCTTGGCACTCGGAAATTCTGGAAGACAGCTGTTGGGAAAGATGAGTGAGAATATGAGCGTGAGGGCTCAATTGTGACCTCTCTCATGTTTTCATTAGGTTGAGAAGGTTTTGAAAAACGGCTGTCACCTTGTATTTTTCCCAAATGGAACATGGAAACAAGTGGGTTCTGATGGGAAGACCATAACGATAACCTTCTTCAATGGGGATGTGAAGCAGATTATGCCTGATCAAACAGTGGTAGGTATCCTATATGTGCATTTTTCAGTAAGTACTTTTTTATTTGCATATGTATGCTCATTTAAAACTTCTCACTAGTTACACTGAATCTGAACTGTTGTCTGCAGATTTATTACTATGCTGATGCCAAGACTACTCACACTACATACTCAGATGGCTTAGAGGTCTTGCAGTTTTCAAATGGACAAATAGGTAAAGAAATCATCCAACCCAACCATCAGAATCATTGCACATATATATGTATTTATGTAATAAGCATATTGTCTCAAAATACATTTCAGAGAAGCATTATCCTGATGGCAAGAAGGAAATAACCTTCCCTGATCAAACAATTAAGAATTTATTTACAGATGGCCAAGAAGAAAGTATCTTTCCTGACGGCACCATTGTTCGTGTGCAGCGGTGAGCTTTTCCTTCTTGGGGCCCCTGGCCTGGGCAAGGGATGGGAACACCTGGGGCTCACTGAAAGGGCCAGTGTACAGTGCTAGATCTGTTTCTACAGCTCCTGAAAGTTTACATTTCAATAGACTGTACTGTGAACATGTGTTTACTGCTTGAATTTTGGGTTTGGGTTTTTTGGGTTTTTTTCTGGTAGCATGGAAGAAGCATAAAGACTGTATTGTCTCATACCTTAACCTAAGAGACTTCTCAGATTTGTACATAATTATAGAAAACGGATCTAGGAACATGGTTGGCAGGGGAAGCAGGGGTGACTGATGGCAGATACCTGTACTGCTCAAAATTCCATGTTTTAAACTTCCCTTGGACTCTAGCAGCAATGGCTTTAGTGCAGGTAAAGTGCAGTGGAGGCTCTGAAGTATGAAGAAGTCAGATCAGTTCTGCAGAAACAGAGTATGAAACAGCTGAGCTATTTAACAGTTAAGATTTTTCCACAAATACTGGTTTTTTTTTAAAGTCTTCCTTTATTTAGGCTTACGTATTTGATGTTTGTTCTGAGACTAATCTTACACCAATGCATAATCCATACTTGTTTGGTTTTTTACCCTCTAATGCAGAGATGGAAGCAAAACTATAGAGTTCAGTAATGGCCAGAGAGAACTCCACACATCACAGTTCAAGAGACGGGAGTATCCAGATGGGACTGTCAAGACTGTGTACATGAATGGACAGCAGGAAACAAAGTATGTCTCTGGGAGAGTCAGAGTGAAGGACAAGGATGGTAATATTATCATGGACACAAAGTTGTAGACCATGTCAAAACTGATGAAGTGTTAGCACATCTTCAAAAATAATGTACATTTCTGTAAACAACTGAAGAGGCTTCAAGCTTGTTGTGTATATATTTATAACTTTCTCTAAATAAATTTATTTTTCAGTGGGTGCTACTACAGCAGAGCTTTTGCTGATTCTTTTTTCCCATTTCTAGTTTTAAGAAGCAGTTCATTGATGCAGTATTCAGTCATGTGGGGTTAAAATCAGTTGTTAAATCAATTGTCAGTGAACACTCAAACAGCTGTAGACTACACCTTATTTTAGACATCAATTTACTTACTGCTTGACTTTCAAGACCAAAGGAATGGCAGTCCTGGGCTTTTCTGTTTCCTTCATCGTCCCATTTTCTTCATCTCAGAGTTGGGAGGCAACAGCATTAGCAGAGTGCAGTGTCTGTTCTATAAACTGTTCTTCTATACTCATAGGGCTAATACAGGTGAGAGGAAGGGACAGGTTCATGCTCCAAGCTACTCTGAAACACCAGAAAATTAACAACAGTCATCTCATCCAGTTCTCCCCCCTAAACCAGGTATTTTTAAACTGACTTGTCTATTAAAATTCTGCAGTACCTACTATCAAAAGGTTGCTGCTGGGCTGGCTGCTCTAACTCTTCATCCCTGTACACACTGAAAAATTTGTTTCCTTCTCTCACACAGCAGAAGATACTTACTTTGCTCTCCTTGTCTCCTCTGCCCCCTCCCCTTTTTCTCCTCAGTGAAAGCAAGCACTGTCTGTACTTTGTGTACGCCCTTTTGACTCGCAGGGTGGCAATGAGAACTGTGCTCACGCCCAGCCAGAAGTTACCTGGTTGGGTGGAGAGGCAGGTCCTGGCCTTTTGGGCAATCTCAAAACAGCAGCTCTGAAGTAATTCAGGGCGAAGTCACTTTCAAGATGGGTGATAAACAATGGAGTTTTGGTCTTTTTTAAACAAAAACATTTTGAAAATGAGGATGAACTATCTGAGGTATTTGCAACAGCACCTAGGACATGTCTGGTTAGTACCAGAACATGTACTGAAACTGTTACAGGATCCTTCCACTCCTTGTCCCATTGTGCCTGGGCACTGAGGTCAGCTTTGGACCCTTGCTTTCATGGGAGCCTGAGGGAAGAGATGTGTGCCAGGAGGTGTGTATGAGTGCAGACTGAAACACAGGAGGCTCCCTCTGAACAGCAAGAGGCTGCTTTACTGGGAGGGTGACTGAGCCCTGGAACTGGCTGCCTGGAGAGGTTGTGGAGTCTTCATCACACAAGTGTTTTCCTTGATAATCTAGACAAAGCTCTCCTTGGAGAGACAGGGAAGGGCTGAGCTTTACATGTAAGAGATTTAGTACAATAGAGACACACCCAAAGAAACCTCACACACTACAGCAGTTACAGAAAACAAGCTCTCAGGTGCATGCTGACCAAACTGTTTATTCCCAAACTCTGAAGTGAAAGAGGTGTAACACCACGTACAAGTGAAAACAAAAACCAGCAACAATGCAAACGTGTTTCAGAACAAAGACAGTAATGCATCCCCAACTGTTTGCTCCCTATCTGGTGCTGGATGGAGATGTCTGTCACCAAATAAACCTGAAACACAAACCAGAGTTATGTCACAATAATAAAACTATCATCTTCAAGTCTTCTAACAAGATACTGGAACAAGTGTCCCAGCATCAGCTTTTGATCTAATTCTTTACCACTATACATTAGTTCCATCAACTCCTATGAGAAGGTATCACAGAACAATACTTAAGGCTCCAGGGCCAGAAAAGATTGAGATGTGGATATATAGTTCCACCATTTCAAGATTAGAAAGTGTTAGGAACATCATCTGTTCACATCTGCTAGAAGAGTGCTTATTAAATGGAAAGGAAAAATACAACATAACAGCATTGGCCAAGAAATCTGAAAATCCAAGTCTCTGGCATTCCCCATGGGTAACATATAGTTTAAAGCTCTTCATTAAAAACATTCCATTTGTCTAGACCTGTGGACATCAATATGTTACCATGGATGTTTGCCTGAGAAATCACTGAGAACCACCAGCACCTGACACAGATTAAAAGCAGAAAATAAAGAAGATTAATTTTGATTGTTTGGGCAGAGGACACTGCCACACATCTGCAAGTTGCCTTCTTCGGTTACTGGCAGCAGAAGCTCTTTATGTTATGCCACCTTAGAGCTCTTTGTTTCAGTACCTGTAAGTTCTTACAACCCATGTTCTTCAACATGGGTTTCAGTAATGGTATGTAAAGAAGTTAAAAATTAACAGCCTTTTTTTTATATTGAACACTTTATTAACAGAATGGAAGTGTGGACACAAGGGATTTTTTTTGAAATAAATTCTAGTTGTCCACATTACTGGCAGTTTATACTCTGCTTAAAAGTTCTGAAATCGTCCCTCCCCAATGGGTACGAATTTTTACTTCATGGTCACTGTACTTACATGTCACTCATCCAACTCTGCAAGTCCCATTTCTACCAGCTTCAGATGAACCAGGTTTTTGTCATCGCCGTACAAAGAAATGGTGACCTCTGGTGAAACAGTCTGAAAGTTGACAGTTTTGACAGTTATGGATTTAAATCGCAAGCTGATATGGAAAGATTTTACTGGCTGCACTCGCTGTCCAAGCAGCAACTGTGAATATACAGAGAATACTTCTGTTTTCAAGTAAAGAAAACTGGTTTTAAAATAACAGGAATGCTCAGAAACTTTGTGATTGCAGGATTAAGAAAAACACCACACCATTTTCTCGTAGCATTCTTTCATGATAAATGGTTTTCTATTTTAAACTATGAGGGTTCACAGTAAAGCAAAGACTTAGAAATTACAGTGCTAGTAAGAATTTTAGGCTCAGCAAGAACTAGGAGGAAAAAACCCAAAAGCACATTTCTTACTAGTATGGAAGCAGAGAGACGCTTTCCTTCAATGCAGTCCACCATGGTCCACAATGCTTTCAGGCTCCATTCTGGGGAATAAGGAATTCTTTCCACGTTTTTGTCACCTGAAGCAGGTTTAAATCCAGCCAACAGAACTCGTACTGCTTGAACTGGATACTTCAGCAAATGACAAGGTATGTGACGCAATCTGAAACAGAAATGAGAAGCGTTTGCCCACAGCAATCCACCTGCCCTAAGGAGCTCAGGATGGCTGAATGGTTCATGCAGTACATTTATGGTGTGGTAACTGGGATTGGACTCTGCTCTATGGGAACGTGCCAACATCAGAACCAACAACTCCTCAGGCTGGGTTAGGCCCTCTGAAGGACTTAGCGTAGGAGCTATCAAAAAGCAGCCCAGCACCAGAGACCTTTCCCCAGTACCCTGCTTGGGGAGGAGGCTCAAGAGCTGAACACAGATCTGAGTACAGGAACCCAAGTGCAAATCATCACAACGCAGCTCCAAAAACCTTTGTGGTCCAAAGTGCTTCATGCCTGAATGTGCTCTAGACACACTACTGGAAATAGGTACCTGGGGTTTACATTATCATCTCCCAATTCTTCTAGCTTTCTATCCCAGAAACAAGGGAATAGGGAAGCAGAGCAGGAAATATCATTCTGAAATAGAAAACACTGTCTCCCAAGACCCTAATAGACTGTGAAGCACAAAATCCCCATTTTTGCATCATCTTCAGCAACAAAGTGTACATTCTCAATAAGCTTGAGAGCAAGTACCCAAGTACCTATTATTATACACACACATGTACTGCATATATAGGTACTACATATGTACTGTAGTCCTATGTACTGTCCAGATATATATATAAATGTGTACATGTGAGAAATTCAGACAAGCTTAGGGAACCCTAAAAGCCTGGGATGTTTGAGACACTCAGCTGACATCTCTGTTCTTAGAGCATCTCAGAACTGCACAAAACAGGGATTTGAACTTCCATTTTCCACAGACACAGAGCAGGGTGTGTCCCACTGAGACACTCCCTTATCCATTAGTTTATTCCCCAGCAGTCTTCTGTGCAGACTGCAGTCACACAGGATAGGGATTTGTTTGTACAACCGGAGGGCTCAGGCCTTGTTTTGAGTAAGGTTCTCGGGTGCAGAAGCAGATTAACCTGAGCCCACTCACAGGTCAAGTAACTGGAGATAATGGAGAAATCCAATATTATAATAATGGGCTTCTCAGAACAACCTGAAACAAAGAAGCAGGTGCAAAACCCCACACGCTGCAGACAGGTTTAACCAGCCAACCCTCTTTCTCTCTAACTGAAATCCAGTGGTAAATTATGATAAACAATACATGTATGTAGTTATATATAAATTAGTAATAAATGTAAAAATACATTTATTTATAAGTACATATTTTATAATCTAAGTGTATACATACACAGACATTTTTACATGCATTTTTTTCTTATTTATTTACCTGCTTGTTGGGGCAACTAAGTAAGTACCATAGTCAACAAACTGAACCAGAATCTGAACAGGGACAAGCTGTGTAATAGAGAGGAGCTTTGCTCTATACCATAAACCATCCACATACTCTGCAAGGCAAGGCAGTTCTGTGTAAGAAAGGAAAAAAAAACTTCATCACATAATGCTGCAACAGTACTCAGTGCAGTACAAACTGACCTTGAAAACCCACTTTTCATTGTGACCAAGATTAAGTCTCCTCTTCTTTATCAAATTCGTGCTATGGTTTTGTTCCATGTATCCTCCAATTCTCTCTGAACTCCCATCACTAGTATGCAATTTAAGTCAAGTTTCTCTACCTCACACAGCAATAGTGAGAAATAACAGCAAATTGCTTGGTGAAAAGACAGTGATCCAAACAGTTTAATGGTAAAACTTCAACTTGGACTCATTTGCACAATCCAGTTAGTAAGGAGACTGATCTCCAAGAGACCAGACAAGACTGGAACACAGAAGGCAGATGCTGCCTAAAACCTCTCCCAGAGTTTTTTGAGTTGGTAGAATCAAGTATGAGCAAGAACTGTTTTCTTCACCAAGTTTTAGACAGCCATAGTTTGTGTTAGTTTAGGCCCAACATCTGTGGACATTAAAGTGGTGCTCCGGAGGGCTCACACAACTTCTACATCTTTATAACACAATTTTCTGTACATAATTTTTGTCTTTTGAATATTTAATAACATTTTCACAGTTACAGCTTCAGTGACAGGTGCCTTTAGGGAGAAGTTTTATTACTGCCAAATGCAATCTGAAGTTAGTTCATAACTCTAACAGGCATCAGGAGTCTGAGTTCTGTCCATTTTCCAGTGGAGCAGAATGACACAAAAGCCTCAGTAAAATGAAGAGTAAAAACATATTACACTGTAACATGTAATTATAGTGTGACGTTACTCCTTACTCTCCAAAACTTTTATTTAAAGATAGAGATAGAAATCATAGTATTCTTCAAAAGTATATTCAGGCTTTTGGAATATCCACATGAAACAACAGGGAAAATAAACACACAATGTACCTTTTTTGAAGTTTGTTAGATGAGGAAGAGTCTTTACAATTTTATTGCACCACTTCAGGGCTTTTTTAAGGCTCTCTGAGTCATAGCTGGCAGCTCTCTCTGTGGCAGAGTGCTTTGTAAGGTTCCCAGAAGAATCAAGACATATATAAACCTATTTAAAGAAAAGGCTCTGATGTTACTGTTTTTGCAGTTAATTTAGAAACTAGGAATTCCAACTGTGATTGACCATTATTAAAAGACTACTTGATCCCATCTTTGAAAGGTTCAGCACCTTGCTCCCCTTTCTTCTCTATTTCACCATTCAACATTCAAAGTCCACATAGGAATCTTTTATTCAATGCACATGACATTCTGCCTTTTGCCTGGGAGACTACCAGAACTCCAGGAAGTTGTGTGGGCTTACACAGAATTCGTTACTGTTCTGCCACATTAAAATCCAATGACCTATTTGCTTATTAAAAAAAGCTAAGTACCAGACTGCAGTATTATAATTCCTTCAATTCATTTTTCTACTGAAATTATTAGTGTTTCACTGCCCCACCTATGAGGTTATTTCAACTAAGAGTTCATTCAGAGAGCTGTCCCACACAGCCACCTGCACCAACAGCTCAGGACGATTTTACAGCCTCTAATGCACTAAGATTGCCAGCTGGGATTTGCTTTTCACCAGCTCGATGGGACTGCAGCATATGAGATGTCAACAAGACAGACGTACCTCCTTAGGGGACACCAAGTGGGTAATTGTGACAGGAAAGGTTTCTCCCGGAAAAGGCAGTGGTTGCAACAGGTACGAAGGTGAAAGGTCTCCTTCAAACACCCCCTAGACCAAGACAGACTTCAGCTGAGCATCACAGTGAGTAACAAAATAGAAACTAACTTAGGTGTGACTTCGGGCTCAAAGGAGCTACCTAAGAAGGTGTATAATAACAAACACACTCTGTTCATTATTAAAAATAAACACAAGCGTGTCATTGATGAAAAGACCAGACATTGCAAAGTACAGATACAGATTTTGTCAGCAGCACAGCATTGTCCAGTGTATCTTCTTTTAGAACCATGTATTTTACAGTTTGAATTCTACATGTCATTACTGCACTTGGTTCACCACAAAATAAACCCTGGTGCATTAAATTACACTTTTAGAAGGATTGCTAGCACACAGCTCAGCTAGATCATAGGTCATCAATAGAGCTCCAGTTCTCCCTTGTACTTAAAACGTGATGCGTAACAAAATGTACAATTTCTCCAAAATACATTTTTACACATTTACTTGATAAATACTTTTCATTATGCCCCAAGTAAAGAGAAAAGTAGAAGCAACATATGTAAGTGGAAAATGAGACAATAAATTATGACCCTTTCTTCCCCCTGCAGGATCTGACCGAGGATGCAGTACAAAAAAAATCATTATGTTCCTCAGACTTAACTAGGAAAAAATAATTTTTTCCATTCAAAGTACGTACTCCTACAAGTAAGGAAAGCGTGTCTAACTAAATCATAGATACCTATAAATTGAATGCCAGATTTATGCAAAACTGTCAGGAGCACTGTGAGTTGGGAGCCAGTTGACTACAGCTAGAATGAACATCACTGCTGTAAAGCTCAGCACACTTGGAGGTCCTGATGCATTCTCCAACACCCTACTGCCTACCAGAAATTTTTCAGGCTAATACCTGCGCTAGGATTGTCATATGCTACCAAAGACCAGCTCCTAAAATCATCAGCACAGCTCAAGAGCAGTGCATCTCAAAGACAGTGGCACTCTGCAGCAACGGGTGCAGTGAGCTCTGCATAAGCCACTGTTAGCTCCTGCAAGCCTCACAAAACAGAATAAAGTCGCCCTCAGCTTAACTTACCCCAAATCACAGATTTGAAACTGTGAAATAAAGTTACAGAACCATAGAGTAAAATAATACATCATGGTTACACCTTATGTAAAAATAATGTTCTTTAGGTGGCTTCTGAGTATGGCTGCTTAGTCTCTACAGCTAAAACCAGAGCTGATTATGTTTGCACATGTTCAGAGCTGCTTGCTTCCCACTTCTGCTGCTCCTGAGGTTCTGCTCCTGGAACCAGCTCAAGTTCTGGATGCCTTGCTTCTTTTCTGGTCTACAACTGAACACTTCTGATGTCCATTTTCTTACAAATTGTTCGGAGTCACTTATTCCTAGAATGGATCTGTTTAATGCTATTATTCCTTGAGGAAAGTACTTAAGCTTTCTGAATGCTTCTTGCTTGCAACCTTCTCACACAGCTTTATTTTTCTTTCCCAAATTTAATTTTTATGTTAAAGGTACAAATCTCATTTCCAGATCCATATTTAGTTTGCTGAAAGCTGTGTGTCATGTGCTGAACTTTATGAAAATGCAACAAGAGACTGATTTACAATTAGGTTTTCCATGGTTACTCAGTTCTAATATACACAGATTTTTCTAACTGCATCAGGAGCCTACTGGCAGACAATTCGAGTCTTACACCAGCAGTGACAGCAGCAGACTCTGTACTGGAAAATTCTTTTCTGAAGCAATGATGTATGTTGGAAAGAAAAGTACAATGGCAGACTTAAAACAGAATTAAGAGAAAAATGCAGGAACAAAGTCTTAGCAATTTAAATAAATCTGATCTTCAGATTTCAAGGAACAAAAAAATTAAAACAAATACAGAGAAATTACTTATGTAGGGGAGGTTTTTGTGTTAAGACAATGGAGTTAGGTAGAAACATTAATCCTCCCCTCAAGACCGCCAGGTAAACGTCCCGGACTCTTTGGAATAAAGAACCTAGGTAACTCCCCTAAAAATCACTGGGTTTATGATGAAATACTTGATTTAATTTACTCCATCGCTGGATGTATTTCTATGAATAAGTAATCCCCTAAAGTGATAAAAATAATACCCTATTCCTAGCGTTTTGGGTTCTAGAAGAACACAAAAACTAACTGGACTTGAAATGGAAGTGCAAAAGTCTTTTGCCATTACAGCGTCCGTGAACAAGCTCTTGGCAATTTGCTATTCCAGAGTCTTACCAGCACATCGCAGCTCCCGTGTTGTGCTGCAGACCTGTGTGCTCAGTTGGGCTGCTGCTTACAGCACAAAACCACACAAATATTAAAAAAGTAACAAATCCTCCGAGGTCACAACAAGCAACTGAATAATCTTTCCAATGTTAGAACAGCAAGAGCAAAAGAGACACACACAAGTCTCATCACCTTTTGTATGTCCTGGCAATCTTCAGCAACACAGTACTTCTGGTATGCCATGAAGGACGAAAGCGACATCCCCCCAAAATACAGGCTGATGGACAACTTGCCCCATGGGTTATCTGGTAATTCCTATTCACACAGGACAAAACAGGACTGTAATAGTAATACTGGGACTGAAGTTTTAGAAAGAGTGACCTCTCAAGTTGATATGCACAACACTCAAAGATACAAGACCAGGATGCCTATTAACATCAGTTTTAACACAAATGGGAATATCTCTTTCTGAAATGGCAACACCAACTGCACATTCTAGCACTGAAATATAACCCCATGTTTGCTCACTCAAACCCTTCTCCTTCACAATTTGTCATTAAACTGTCTGAAATGGCTTGTTTCCAGACAATACAGATGATGTGTTTCCCTAGAATTTTAATAAAATAAATTTAAGCTCATCCATAATTAATTATGTCAATTTTATCACTTAAAATACAATTTAGAACAATTTATGCTGTTGATAGGTAGGTTACTTGTTAGAACAACTCAATAGGAACAGGGTGTAAAAACAGCACTAACTCTAATGGACATATTTAATGGCCTGAAAACTCTAATAAAGGAAAAGGCACAGGAGAAGGAAGTTTAGTTGTGGTTTTGTTTTTTCTAAAAAATACATTTACTTATATACTCCTTCATGTACCATTCTTAATGCCAGTTAAAAGGAAAAAGACAACAAAAAGTTTGCTTCATTCCACATCTATCAATAAATTAGGCTACCTCAACATGAATTTCAACCTCTTCATTTTTGAGAAGTTCTTGAAGGTAATCTACTGCATCCTGCTGCCAGAAATTTCCAATCTATTTGGAGAAAAGCAAGAAACCCACACATTAAGATGCTAACAAGTAATATTCTTCCTGTTCTTAGCATAGATGGAAATACGCAACTACCATTAAAAAAATCTGACCTGAAAACACACATAATTCATTTCATTTGTCTAATAATTTAAATATTATCTACTATTTGGTGCATTAAAATTTATGTGACAATGCAACCCCATAATTTTCAGATCCTGAAATGGCTTTGAAAGAGATGCTGCTTGCAAAATCGAACTGATATTATGTACACAATAATGTATATGTACAAAATTATCTGAAGCATAAACCAAAGAATTACAGAATCTAACATAACACACAACAAAACACAGAATACCTTAAATACTTCTTTTATTCTTTGCTGTATCTGTTTGCTTCCCAACCTGTAGGCTTAAAAGCCTGTCTTTCAAAGAATCATGGAATGGCTTGGGTTTGAAAGGACCTTAAAGATCCAGTTTCAACCCTCCTGCTGTGGGCAGGGACACCTTCCACTAGACCAGGTTGCTCCAAGCCCCCTCCAACCTGGCCTTGAACACTTCAGCAATGCGGCATCAACAATATCCCATGGCAGCCTGTTCCCATGTCTCACCACCCTTGTAGTGAAGAGTTTCTGCCTAGAATCAAACCTAAACCTGCCCTCTGTCAGTTTGAAGATATTCCCCCCATGTCCTATCACTCCATGACCTTGTAAGGAGTCCCTCCCCAGCTCTCTTGTAGACCCCTTTAGTTCCTGAAAGGTGCTGAAGGATCTCCCTGGAGACCTCTTCTCCAGGATGAACACCCCCAACTCTCTCAGCCTGTCTTCACAGGAGAGGTGCTCCAGCCCTCTGATCTTCACTGCCCTCCTCTGGACTTGCTCCCACAGGTGCTGCTCTTTAGGTGTTCTCCTGCTGACCTGCAATCCCTCTCCAGGGCATGGCACACCTATGATGCTCTTCCAAAAGATGACCAGAAGATGCTCTTCCTCTTCTGAGAGACAAGGTCCCACAGGACCCCAGCAGACCAGGTTCCTCAAAGCGAGTCCCACCATCCAAGTAGCCAAACCAGTGGCTGTGGCAACAGTCCTGTAATGACTTCTTAACTCACCAGATGGGACTGGACCTTTCAAACTACTTCTCTGTGACAGGCAGGACTGATGAAAAGACTACCGGCAGTCCACAGATCCTTACAAACACTCTCAGGGTCTGCAGCCCCCACAGATACAGCCAGGAGCAGTCTGAGGAGTCTCACTGGTGCTAAGTGGAGTGGGTAACTCATGTAGTGGGTAACAGTGAGTGCACTGTCCAAGGCCTGGCAGCCTCTCAGGAATGTTCCCAGTAAAAGCAGGAAGTAGCACCACCCCTCTCCTAGGGAGCATCAAGTCAGCACATGAGTTCCTCTGAACCTCTCAGAAGAGAGCACCCACTCCTATCACCCACTACCTTTTGTTAGCTGCAGTGGGGGTTCTCAGCCTTGCCTCTCTCTCCTGATGTGATGGCTCTGTCCTCATCAGCCTGCAGAGTGACAAAGCAGTGCTGCAAGTGCACCTCATACTCTGAGGAAAATCTCTTCTTGCAGGTCCTTGCCATCGCAAGCTTCCATTCCTCTGCATTACTGTCCCTCCTCTCTTCTACATGCACTGCTGGGACAGTTTCTGGCTGTTTGGCTGCAGGTCCACTGCAGACTGCACTTGGAATCAGCTCTCCAACTCCTTCTCAGCCTCCCTGACGCTACACAGCACTCTCACCACCTGCTGCAGGAGGTTCCCTACCTGGGCATGTTACCTTTTGCTGGCAGGTCTGCTGTCTGTCCTGGCCCCACATATTGCAGACCTCCCACCCCACCACCCCTGCAGGAGCTGCAGCCTTCCTTACTCTATCAGTTTAACTGTTTCCAGTAATAAAAGTAAGCTGCTAAGTTCAGTAATTCACTTTCACTAAGCGAACCATTCAAAGTAAGCAAGGTATGTGAAGATGTTATTTACATACCAATTAATTACTGACAACAACTCCCCAACAAATTCACCTGTATTAGTTTAGATTGTTTCCTACACTGGCAAGATCAGAACATTCGCAGCAGAGTTCTGCAGGACTTGAAGATTTCAGGTTGTCTGGCCATTCTACGTTAAGAAACCCAGGCCTTACTTTCTATTGCTGCTATTGCAAAACAAATTACCATTTCAGAGTATCCCCCTGCCATCCCTGCAGCGTCCTGTCTCAAAAAGGTTTAACTCCACCAACACCTGCCTTTGAAGCATGGTCCCCTCATAAAGCAAATCTATTGGGTCCTGATAAGGACCTGCTGAAACAATCCTCATCAGCTCTTCTCAGAACCCTTGCAGGCAAGAGAAGATGCCAGCAACTACTCTCAACCTTTCTGACTAAGCAGTAAGTACTGATCTGAGTAACTCCCTACTAACACACAAATGTGCCATTACTCACCGGCAGCGTCTTGTAGAGCTGACATGGGATGCAAAATGGAGGAATGCCAGTGTAAAATGTAGTTGGATACAGGTGACACTGAGGAATGCTCTCTATGTAGCCACGATCTATGTACTGTACCTATGTAAAATACAAAGCTTTCCTGAAATAATTCCTGGTTTCTATGTTCAGTTTAATAAGAGAATGCATTCATTTACAGCATTACTTTTATGAAGGAAAAAACAATGGTTCAATAGCAAGTAGGTGATGTGATAAAGTGGGGAAAAAAAGGATTAAAAAAGTAGTATGGCAGACTAGAAATTCAGTTTCTAAACCTCTTCTGCAAGAATTCTTACCTTTTGTGGAATAACCAACATCAGCTTAAAACGGAAAAAAAAATTTTGTGAACTAGGATAGTGTCAGATTTGCAAATCTGCACTCAAAAACCATGACCAGACTCAAGAGCTTAGGTAAGAGTAACTGCTCATGACAACAAGCTCTATACCAGAGCAGCAGAAAGAATTCAAAACAGACAGACAACACTTTCTGGGTGGGGATAGGGCAGGGAGGATGGGTGGGGATGCTAAACCTAACTGTTTTCAAAGCATTCTACATATGTTAAGAACAGTAAAATAAAAAACCTAGAAGGGATTACTTACAGGGGATCAAGAATAGCTTTTTAGTTAAGAAAATTCATCATTACTAGGAAAACTACAGGAAAAATTGCAACAACTGCCAAAAACTGCAACAAATTGTAGACAGATTTGATCTTTAAAATAAATGTAGAAATGAGGACAGTAATCAACACTTTTAAGCAGAATGAACATCTGCACAGTCAGGTCAACTGAATGAAAAAATGTGAAATCCATTATTTATTTTAGAGTATTGGATTATTTGCCTTTTTAAAAAACATACATACGCAGATATACATACACCCTCCCTCCCCCATACAATCAAACTTACCTGGACAGTACTACCACTGACTTCTACAATTTTAGCTCGATACCACACAGTATCTGATCCTCTTACAACACAAGCTTCTCCCTTTTTCCAGCAGTACGGTATCAGGAGACCAAGGCCTTTGAAGGTATTTTGTATTTCAGCCATCAAATTGTTTAGTGCATTTTCTTGGGAGAGGGGCCAAAAAAAACAAACCCATTAAAAATAGCCTCTAACATTCACTCAAAATATTTCAATCACTAAACCCCATCAGACTCAGATGAAGCCGTGTATAAACATAAAACACACGTGCTGCTCCGAAATATATTTTCCAACACTGATACAATAGTTACGTTCAATATCTAGTATATGCAACGAGTTACTGAAAACAAACAGTAAATTGCATTTCCAGTTCTGAAGCCGTTAGTAATTCTGAATTCTAATCTCAAAAGAACTTATAGAGAAGTCTATAAATTTTTTAACTGACACCTAGGCAGCACTAATATCAGAGCCAAACAAAGCATGAACAAGACAGTAACTCCCAGATCACTGATTCAGTGGTAGGACACCATGAAACAACATAGAACAGGTGTCCAGAAGAAACTCTTCTGCTGTGGGCACAGCCTACAGCAATACCTGCAGGAAGAATACACATTCTTGTGCAAGTGGGGTTACTGTACTTTGAATTTCAAAGTTTTATGAAAAAAATAGTTACATAATCTAGTAGTTAAATATACTTGTAGAGCAAAAAGGATAAAATTAATGTTCTCATATGTAAATACTTCTCTAAAGCACAATATACTAACATGGAACTGAGGAGTGACACTGCATCTGTCAGAAGAAAACAAACCTCTTTCAAACAGTGCAAACAGAAAACATTCTGAGATACAGAACGTATCAGAATGCAAATAAAGAGCCTGAAGAAACAGTGTACTGAGCTTAAATGGAAGGAAAAGAACACAAAAATAAGTAGTATCTGAGAACCAAGCTAACTTCCAAGAATCTTTATGACTACCTTCATCACTTTGAAGTATATGACTTAATTTACTTTATCAGTCAACATTACAAAAAGCACTTGCTGCTTTACCCACTATAGCCCGGAGAAGAAAGGCAAGTAACCTGCCCATCCAAGAGCTTTGGGTTTTTGGATTTCTTGGCAGGGTGGAAGGACAGGAAAGCTGATTTGAGGACACAGAATACTTACCCCTCACACCAAAGGACATCACCTCCCAACAGGAATCTTTCAGAACAGTGAACATGTACCAGATAGGTGTTCTAGTATACATCCTGATACCCCAGAGCACTCAGATTCATAAATGTATTTTCTTCCATGTAAACTCACCAAATGATTTTGGTATTATATAAATAGTTCCATCACCTCCAATACAACTCACTATAGCCTGGAAAATTTTTGCTTCAGGAACAATGGGAGATTTATATACTTCATCCATTCCTGATTTTTGTTCACTCTCTGAAATAGTGGAATTTTCCTCTGGAACAGCCCTGCTTCTCGCACATGTGATTTTAGAATTACAACCATCCAGCTGTGTGTTCTCCTGCTCAAAATGTTCCTTGGAGACTAAGCAAGCTCCATCAGCTTTACCAGTTCTAGAAGATTCAATCAAATGTCAATATATTAACCGACAAAGAACTTGGAAAGTACAAAACTAAAATAACACAAGTAAGAAAACCAAACACGAAAGTGGCAAAGGCTTCTCAAAATACTGTCAACCATCTTGTCTACAAACTTAGGGAACTGAAATGTGCCATGAATACAATAAATAATGTTATACTCAAGATAAGTTCACTGAAGATGGAGTTCTGTTGCTAGAACTGTAGAACACGACCCAAATTTTTTGATTTACTTATTAGTCTGGTCAAATATGAACATCAGAGTCTGAGAAAAACTATAAAAGGGAAGTATCCAAACCTTCTGTTTCTAAGAGCCAAACCCTGTTCAATAAGGTATTCAGAAGTATCAGTCATTTTTCCTGTTTCATCTTTGCAAAAAATTTTCACAGGCAATGAACAACCCACATCATTTTCCTGGAAAAAAATGAGAGAGCTGAACAACATATTACACATATGCATTTCCTCTAAACTACAGGCATGTTTTAAATTTTATTGGTACTGACTGTCAATCAGACATCCCTGAACAACTGATACCCACATGAGAAGACACAAATTTATTTAATCCATACGACAGTTCCCATCATTTTACCAACTGTTCTACACACGACATTAAAAAAAGTTGCAGAATAAAAACTTGCTTTTCCCCTCAGCTTTTTTAATAGAATCAAGTGCCAAACACTTGTCTTTCAGCAGGAGCTTTAAACCCATGCATAAGTAACTTCACTCATTGCTGCTTTATTTCCACACACACTGTAAAATACCACTGGCAGCTGCCAACAGATGCTGAACAAATCAAACCCTTCTAACAATCCTGGTCTGTTTTTTTTTTTTTAAACCATGGAAGAGATCAATTACTAATGATATTCATACAGCACTGGATTAATTCTTTCAGTCTCTGAGGCTTGAAAACTAATACAGTAGCTGCTGAAATCGTTCTCATCAAGAATCTGAGCAGCTTGCTTGTAAGTCCATAAAGGCTGCCAGCATCTGGTGATCTCAAAGATACAGCTAGTATTCTTCAGTAACTAAATATATCTAAGATGAAGTTCTCTCCACACTGGGTAGCCAACTGCCCTAATGCTCCAGTGAATAACAAAAGTAAAGCAGAAAGAAGAAAAAGCATCTTCTTCCCAAGAGCAACAGCTATGCAATCAAGTTCTATTCATGACTTTTTGAAAGGTAAAATATTCAGAAAAAAACCCCTGAATTAACAGACAGCCTGACAGAAATTTTATAAATACTGCTGGTTTTGATTACAAACCTGTATGACTATTTTCACTTGTGCTCCAGTTAGGTAATAAGATAAGCATTCACACACTGTTGCTGTCCACTGTGTGCTTCCACCTGTTGGTCTAACACAGAACAAATAATAATCTCTAGGTACAAGAGAAGTTGAGTGTAGTCTCCGGAGTGTAACCACCAACTCTTCCCTCTACTAAAATTTTGTTCCTTTCTTTTTTAACTGCCTAAACTGTTACAGAAATGAAAGACAATCTCTATTACAATCAAGAGTAAAATGAAATCACTATTAATTTCTGGATCTCTATGACAGGAAAAACTAAAAAATACAACCCCAGAACTTCAAACTGAGGAGGATCATGAGTTCCAGAAGTTATGACACCTGTCATAACAGTCTAGAAGAGACCTTCTGTACAATTTCATGAGATCTGATTCATCTCAAATTCTGAGCCAAGGAAAAAAAAAAAATCAGTGAAATAAATCTGTTCACTATTTTGTAACTCATCCTGCAAATATTTATTTCTATAGCAGTTTTTGCTTACTACTATGCAGTATAACCCATAGAAAAAGCTCCAAACCTTCATAAAATAAATCACAGCCACCACCTCATTTCTTTATTCAAAAAGCAAACCACATCCAAATCTTGGACAATCAGTGCTAACGAAGGTATGTCATCATCAGTTTCTAATGCTGCTACTCAGTATAAGGGAAAGGCTACCTTATTTCTGTCAATGAACATTCAACTGCTAACGTCCTAATGTTCTTCATATTTTCCTCAAGTCTTCTTAGGCAGCTGACCTCCACTGTTTTTTCAGCTCCAGAATCATAAAGTAGTACCTGTTACATGCAAGAAACAATACAGAAATTAACTCCCGCTCCTACTGTTTTCTGTAAGAAATGGTAATTGAAAGCATCTCTGAGGAGGTTACAAGAATTTCAAACATTACCAGGATTCAACAAATGCCTTTTGCACTGAAATACTTCATCACAACACAAGCAATTACCACAGCATAGCAAGGGGACAAACCACACAAACGTACTCAAAGGGGGTTAAACAACGTTACTGACTTTTTGGTAAACCAAAAAATGCTGAAATAGCTCCCCTCCACTCCTTACTTTTTATTCTGGTGGGGTTATATAGCTGTTTGAAAGCTTTTTAGGCTCAAAAAGCAGATGATGCAAACCTGAAGTACCCATTTCTACTTTCTGCTAAAAAGACCCTTGGGCATAACCTGATGATGGTAGAGAAAAATCAATGGCAATCCAGTCCTGGATTATCTGTATGATCAAAAAAACTCTTACTTTTGAGACATGTAAATATCTAGTCCCAAAATGCTTTTTCTGGTGCTCATTATTTTCAAATTGGTACAACAAAATGCATGTTTCAAGCAGCACTGTGTGAGGTTGCTGTGGAAAATGTTACAGCTACACGGCACAGTGCATCACCATCAGTTTAGAGTTCATGCAACTGCATGGCTCCATGTGTTCCTGTGGTGTTGCACTAGGTTCAACTGGCTCCATCTTTTAACAAGGATCATTAAGTTTGAATTACTGTGACCCTCAGTTTCACATACCTTCTGGAATCTAAAGTGAATTGTTAAACTATAGCTTGGCAATCTCTGCCATGTTCCAAAGGGCAGTGTAAATAAAGAGGAAGTCAACCTCACAGGCCTTCCTCAACTACCAGATACCTGCTAAAGGAACCTGAGCTTTGATAAGACAGTCAACTGATTTGCAGTAATGTACAACATGACTTAAACTCTCAACAAAAGACTGTGTGGGAAAATAACACGGAAGTAAGAAACAAAGATTTGACCTTATTTTAATCAGTGAATGCTTCCGAGTTTAAAAATAAAAAGTATGAAACCCGTTATGATAAGAGCTTTACCTCTGCAGTTGTTTCAGAGACAATCCTGCTTATCTGACCTCTTTGCCACTGTCCCACATCAAGTATGTATACAGCACAGTGCATTTTGCTCTCCCACTTCACAGACTGTGGCTGGGATTCTTTGTAGATGGAAGCCATCTCCTCCTGTAAACTGTAATTCAAAAAAACTGCTTTTCTAGTGATAAACTTTAATGCAGTAAATAAAGGTCTTATTCAGTCAATCATTGTTTAACCAGTATACAGTGAAATTTTACTGTTTTAACAGGTGCACAGTATTGCAGTTTTTCTTCATGACATTTTAGAAGTACATGAAATGGGAGTTACAAAACACATGCATCCTGATTAAAAGTCTGTAAACCTATCATGCTAACTTAAGACACTGGAATTAATCTGAGCAATCCTGAGTGCTTTGTATGGCACTATTTGAAAGTGTCACTGTCTTCTCTTGACAACTTGAGAGTGTGGTACTCAATGTCATGACTACGTAAATGGAACTCTAGGTAGTCACAGCCGAGATGATGAAAAGATGAACAAAAAATAAGCAGCTTGCACTAAACCATGATATATTCTTTTAACTATCTTCAAAGAGTAGGCATAACTACCTAAATGTTACCCCAGTATCTACCAAAGGCAGGCTGATACACTATGTCTAAAAATTGTCTTCAAACTTCCTAACAGCATACTGGAAGCATCCCAAAAAAACTCCCTGCTACTATTACTAATAGTGAGTTCTATGACTTGTGATACAGGTTTTATTTAACCAGATTTTTAATGAAGGAACGGGAAGGAGAGAAGAAAGAGCAGAAAGATTTAATCTTTTTGGACAGTGTTGCGTTCATCAGGCACCAATACTTACTACAATAAAACTGATTTGAAATATGAGTGAGATCATGTACCTCATTTGAAATCAGAACTATTTAGTAAGCTACAACATAGTGCCAACATCTCTTCTACTCCTATACTTTCCTCAACAAAGGCAAGTAAGTAAGCAGCCTTCAAGAAGTACACAGCGTCAAATGCAACCCTAATCAGTTTGTTCTAATCATACTTCACCACTTTGGAATAAGAACATCTTAACTGAAGAAAAGTTACTTGAATTTTAGTACCTTTTCAGTATACTTTCTGATGACTGCAGTTGTACAAAAATTTTACTAGGAGACACAACATGACTAATTCTCCCATATAACTCCTTGTTACAAAGTGATCTGGAATCTCCTTCATCCACAGGTTCCAGGTCTATAGGATTTAAAGCTTCTGAGGTTTTAGGAATTTCTTCTACAGGATCATCCCATATTTCATTGGGCCTTACTTCAGTTCTTTCAGTGTACCTGTAAAGAGCACAAAATAATTCAAATAGAAAGTTTAAACAGATTTTAAACAAAGTGAAAAAGGCTCAATAACAAAATGACAGAAATTGTTCAACATGAAAGTGAGTAGTAGCTTAGACAAAAACATCTATAAATGCTACTTCATAAACACTCATGATATTAACATTTTTATTCTCCTTCAGAAAGTATCCTTGCACATTCTCTCTTCTTGCCTTTTTGCAGGCATTCATGAAGAAGTGTGACAAATGAGCTGTAAAAAGCTAGAATAAAGCAAGCCAAAAACACCGAAGCCCCAACAAACATCCTTTTGCCCCTTCTGGAACGGAGAAACACCATTCCAACTAAAAACCACAGTGCACTGGGCATAATGTTAGCTGGGGTCAGAGGCTGCAGGGGTGACCTCTGACAGCAGAGGCCAGGTGCTGCCCCATGGTAGACACTGCTCTGCAACACAGCACCCAGAGGACAGGGCTGAGCCCCTCCTTCAGCAAAGCTGATGGCACCTCTAATTTAAGGAAGAGCAGAACACTTCAGGGAGAGAGGAGAGGGAACAGAAGAGACAGCATAGGGAACACAAAGATCCTAAGAACAGAAAATGTGGAGTGGGCCTCTTGCACCACAAAGTAAGGGACAAAGGCCTGTGGAAGGTCCATTCTAAAGCACAGGAAGAAAAAAAGGAAGGAGCAGCACGGATAAACTGCTGTGTCCTGACCCCAACTCCCTGTACTACTCACTGCCCCCCTGAATGGACTGAGTGTAACTCAAGTGCAGGAGAGGAAAGAGGTGTTTGGAATAAACTTGACCCTGGGAAAGGGGGAGGATAAATGTTTGTCTTCTGTGTACCAATGCCTGAATTAGTAATTAAATGTTTATGCTAATTAATAATAACTAAGTAAAATCAAGTCTATTTTGCCTGCAACAGTACTTGGTAAGTGATTTCTCTGTCTTTATTTTGACCCATGAGAGGTTTCTTGCTCATGTGTTTTATTTTCTCCCCAGTTCAACTAAAGAAGGGAGAGTGAGCAAGTGACAATAAAATCCACCTTAGTCAAGTGATCAGTGTTACAAAGCAACTTATGCTAAAGGAATACACCCTCTTGATTGAAGTCTGCAAGCAGGCATCTAAGTACAGATAAAACACAAATACCTTCATGACAGGGAAAAAAACAACTCAGCTGTTCAGGCTGCTTAACTTACAAAATCTTACTAAAAACTGTGACTGTGACAGTGTAAGAAAGCACTACTAAGATTTAGTTACATTTCTGAGCTAAGAGAGAAAAGTCACTTATATGCTTCCTCCTGAAAAAAACAAATTCAGGAATTTCCTTTTGGAATGAAAATTTCCCATTTAATGACTTATTTCCATCAGTATTCAAAAGTTATTCATGAAAGAGTAACTACAGATTTTCATGAATACACTCCATGGATTATCTTGGTGAAAAGCTGGCAAATTAAATGCAGCAGTGTTATATCCTCATCAGCCTCATCTCTACCACCACACTTCCCAACCCTGCTGTCTTCCCAATTCTTCTGTTGCGGTCACAGCTGGTTACCCAGTAGTTTTCTAGTAACAGACCTTCCAAAGAGATGACTTACCTTAGGTGCAGGTTAAATACACAAATTGTTTTTCTTACTGCCTGGGAATGGGAACCTTAACAGTAATCACTTTGGGAAGATTTGGCACTTAGGGACAACTGCTACAAGTACTTAGGGACAATACTACAAGTAGGATGCAAACACTTAAATCTCCAATTTTTTCCACAGGTACAACTTCATTACATTAGTCAAGATTTAATTTGAGAAATCAGCTGTCAAACTGCGAAGTTACACTCTAAACTACACCAGCTGATGAATGTGATCTGAAAATTAATTTATGGCAGATGTGGTAAACTCCAGCCACTGGAGGTGACATACCAACATGAGTAATTTCAATACAAAAATCCTGTATTTCCAAATATTTTAAAAGTTATGCACAGTGTATTTACCCAGGTATGTAGGATGCGAGGTCTTCCTCAACTAGCTGGCAGTTAATACTAAATTTTCTCCCATTATCAGCAGAGGCATTGAAGAGTTCAATAGATAAGATGTTATTATCTAAAATTTCTGTGAATGAATAATATCAATATAATTAGTGCCAATCAGTAACAGTAGGAAGACTACAGTTTTAGAGGAATGAAAAATGGTACTAAAAGACAGAATTCTGCAACATTACATTTGATGCACAAAGTAACTGATTCTGAACATCAACAGTACGTAGAGGCTTAGCTTTGCACATATCTATAAAAGTAACTTAAAATACGCCAATAATGACAAAATATTTTTGTACAAAAACCCTAACTGCTACACATAATTCCATTTATTAGATAGGTTCCAAACCTCCATTCCACAGGGAAAAATAAGTAGCTATATATGAACAATACATGGTATTGAGAAAAATCCTACTATGTGATTATTGAATTTTTTTTTTTGGGCAATATTTTAGGGCAGCAGCAATCACACTCCCAGCTACTAATAAACTCAGGAAACATCAAGGACAGCTAGTACTTTTGGAAACAAGCCCATCTGAATAACCATATAATACTTATATCATGTAACACTGGTGTGGTCTGTAAGAGAAGACATGAACAGAGCTTTTGTTACAAGTTTTATCTGTTTTGTCTCCAATTAGAAGACAGAATTTAGATAGCCTAGAGTTAGAGTATCTCTAGCAGGTATGAACATAACCATTTCAAATAAATACTATTTTAAGTATAAAAGTAATTGTTTCTACATTTGAGTCAGCTTAATAATACACAAAAGTAATACACTCTTGATAACTTACCAATAACTGAACACAACATAAGCTTATCTTCAGTCATTTCTTCAAATCTTTCCTTGGCTTTTCTGTTCCATTCATTTGCCCCTTTAAATGGCTCAATGCAAGCCAGCCTACACCTGATTGCCTGAAGAATAATTGAAGATTTTGCAACTAACATCATATACAGACCCAGATCATCTCATTATGACCAAGTCACAGGCTTTGCTTTGCACTCATGCAAGACAGCACGACCTTGGCTTCTGGTTCTACATTACCACAAAATCTCATTTAATCTAAAATGATCCCTCCCTTCCTACTAGCTGCGCATGAACCTCAAATTCAGACACCTTCTTGCTGAAATACAGAGAGTTTAAATCTCTTTGCCTCCCTGTATGGTAAGGCATAGAACTGGTACAGAGATCAGTAAAGATTATTGCACAGACATGATAAAGCCTACTGGTGCCTACGACTAATTTTAAAAAATCCTACCAACAAAGTTTCAAAGCTTAGCACAATTATAATTGGTAAACAAAACTATCAAACAAGTAGTGAAGAAAAAAAAAATTCCATTTATGTGCATGCTTTTATTTGACAGAAATACTCTGCCGTTTTCTTTCCCAGTCAGTTTTCCTCCTTGTCAAAAGGGCGAAAAACTCCAATAATTCCTCAAGTTAGGAAAAGACTAAACTTTAAATGATATAAATCATACAAAAATATAATATAAAAAACCCTCTACTATTAGATTATCATTTAAAAAGGAAAGAACGCAAAAATTCATTTGGCTTATTATGGAAATAAATTTAATTTAAGTCAATTAAATACACATGTATATACAAATTCTATATATACCTCCTCTGCAGGTATGTATATTGCAGGGCAACATCAGATTTAATTTACACCTGAATGACATTAAAAAAATTAAGAGTTTTCAATATGGAACCAAAATACATTAAGTGAGACACATCATAATGGTGGGCAAAGACGAAGTTCCTTAATATTTTATTTATGCATTTCAGAAGGTGAACAACCCTCTTTCCCCTCTCATTCACTGAGATGCTGTTAATTTTGAGTGTTTAATCCAGGCATTTACCTTTTCTGGGAAGCTCAGAAACTCCTGTTTTACTCTGCGTATGTCTTTATTAGTTAAGTTAGCAATGTTGCCATAGTCAACGTATTTTACCAGAACTTCTTGACAACTTGGTAGCCCTTCAAGGAAAGCAACCCAAGTCATTGTAACAAAAAATTAGTATCTGATACAGGTTAAAACATTAGAATTTCAGAACAAAACCCACATTCATGCCATTCGATCACCAGTATTAATTTTTTTGAATTTTTATAATGCAATTCAAAACATGCATTCTTTAGAAGCCAGCTCTTTCAGGTTCCTGAAATAACAGCACTGGCATTTTGACCTCCTAGCACCTCACCACTTTGTGAGACACTGGCACACTGAATACATGCCAAGTAAACATGTAAGCACACAGACATGCTACACTGCCAGGTACAGGCAACACAGACTCAGCACAAGCACAATGCCCCCACTCCCTTGGGAGCTACTATGCAGAATTATTAACCAACACCAGAGACACTCACAGGTTGGCTAGAATAGCCAAAGCTGCAGTTCAAACTGTAACAGTGAGAGAAATACTACTTAATTATGTAAAAGAATTTCAATAATCTCTAGAAAATGGAATATAACTGCATCTCTGTTTAAAAAAGAACATGTGTATAAACCAGTCTATTAATAGCAAAAGAATAAGAATTAGTACTACTGACTTCATGAAGCTATCTGGTAGCACCTAATACCTAGTAAAAATACTGGTTAGATGTTACTGCTCATATCCAGCATGTGACACTGACCTACCAGCATATCTGATTTTGCAACCTAGTATTAGAGCAAAAGAATCAGTATTTCACCTATAATCTGCGCTCTGTACCAATTCCCATCCTCCCGTTTTGCAATGCAGGCTTGGCCTTCAACTGGGCAGAAAATTTCCAAGTCTTTACCATTCTCATGTTTATATATTTCCTGAATTTTCTCTGCAAGAGCTAAAGATTCCACACTCTCTCTCTGAAATAAAAACAACAAACCACATGTACACAGAGATGTTCTTTTCTAATGGCATTTTTTTCTCTTTAAAGGAATAATTTTTTTCTAGTTGTGTACTTTCCAGTCTTCCCTCCAAAATTAAAGTGGTAATGAATACAAAGCAAATTGAAGAGCCTAACAATTATTGAATATTGCCCTGTTCAGTCACCATTCTAAGCAGTAAAATACTGCACACCCACAAAGAATTGATCATGTAACATAACTGACAAGAACTTTCTGGGATTTTAAGAATTCCTGGAATTTAACTGTGATGAATCAAGGACTGTTGGAATTAATGTCACCTATTAATTCTAGGAATCCTACCACTGGTAACAAGTGACAGAACTTAACAAAAGTTGTAGCTTATTTAGTGTGGACTACAAATAGCTCAACATTAAAATGTTTATTCATAGTTTTATCTAAAAAGACTTCATTTCTAAACTTACCAAGCGGAGATAGAAATCACTTGGACTATTAATGTGACAAACCACAACAAAGACCTCTTCTCCTTCTTGTGGAATATTTGGTGGACTATAGTGCGAGACAGTGCAATTTTCTAACTGACTGGGAAGCTGTAATTTAAACCTAAGGTAAACAAAGTGAAATTCTGAATGAAGTTAGTCAAAATTAACTGAAAAGGAACCCTTTTATATTCAAATGTCCCATAAAAAACCCACAAAATGATCTTACAACAATAACTTGATTCATGCTTATATGTATAGCTTAAACTTTCCTTGCAGGTGGCACAGCCAATTGTCTGTAGTGTTTCTCCCACTGCCTATTACCAAAATCAAACAGATACCAGGCTGATTTCTGTGTGGTTTTCTGTCTGTGATAGACACAAAGGGCTTCTCCTTTAGTCCCTGTTATTTAGAATTTGTACAGAAATAAATGGTGCCATTTTCTAAAATAAAGCTCCCTACCTAAATGAAGCCTGACTAGTGCAAATGAGTATGGCATGGTGCTTATTGGTGAAGCTGAATAAAGGAAACTAACAGATACTGCTGAAGGTTAATACATCACACATTAATATACGGAACATTGCAAAAGCAACCGGCTTGATGAATTCACTTGGTAAGCATTATTCTGTTATCGGTTACGGCATACAGGGGCATAAACTAAAGGAAGACACATACCTTGCCAAATCTAAGAAAACTAATGCATCCTTGAGAGACAGTGGTATGTTACTGCTTACTTCATTTAATGGAGGTTTTCTCAAATCCACAATGAGAACGCCATCCTCTTCTCTAAACACCATCATTGAAACAATTTTATTATTTACCATTTCTAAAAATTTTGTCTTTGCTTCCTCTCCCCAACCTTCCTCCTGTATTAGAAAGAAAAAGTTACTGAGGATGTCAGAATATTAAAACAAAAAATACAAACAGTAATTAAATGTAAGACAAAATAGAGGAAAGGAAGAAAGCACAGATACATCTGAACAGATTAAACACTGATCATGGTCTGACTTGTCTAGTCCATAGCCAGGACAGCACTGAATAGAATTCTTCTATTATGGAAGTCCAATATTTAACTGTATAAAACTGAGTCAGATCAAAGGACTGCAGTTCCTACCATTCTTCTGAAGATCCCCTCAGATTGTTCTGATACATAAACCAGAATTGTCTTATCTGTTCCATTTCATGACTTTCACATGAACTGAGAGAACAGAAAAAGAAGCTTGTTTTGTGTCTTTACACAAAGGCACAATATAATTTGACCAATTTACACATTCCTGCTCTCCACAGCACCCTGTATGATGTTTTATCTACCTTGAAAAAGCCTGTCTGGATTTAGTTCTCTGAGATCAAGGTAATGCATCTCTCATTTGATACTGCAAATCTGTGCCTTTTAGGCACAGGAAAAAAAATGAAAGCACATATAAGGAAGGCATATTGTTCCAGAACTTTCCTATTTAAAGTTATTTCAGTCAACATCAGACTGGTAAAAAACCCCCAAAACTGACCAACAGTTAATACTGTCAGAAGTGCACAGCTGTATTGGACTTAGTGCCCATGTCAATGTGGCAAGAATAAAGCAAGCCTAAATAAGAAGTGAATATTGAAGAAAATAATACTGCAATATATATCCTTTGTTTTGTAAAGGAATAAAGGCTGACAGTGCTCTATTTGTTGTTATACTGAAAGAAAATAAATAACACTTTTCAATAGGTGGCAAAAATTTTCGAGTAACAAGTACAGTCCCCGAAGAGATTGTCCTGAAAATTTTGAAACCCTTTATTCTTCGTTCGGATGATTTTTGAATGTTACTACTTGCACAGTTATCAGACTGACACAAAATAAGAGGGCCAGTTTTGTGATCTGTTTTTAAACTTCACAAAAGAGCATGTCTGAAGTACGAGCAGTGAGATTTCAGCCTGAAATATGCATTTGTAGTCTCACAGGCTTTTCAAGACAGACTGCCATAAGCTCTTGTTTCTTTTCCAATGAAAGCAATGCAACACACCTTTTTACAAGAGAATTTAACTTTAACAAAAAAAGTAAAATATACCCTGCACTCTTGAGTTTCCTTCTGTTTATCCTGGAATAAGATGATTTTAAATTACATATTGAAGTTCTTTAATATAAATCTTACGAAGAAAAGAAGTTCCTGAAATACTTCAAGCAGTTTGTACTTACTTCATTTTTGGGAACAACATCCTTCAGTGAACACCGTACTGCTAAAGGAGGAATGGCTGCAAGCTCAGCATCAATGTGTGGGTCAGGCTTCCTCACAAACAGACAAATGTCATGTGTTTCAACAGTCTGCAGAGTAGCAGGATCAGGCCTCTCAGTGGGATCACATCTAATGTCAATAGGAATAAATGCAGCATGAGCTTAAAAGCAAAAAACCCCAAACTCAATGCCTAAAACCCCCCTAACCAAACCCCAGACTTTTAAGTCATTATTGCAGTAATTGGCATAATGTCATGTCAATAAAACAGAATTTTAAAGTCTCAGTGAAATGCATTTTTTTCAAGCATTTAGAACTCACATGCTCTCTTTTAAAACCCAAGTCTCAGTTAAATATTTTAATGTATGCAGGCTTGTACACTTGTGCACTTGAATACAGTGCCACTTTTCCTGTGGGGAATACGTACAAAAAGAAAACCAGATACACAAATTACTCTGGTTATCTGCTTGTGTGACGGTGAGGAAGGACTTGTTTCTCAGTAGAAAACTTGAATAACAACAGTCAAAGACAACAACTGCAGATGAAAAACACTCTCTCCCATAAACATACCCTGAGAAAATCAGAACTAGAGAGCTTCCAAAATCAATCAGGAATACTTTCAGCAATGCAACATCACACACTTTGTATCTTATTGGACCACAAGGCTTCTTCCTCTGATTTTTACTTTCTAGAGGAATCAGTTCAGTGATAGTTCCACGGCACCACATTCCAGTTTCTTTACTCTTAATAAAAGTTCTAGCACCTATATGGAAGCAAATACAAAGGACTAAATTCAGTATTTTAAAGTATTTCACACTGAAACTATTATTACAGTTCTGCATAAAGTTCCCCTGCTCCCATCCTCCACATAGGGTAAAAGGGCTACTGCTACAATAAAGACACAGACAGTAAAAACCTTGTCTCCATAGCCACCAGAAATTCCTGCCACATTCCTTTACACAGTGTCTTTCAGGCTAGCAGGTGTTTGGCTTGTATCAAGAAGTCATTTCTGGCAAACTTTCTATACTTCTGAGTAAAGTTGCACAAAACTCACTGATGTATAAAGTTACTACATACTCTTTATCACTTTTCCAAACTGATAATGAAAGTGGGTAAGATTATCAACATGTGGGTTAGAAAATAATTTTAATGATTTAGGAATGTATTACTGTCTTGTGTTTTGATTTCTAGAATGGTTTCTATTCAGTCAGTGAACTTTATAGTGACTTTATATACTATGTAAACAAGTGGGCGGGGAGAGAAAAGAAAGAATTTGATACTAAGGAATGCATATTGCAAGGTAGTATTTTAAGCTGTGTAGACCTTTAGAAATTAACCATTTACCTAGTTCCAAAATGTCTGAAGGCAAGAGATAGGAACTCTTATTATGACAGAAGTTTTCCAATTTCTTCTGCAAAACAAATGCTTCTTTCTTCTGTGAATATCTCCGAATATAGAAATGGCATGGATTTATAACATGGCTTACGAACACAAATTCTGTCAAACCTGAGTAAGACACAACACAAATTATCCAACACCCTCCAAGTGACTCCAACAGATATTATCAGGCACATGACTGAGTTTATGTTGCATTAATCATGATAACATTACCTCAAATAGATTTTAATCTTACAAGTCTGTTCATACTTGTTTCAAACTATTACTGTGCTTGCTTCCTGATGAAATTGCTCTTTTGAACTACCTCCCTTATGCTACCACCCAAAACAAAACGCTGTCTCACAAAGTGGTAGCCTGAATTTAAGTGGGTAATTTAGAGTTTTTATTCCCTCTAACAAAGACATAGCAAGCTTCTAGAAAGCAAGTTAGAGATTAAGACTCCTACCTTTACGAACAGGTATGCTAAGCACTTTCCTACAGTTACTCAGTGTTAAGAGCATGAAGATCGAGGAAGCTGCCAAGAGATGACCCTATGTAAGACAGGACTCGTGACTAAACATCCAAATCCTTTGTGCTGCAGGTACCTCCCTCCATTACAGATACAAAAGACAGGTTTCTCTTTCTGAAGCTACTGAACAAAGGTTGTTAATAGGCTAGAGGGTTTTAGAAGCTGCACAATCCAATTCTTACAAGAGTATTTTATACCACAGAGCTTCCTGCAAAGGGTGAACCACAATCTAGATTCAATGTCACCTGCACGACTGACTAAACAGACAGATTTGCAACATCCTCAAGGACTGTCACCTCTGCACTGTCATCTCTGAACTGTAACACATCACGGGTGAAAGACGATACACAATCTGCCATCTGAAACAATCTGAGCAGGTATGCAGGACTATGCTTCCAAATTTATGAAATGCCATGTCTAGAACAGAGGCAAGATTTCTCTTGGCCATTTCCAGTATAAGATGGCATCTGAATAAAAAGTCTGACTTGAAAGGTTTTACCTATAGGGACACAACCTCTTCTGGATCACCGCTGGTCACCATCCCCAGTGAGTGATGAGTCAGCTATCTTGTCTTACATACAGAATCATAGAATCATTAAGGCTGGAAAGCACTTCTAAGACCCTGAGCACCTCCTGGACACCAGCCTGGCAGGCTCTGCTGGACTCCCTCCTGTGTGACAGTGACTTTCAGTACCACAGGGTCCAATACTGGACACAGTACTCCAGATTCAGACTTCCAACAGAAGGGAAGGATCCCTTCATGGACCTGTCAGCTACATTCTTACTAGGACAATCCAGGGAAACCTAACAAACTAAATAAGCTAATTGTTACTGCCAAGTATCATAGGACAACGGCCTGGGAGAAGATTCGAGAAGCCGAGGTAACTGTCAGAAAAGAATTCTCCAAGAGCCAATATCAGAAACTCTGAGGGGGACTGCAATAACCATGAGTCAAAGCAAGTCATCAAAGCTTTTGACCCTCTTTGAGAGAGCTTGTGATAAAGTTTTCTCTAAGCTAAGCAGGAGAACAGAAAAAACCCAAAAGGAACTGAAAGAGACACCATTAAAGAATTCGTATGAGCCAAACACACAGCATAATACAAGACTCAAAAATAAGATCACACTCGACAATGGAACACTGAAAGCATGAAGTACTAAGAAACTTGCCTTCCAAATCATCTTCAAGTATTTCTTCTATTATGACATCAGGTGTTTCTTCCTGGTCACCAAAGATAAGAGTGTCTTGTCCACTATCTTCACTATATTTGGGAAAAATTTTATTTGGAGACAAATTAATATAATTCAGTCTGTTTCCAGAAAAGCACAAGTCAAAGCTCAGGTTTTATTAAGAATGCATCACTATGTTACAAACACCTCTTAAGAGCTGCTAGAAATAAACGGAATTAAGTTTTTTAATGCCAAGACAACATGAAACAGTAACGTGACTCCTGAATCCTAGAAAGCATTGTCATAGACACAGCACATATGCTTGGGCACAGTTCTGTGCAAGAGCTAACCCCCATCTAGATGATCAGAGACCACAAGTGCAAATACAAACTATTTAAACAAAATGTCCATAACGTGGTAAGATAGTTCACATTAAAAACAAAAGGCATATCAGATGCTTTTGTACTAACAAATGCTACTCACTCTCACATGTAGAATCTTCAAGTATTACAGTATGCAGTAAGCCTTTTTAGCATAATCAGTGTTAACTACAACAGCCCTAAGAGCAACTCCATTCTGTTTTCTCAAGTATTAGTCAAAGACCACAGGAAAAAACAAAAAGGTGACTAATAAAATAAAAGCAATTGTAACTTTAACAAGAAAGAGCCTTTTATTTTTAATCTTAAGAAATTTCTTTTGGCATTTGACACAATCAGTATTTAGACTGAACTGGAAATACTACCAATTTCAGTATTTGCTGTTAATTTTAGTGATTAATTTACACTTACATGCATTTTCACGTGCTGAAATGATTAACGTCTCTATTACAGGTACTACAAACATAGTAGAGACAACACTCAGGGACACGGTTTAGTGGTTGCCTTTGACAGTGTTAGGTTTACAGTTGGACTCAATATCTTTTCCGGCCTAACTGGTTCCATGATTGAATCATTAAATGCCAACCAAAGTTGAAAAGTACACAGCATAAATAAAATCTGGATAACTTAAGCAATTCAGCAAAATATACTTGGACAAAACACAAGTAAAACCAAAACATCAGAACTGAAACATGAACTGGACTGACTGGAATGCTGATTGAAATGCCAGCATATAAAGATTTGCTTTGCTTCAATATACTCTTAGAATTCCATAAACAGCTATTGTTTATTTAATTTAATCTCCAATAAATACTTAACCACTAGAACAGGTAAGTTACTGTACCTCTTCTTTTTCATAAAAAAATACTTACTTCCCTGTCATTCCTGATTTAATCTCGCCCATATTTTCTAATGAAGATGTAATCTCAAAAGTGTTCAGGAATAATCTCAAGAGAAGAGAACAAATATTATAGGTGACATGAACACCTAAATCACTTTGACAGTTTGAGATCTATGGTGTTTTTCAGCACAACATTCACAGAAGAGCAGAGTAAGATATTAATTACCTACTCCAGTTTACTTCTTCCTATAAAAAAGAGATTTGGCTGCTCATTTATCTTCAAGTTCATACTTAAAAACTCTTGTCTTTTGCTTTCTCCCTCATGCACAGAGTACTGTAACATTTGCTTACTCAGTTTTCACCTCTATAGTCAGTTTAGTTGAAGATATAATTCTGCACAGAGAAAAAGAATTTTCTTTTCTTTGTAAAGAACAAAACCGTAACTGAAGTCCAAGATACAGCCTTCTGTTTACTGCTACACTATTAACTATTTTCCTTACCAATGAAAACCAGTAGAATCTTCTAAGCACTTTTACATTTAGGCTAATGGAACCATGAGTGCAACTTAAATAAATGCCTTAGCTTTTCGATCCAGTTTTAATTAATGAAAATTGGAATGTAAGTAGTATTGAACAGCTGTCTGTGCTTCTCTTCCACTGCCACTTCAGGAACGTACCCATTCCTTCTACAACATTTATGTCTACAGGACATGCCTCAACTTCTATGCACCTCCTAGTTGTGATTTTTTTCACTTTTGGTGTCATTTTGGAGTGGCACAAGGTATGTAACACCTTTATATTTATCCTTCATCAGGTGACCTTTGTCCCCCATTCAGCTGAAGTTCTTAAAAAGTTTTCCAATACAAAAAAAATGGATTTTGTTATGTTTCAGCTTTCTTTCAAGTTGGGAGAGTTTACCATTGTGCATTTAAACAGGCTTCTCTGAAATTGTCATTCATCACTGACAGTATCTTCAAACAGTGACTTGGTAGGTAGGGTCTAAGTTTTCTAAAAGAGGATTTCATAGATTGCTTTATCCATATTCTAACTCAAGAACTCAATTAACATGACAGGAGAGTTCCTAATTTGTGTCTGGCATTGAAAAAACCCTCACAGGGACTGTCTGAGTCACCACCCCTGGAGGCATGTGGCTAAGAGAGCTGCAGTTGCTCTGCCTGGAGAAGGCAAGGCACCAAGGAGACCTTATTGCACCTTCCAGAACGACAGGCACAAATTTTCTGGTAGAGCCCCCCTGCAATAATTTAAAACCATTACCCCTTGTCCTAAGAGAATGTAGATTCAGACTAGATAGAAGGAATTTTTTACAGCAAGAGTGGTGAAACAGCAGAACAGGTGGCCTTGAGAGGTGGTAAATGCCCCATCCCTGGCAAGGTTTAAGATCAGATTGGATAGGGCTCTGAACAACCTGGTCTAGTTGAGGATGCCTTTTCTCACTGGAGGACGCTTGGACTACACAACCTGTAAAGGTCCCTTTCAAACCAAACTGTTCTATGACTGTGATTTAAAAGGCACGCAGACATTACACCTAAATACACAGTAAAGGTGGACTTAGTAGAGTCAGGTTAATGGTTGGACTCAGTGATCCTAATGGTCTTTTCCAATGTAAACGATCCTATAAAAACTGTTCGTACTTTGCATGCCAATCAACTTGCTAAGCTTCATTTCTCCATGCCAGTCAGGATCTGATGGCACGCTCCCCCCACCCTTTATTCCCAGAGTGAAATGTTCCACATCCAGATGTGTAATGGGATCCCCAATATGCTCCAAAGTAGCACCATCTTTGTTCCATCCCTCCATCATTTTTCAGTGGGGTCTTTATACACCAGGAACTGCAGCACTCTTGACTAGCCTTATGACCAAGCTGCATAGGGTCAGGTGTATTTCAGCTGTGACCTACTTTCTTACTCATTTCTGCTACAGAAATCATCAGTCACTTCCAATGAGGACAGCACGGCAATTCATATTTTCCACAACTTTCTCTAGACATCAGTACCCCAAAAAGCATTTAATGTTTCCTAAAGGTCAGAAACTGATTCACTAAAAAAAATAATTAAGCCCTATTCTCCCAATTTATTTCTACTTACAAAGGAAGAAGTTTAGAAGTGGCAGAAGTCTGTCAAGAATTTTTTGTCTACATAGCAGCAAACTGTATGTGCTTTCTCCCTGATGCCTCACATGAAGGCTACTGCCTATTTTTGGTGAGGAGTTTATACTTATGTCTGTAGTAGTTTTTCAGTCAACTGCAAGCAAAGAAGCTCAATTTCTGCTGTTTAACTGTTACTCCAACAGTTTTTGTAATTAAGATAACCAGTACCTCCTTCTACCTCCCTGTATATCTCCCGCCCCAGTTATTTACCTTGAAAGTAATTTTTCCTTTAAATTCTTCACTCTTGAGAGCTCAGCCTCAACTGGCAACTTCAAGTCATAAATAATCTGAAATCAAGAAGTACAATCTTAGCTTCCATTATACAGAAAGTAGATTATACAGTCACCTATTATCTACAGCATGACACTTTTAATTTTATGGTAAAAACACCAAGAGTTCAGCCAACAGCTAGTTTTCAAATAAGTCTTCTTCCCTTGCTAAGACCTAATGGTTGGGATTCTGTAATCTAAGCATATAAACAGAAGTAGTAGTCAGATACTCCTTTTGTTGCAACATCTAATGAGAAAGTGACCACTAAGAAAAAAGGCAGGCCTGTGAGAGGAGAGTGGTGGCTGCCAATTGCCAAAAAAATCACTGGTAAGATGGAAGTACATGACAGAAAAAAAGGAAGGATTATACTTCTTTTCTGGGTCACAAGACCCAGTCTCCTCATATGGAAAGTGACAAATGGACGCAGGGTGGATGATACCGAAAAGCACATTTCTTCACAGAATGACAAGACAAATTATTAATTCTTTTTAACACAAGGACTACAAAGGCTCCAAATGAAATAACTGGGTGGCACATTTTCGAAAAACAGAAGAAGCTATTTTACATAAACCTCATTTTAAATAGTAAAAGGTGGAACTCACTGACACTAGCTATGCCTATGTACATACAATGTACATATATACATACCCATGCACCCTGCCACAAGCTTTACAGTGACATTAAAGAAGGTATTACACAAGCTTGTGACAGAAAAAGGTAACATGTATTCAGTGTAACAAGCCTGATGTATCCTACTGATATTAAAATTCATTTATCTTCAACTTCCTATACACACTAAATACCCAGTGTCTTGGATGCTTCCTCCAAGCATCTTTCCTTCTCTTTTGCCAGAGACAGGAGACTTCACGGGATGGACCTCAAGTCTGATACAGTATAGAAGGCAGCATGGGTTTCTACAAACAGCAGATATGACGGGAAGAAAAAAATCAAAGTAAAGGCCTGGGACCAAGAAGATCAAGTGAGTGTGGCTATGAATTTCAGAGTAGTCCAGTGAGAAGGCTGGAGAGCCATGGAATGGAAAAGGTTTGAGAAACTGAACTGATCCAAATCTTTTCACCAATCAGCACTGTGTCAGTTTTCCTATCCTCCCCCTCCATCTCCTGTTTCAGGTGCCAAACTCCTCAAGGCAAGAACCATCTTTTATGCTTCACATCAGGTAACCAGACTGTAACCTCTGACCAAGACCAAATACAAATTCTGTGTCTGGGAAGAGGCAGGGTAAGCATACAATACCCCAAAAATGTCAGTACTGAAATCAGCAAACTGGGATCACAAACGTTCAAGCCAAATTTGAACATATTCCTTAAAAATACATTCTTGAACTGTGAAATAATTTAACTACCTTAGCAAGATCACAACAGTTGCTTAGAGAACGTGAAAATTTTAATTCCTTTGCCGTCCTAATGGCACCAATCAAGTGCTTTTTCTTCTCTTCGATGACTTCCTTAGCTTCTGCAATACTAGTACTGTAGTCGTTGATCTTCTCCTTTAATTCTGCAAACAATTTCCTTTTCCTGAATTAAAAACATTACTTTTCAGAATTCAACATGCACTCGAGTGTACAGACCCAAACAGGAACTGTAACACACAGCTGCCAGCCACACAATACAAAGTGGATACATCTCACACACAAGGATCATCTTCCCGAAACAGGATGAAGTAGAAGCATGCGAAATACACTCTGTAATAGGAGGAACCACAAAAGTTACAGAGTTCACACTGAAAAGACATTTATTAATTAAATATTAGGAGCATTCTTCCATTTAAGCCTCCTGATATTTCCAAACACATCCAACTGAAAAATAAATGATTGGATTTTACAATTCATTCTACTCAGATAAGATCTTAAGACCTCCCTCTCAGAGGCTCTTCTGGAAACCTGAGCTGTAACACCTCTCTCCCTTCAATCTGAAGACAGAAATATTTATGAAAATCAAGAAGTGAAATGTCCTTGGGCTTCTATCAGCTTGAAAATGTGCAGAAAGTCAATTAAAAAAACCCCACTATTCCTGCAGTTAAAACTTATCATCCACTAATAACAGTATTAAAAAATCCTCAAAATTGAGCTTTTTCATAAAACTAACATTAATGACTAGTTTTTCTTATTTTTTAAGAGCAGAGGCAGCAAAAGCTACTGTTTTCCAACCATACACATCAGCTCCAAGATGCCACAATGAAAGGGCAAAAATGTCAGACAGGTACTACAAAATAATGCTATGAGAAAATTCTAAAACTTTTAATCTTTCACCCAAATTAGAAAGAGATCCTTGATAAGAGTACCTCACCTGTGCCATACTTCAAAACTAGATTACTACCTTGACAGAAGAGTAATAAGTTCATCAAGTGTTTTATCTGCAGCTTCTGTAACTTTGTCTTTTTTATGCTTTACTTTCAACTCCAAGCAGTCCAGCACCTATATTGTTTAGTATAAGTAAACATGCATTATTTCATTATTATTATTCTCACAATTCTACTACTTTTAAAATTCCGAACACAAGCAATGAACAGTAAGACAATGATAGCTACTCCACCAGACAGAGTGACACTAAACCACGTACAGCTCATTGTAACCCTTTATCTTCTCTAACTTGAAGTCAGCTGGCACTGTTTGAATCCTCCTCACCTGAAGCCTTTAGGTCTATGAGGTGAGAAACACATCTTGGGCCTACTGTCTCACTTTCCTTACTTGACATTCAAACATAGCACCATACACAGATAACCAGCATGGTGAGATTTCTGCTGTTTTTTAAAACTCATTGTGAGCATAAAGGGAAAACACAAAAAAATTCTTTCTCTGGCTAAACATCAGTTTTGTCACTATGGTTACATTTAATGAAGAAATTATGAAAAAAATTTCAATAGTGCAATACTGTTTTGGCAATTCTCAGTCTTTGTTGAAAAGCTGTCGCAAGACCACAGTTGTACCCATGAGTTATTATATTATAGCTGCTGAAATGAGAGGTTTTTACAAGATGTTATTAGTTTACAAATTAGGAATTCAACACAGCTTGGCTTAGCAGAAAGAATGGCCACTGCAACAGAAAAAGTTAGAAAGGGAATGGAGTACAGGCCTCAGTGACCCTTTATGCCATACTCAACAGAACCAAACTTTTGAAATATCAAATACTTTTATACTGTGTATCTTACAAGTAAAATGCAAACAGATGGCAAAGAAAACTGCAAGCTTTTCTACACATTTAAGCAGAATTAAAGTTTAAATAAAATAATTATCACTGATAAAAAGTTCCTCAATAAAACCTATTAACAGCATTATCCAGTATTTTAGGATTCTTTCTATGTTTTATACTGTGCATGTAAATGTATTACTTAATTTACATTTTTTTGTATATTCAGTTGCATTTTCTACTTCGGTTGCCCACGTAACATCTTTTCTGTCTTTAAATGCAGGAAGAGGCACATCAGAATTAAAAAGTTAGAGTACTTGCTAGAGCAAAAACAAGTTTGCTTGTTTCAGCTAGAGCTGAATTTTATCCTAATCCAAGGAAACACAAACTTAGTACTTAAAGACTGGCTTGCATACGGTTCTGCTAAATGTATGTAGTGACCTATTAACCTTAAACTATGCACAGGCTCGTGTACTCCTTTGCAGACTACTTCTCAGGCTGTACCCTGGAGTTTAAGGTTGTATATTCACAGAAATTACATGAACAGTTGAAGGACAAAACAGATATAAAAACAAAAGTAGGAAAAACACATTTAAATAGAGTGTTAGTGTGACTGCTCATAACAAAAACCTTCAATTCCAGGAGAAGATTTAATATTTCATGATTTATTTAACTGATTTTCACCCACCTTGCTTGCATCATCGAAGTGGCCAAGATTACTAGCAGCTATGCCCAAAGCTTCATCAATAGCTTGCCCAGTGTTGTTCTCCTGAGGAAAGGTTTGCCAGTGAACACAAAAGTTGCTTGCACAACTAAAGACAAGATCGTCTATAACCATTTGCCATTTTGAGAGAGGCATTTGAAGTGGGTGACCGATGAGCTGTGTGAAGACTCTGAGCAGCTCCATAGTGGCCATCAGGCACAAAATACTTGGCTCACCTGAATTTCACTGAGAACATTTACACTGTAGTATTTCTGAAACACATTCTAAATTTTTTTTTTTTAAACAATTTAATTGCATAGTCACATACAAAAGCCAAAATGACAAAAATCAAATAAAGTTACTAATAAAGAGAAAAGAAAGCATGGAAGACTGAAGAATGGGAACACTGCAACCTAGAACAAAAGTAAAATATTTAGGAATATCACTTGGGGAAAAACCCCCCAAATATGTAGCTGCCTCCTAGAATTACACTGATACAAGAAAATAATTTTCAAACTTTAACAGGCACTGTAACAAAACTACCTAAGAAACCACATCAAACATCTGCAAGTTCTGATTTTTTCAAGGTCAGTGTACAGGACCACCTTCACAGAAGAACACATGACCAGCACTGGATGTACAGTTCCTCTCCAGTCACTTTAAAATATCCACAACTTAAGTTCTCCTGGTCTAAAACTTCACAAACCTCATTCAGAAAGATGAGGTTAGGAAATTTATTTGAATGTTTAAAGAGATCCATTTGTGCAACAACCTTGTTGCCCTGAATTACTGCTTTAAGGAGGTGAGCATGAGCCTTGCAGAAGCCCCAAATTTAAAAACAAATAAAGAAGTCCCCAACTCAAATGTTGTGTGGAGTATCTTTTAAGAAAAGGTAAATTCAAAATACATAGTTTCACAGCAGCTGAATAGAACTAACAATCTTCAGCTATGATCTCATTGGGGGATTTGAGCTGCACTCATTTTGTCAAATTATTTTATGAACACTGTAGGTGCACATCAGTTCTATGATGAGATAGAACAATAGCACAACTATTACGGCTGCAGGGTTTGGTATTTTACAAAGTGCAATATTAACTATGCATATACAAAACCAAGTGAGAATATAAGGAAATTGCACGTTAACACACCATGTCAGCTGATGGAGCTAGAGCTGATCCATCACTCAGCCCACCACTGGAAGAAAACGGGCGCTGAACATTTTTCTCTTTGGTATTGTGACTGAAGCGCCTGCAAACAAAAAACTTTTAAAGAAAAGACCTATGCATTTTAAGTAAAGTATCAAACTTCCTACAAGTACTTTACACACACCTATTTCAAAATCTATCATTAAATACATATGCACACCTATTTTTGTAACACTTGGATTCACACATACAACAGATACCCTATTTAAAAAAATTTCCTTTTTACCATAATCCCCTTAAAAGTAGCTATTTTTCATTTGAAAATTTTGGCAAGGCTGAACAAAACCTTAGTAGTGGGTAGTGATTCTTATCCTCAGTGAGAGTAGATGCACAACTATGAACATTCCAGGATTCATTTTTCAGTTGTTGTTCTTAAAGTCTTTAGAATACATGATAAATGATACCAAAACCATTTAGTGGCAACCTGTTAGGAAGGCTCTTAAATTCTATTGTATGATCACCCACAGCTGCTTTACTGCAAGAGCTGACAAGACTCTCACAAAAGCAGTCTGCTTAAACCAGCCTTATTCCAGGAAGGAAGCCTTGTGTTGCTCTTCCTAGGCTCAGTTTGTGGCATCTGACCAACCATGAGAGGATCTAGAGAACACTGCTGCAGAGACTGACTGCCATACATGAAATCTTGAGTTTCTCTATCACTTTGGGCAACGTTAGCAGTGCGCATTACATGCACCAAACTCCTAAGATGAATTTCCTACATCTTCCTTTCAGAACAGGTTCCTTATGAAACAGATCTGAAAGAATTATCTGGGACTATCCTTATTTGCATAAACATTAATCTCCACAGCAATAACTCCGCAAGGGGAAAGATACCCACTTTAAGACTTCCTTCAGGTTCACACTGCCTAGGCAATAAACAAGTGAATGTAATTTAGATTTGACAATACCATAATATTGCTGGCATCTAATCTTTAGATAGTTGTGACTGGTTATTGAAACAGAAGGTGCAATAGGATCAGCAGGTGGTGGGGGGAAGGAGGCACAGTCCTTCCTACCACAGTCTGGTGTTTCAGCAGATCTCTCTCCCTCTGAACCCTTCAGCCATCTACCACGGTGCTTTAAAACTTTCCGCTTCATACATTTTCAAGCCAAACCAATTTATTTTTTGCTGCCTTTCAATGAAACGATATTTGTACTAAATGTGTTCACACACACAGTACCAGATGTAGCAACAACATGTTAGTAAAGGTTAAGCAACACATTAAAAAAAAAAAAATCAGTCCAAGGAAAATGTCTCGAATCACTTACTTGGTCAAGTCTTCCCCCAGGCTGGCATTTAAAGACATGACAAGATTTAATAAAGGTTTACCTTGCTTTTCTTTCTAAGCTGCTGCCACGCAGCCCAAGTTTAAAGTTTGTTCTGGTCTGAATTCAGAGGGGAAAAGGAAAGCAAGTTCAAACACAGGGTTACAGCCAAGTCCCAGGAAAAGGTATTCTATAAACCTGTTTCCACCTTCAGTACCCACCCGTGCCCACCATTTCAATTAGACCAAGCTTCAAAGTAAGTGCTGTCCAATTGTACAAGGGGAGGTCTAAAGGAAGAGCTTCCAAGTAGAATATCTGTAGCCATCAGTGCACCTTGGTGATAAATAAAATGCATTCCTACTAAAAGGAATCCTGACTTCCTGTTGGCACTTAGTATTTTCCCCATTATTATGCAAAATGTCTAACATACTGGATTACTGAACCAGATTCTACAATGTACCTTTTCAATAAGGCTTAATTGCCAAAGATCAGACTCATTTGTATTTTGTAATAAATGCTAAATCTGATTTTTTTAAGAGAAAAAAGGTATTTCATGTTTGTCCAAAATATAAATTTCTGTGAAACAATGGCATTAACATGTCGTAACACAGATGAGTCAGGCACAAGGCACTTTTTTTTTTCTGTTTCTGCATCTAAAACTCATAACTTACACACTACTGGGCAAAGTGAAGTGGTTTGTTTGTTATCTTTTAGTCTTCATGTGGGAAATGACAGAAAATGTATGTATTTATGAGCTGCTTGCTTGCACATTGCATGCACACAAGAGGGTGGAACAGATCTGGCAACATGGGGCACCAACGAGAATTGTAAAAATACATGTTCCTAAACCCAAGCTTTGGACATCTGACATGCACTACACAGCAACACTGTGTAATGAGAAATGCTAGCAAGCACTTGCTAGGGATGTAGGTGCTCATAAAGCACAGGCCCTGAGCTCAGAGGGGACCTGAGCCTGCTTTAATCACTCTCAGTGCAAATGCGCAAGATCCTGTAATATTGCTACTTCACACCACCACAGTGACTACTGAACTGAAAGCTTTAGATCAACTTACTTCTGGAGAAGAGAAACAAAACAAATCAGTGTCTTCATCCTTCCCATTACCATGCAACACTGTAAAAGAAAGCATAGAAAAAAACCACTCCTGTAGGGCACCCTAATCCATGAGACAGTAGGAATACACAATCAGCAGTGTAGTCATCTAAACAGTACTGATGAAGTCAACAGCAATTAGAACCCTGACTTTTTTTAAATGAAACCATTTAAGAGCTAGGAAGAGAAGTCCAGATAAATAGATACAAAACTTAGCTGAGAATTACAAATATCAACTTGTGTGATTAGGGCACTATCTGTTATCATTAGCTTTATTATGCTGTTGCTACTTTCAGTACAGGATATATGTATGAAAGGCAAAAAGGCAAGAACCTCCACACATTCAAAAGGCATAATTAAGTACAGGAAAAAAAATGCTTCATAAACACCCATAAATATTGCACATCCCATACAGTTTTTCAACTCTTGGAAAAAGGTTACTCATGCAGAAAAACCCAGAAAAATGAGGTTTCTTTTAGAACCTTGTCAATCACTTTGTCAAGAAAAAGAGCAGGAGAGGAATCAAAAGGAATTGATTGTTCTTGCCAACGACTGGTAAGTGGTAAATAAACAATGTGTTAATCAAATCTAACAGTCCTTCTACTGTCCGTAACAGACTATATAAAATAAATATTAACAGTGAGTAGTGCACACAAGAAAACAGCTGGAAATAAAAAGATCCCAAAGCCTTACCTTCCGCACCGAGAGCTTTTGACATATGACACAAATCACCATTTCTCTGATGTGGTTCTGTAAAATGCTCTTCTAGTAGCTTAGAAGATTGCCTTCAGAGGTAAGAGCAAAGATTTAGCACCATCAGGAGTATTAGTAAGAAACTAATTCTGATTTCCAGCGGTCTTAGAACTAAGCTCCTCCACTTTTACCAAATTACATTATGAAGAAGCTGCAATTAACAAAACACACCACAAAAAATTTGTTACCTTTTCTTAACTGGAGAAGTACTTTAGCTCTGTGACACTGAATTCATCGTACATAAAGGTGATACTACAGCTATCAGGTATGCAGTAGTTCAGCTAACTAGAACCAGCATGAATGAACTGTTACATAATCAGTTTTAATCACATTCATTCTAGTTATTCAAAATGTATTGAATAATCCAACAGTGCTAACTCATAAAAAATACTTACAGACCAATATGATACAGTATCTGACAGCATACCAAATTGCGTTTAAAACGTCTGTTTCCATGAACCTACTCCAAATACTGAAACTTTTCACAAACTGTGTGTTTTACTCACATACATAACACGTAAAAACAGCCTCACTTGCAACACTGCAGAATACAAACATTACTTTCTATGTTTTCTCAATTCTGTTTCTTGGTAATTGTGCTGCCAGAGCTTAAAAATATTAGAGCCACCATCTCAAAATTCACATACCTCACACCCTTCATTCTACTTCTGCGAAGCTCTTTATTGCTACCATCCCACAAGGAGAACTCTTCCTTTCCACTCATGGTGTCCAACCTTAAAAAAAAAAAAGTGACAAATTCTTTACAACACAGCCCAGTTCATCACTTGAGCCAACACTAGAGGTTCACAGCACTTTGCGAATAGTAAAATGGGAGTGACAAGCATAAATATCACATAAAGCATACACCTATTCCTTCCTTGAAAAGTACATCTTCTAAACACAACAGACCAGCAGCCTGCTCTACACTGCTCAGCTGCTCCACCCGGACCCACCTACCACTACTGGGCACACCAGGAAGCACCACTACTGGTCTTCCAACCTCCTTCCTGATCACGTATCCTCAACAGGGTGATTTCTCCTTACTGCAATCATCCCCATACTGTAGGATCACGCCCTGTCTGCAATCCCCCACATATACTGACCCCGACTCCATTCCTTAAGGACTCCTTCCACCCTCACCACCTTCCGTAGGCTGGGTTTTGGTTTGGCTTTCTTTTTTTTGGCTACTGCCCGAGCGGTGCCCTTTCCCCGCAGCGCTGCGGTGCCGGAGCCGGGGCGCGGCTGCCGCTCGCCTCACGGAGCCCCTCGCGCCCCAAAATGGCCGGCGGTTCGGGGCGCCTATGGAGGCGGCCGCAGCCAATCGCGGCCAGGCGCGAGGGG
>VYXC01007322.1:431903-455026 GCA_013397175.1 Platysteira castanea | reverse complement strand
TACGTTAAATAAATAAGGGAAGGTGTTNAAATCTCCAGTCTAATGACTGAGGAAGTTACAAGATTATATATCCCTATTATTTCACCCATGTGAAAAGGTTGTTTTCTGATACTTATTATTTTGTAGGAGAGCCTTTTCCACTGGACCTACATAGGCATACTGGACTTAAGGTTGCAGATGTGTTCTGGCACATCTATTTTGGTTGTGNATGCAAACCAAACCACTACACAGAGAAAGCCAAATACGATGAATCCTGCTTTTTAAATGAATGCACTTTCCAAGAGCATGCCTACATCAGAGATTCCATCAAATATTCTTTTGTAGAGCAAGTCTCTGTCCTTCCAGAAGCTGGAAAGGCCACCAAGAACACACACAGCAAAATGATCCTGGTCCTAAATTTGTGCTTTAGAAATTAAATAAATTAGAGGACTATGAAGAGTTCTATTCAGGCAAAGAAAAATAAAATCCAGATAAATTAGTTTGCTAGCAATATTTAAAACAAATGCCCCCATAATGTCACAATGCATTTCTACTTCGTTTTGGTGACAAGGCTAGTCTCACTAAATCACCCAGAATGAATTCTGAGGTATATTTCTCCTTAGCAAAAGGTACATAATCCATATTTCAGTAAAAAGCATGGAAGGATAACTTCTGGCTTCTAATTTCAGAATAGTTCAGGCCTCCTACAGCAGTCTTTCAGACTAAGGCAGAAAATCCTTGTTAGACTGAACTACCACTTTTTAAAGTGAACCTTGTTATACTTGCAAATTGCTAAGCCGGATTGAGGGTCAGCAAGTCCCAGTTTACTGTCATCAGCACATCACCCAAGTTCCAGCAGAGCTTTTCACCTGTCTCTGGGCATCCTCACATGAAAACTTGGAACTTGTTCCCTGCCCTTGCACAAAGTGGACAAAAGCCATCCCACAAACCCACAGAATTTCCTTTGTTTTGCTACAGAACATTTGCCTCTTCCCTTCCCCAAACCTAGTATAAAAATATCACTACCATTCATCTCTATAAAAATATGAAATTTCAGGAGGCAAGATACACAATAGAAAAAAAATTCTTCTATCCCTTTTGTAAGACAAGAAATAAATCCAATACTACAAGTTTACAAGGTTAATGAACCTTTAATATATGAAAGTTGTGCAATACCTGGCAAATTTGTGCTGACTCAGAGCTAGAACTTTTCCTCTTATTTCTGAAACAATTTTGCTTTTGTCTTCAGGACGACCATGCTCCAGTACATGTTGAATAACGTAATTTCCATATTGATCCTGAAAATAAGATGACTTCAATTTTCTTTTCTGTTCATACCAAGTAATAAATACAGACAGCTTTTGTACACGAGCATAAAGCATGAAATTACTATTTGCATGGATTTAAGGAAAATACAGTAATGTCAACATTACAGTAGCTAAGTGATGCAAAATATACTTCATCAAGAATTACTTAAGGGACCACAAATTTTACATGAAAAATGTAAATAATCTGTAAAACCAGTGTTTTGTTAGAGTATCTTTCATCCTTTTAAAGAAAGAAGTCCTTAAATTTAAGATCATACTTTTTAACAGCTGTAATATTCCCCTGAACACCAAGCTACAGTCAAAAGTGTAAGAAAAAGGCTTTTTATATCTTCTTTGCCTCCCAACTTCCAAATTCATTTTCATTAAAACTATGGAAGGAAAGAAAAACAAAAAATCAATGTCTACAAAACTAAAAAGAGGCAAATGCATTTAAACTAGGATACAGTAGTAAATTATGATAACAACAAAAAACTCCACAGTGCATTGAAAATGAGTGTACATGCACTAACCTGCACTAGCTGTTCTGTGTGTTGATGCAGTTCTTCTAAGATTGGCAAAGTCTGCTCAGCAGTGCAGTGCTCCAGAATACGCTGAATTACTCTACAACCATATGGATGAGTTGAAAGTACAAATACCTTGAAAATAGGATTGCAAACTGAAGTTACACCAACTGAAGCTGACATCTATTGCAGTTTTACTGTGTTCAAATTGGAACTGAACATACCAACTACTATTAAAAAAAAGTGTTGCCTGCCAAGACCAGAATTCCATTTCCAGCAAAAGTTAGGAAAAGACAAAAAAAGCAGGTTTTTGTGTGTCAAGAACTCCAGAAACCATATAACTAAGAACCCAAGTGTTCATTACAATCTAGCCTACACAGCTGCAAAGGAAAGCCTGGAAGTATGACCCTTAGTTAAGTGCTGTTCAATTTTCAAGCTTTCCTTTTTACTTAATTTTCAAATTTTAAGACTTTGACACTTATAAAAAGGAATTCAATAATGGTGGCTGATTTTCACCAATTTCATGTTCCAGCATACACAACAGGCTTCCAGTTACAAAGTTTGTAAATAACTACTCAAAACATACAGGCAAATCTTGCTTATTCCTTCTGCTTGCTTCTCCAGAAATTAGGTTTGTGGTTTGGGGATTAATTCCAAAAAATTTCAGTGTCAGTCAGGACTGAAAACAGAATCTTGTATGATTAGGCATCAATTTGAATGATGCAGGCAGGAGAAAATGATAAGTAATATCACATAAGTGTGTCATTTTTCATTTGACATTTCATATTAGCTAATATTTTCTATATATAATTACTTGGTGCTTAGGATGGATGTTCAGTAAATAAACACATTCACACTTTAGTCAAGGGGCTCTATTTACAGTTTAAAAAATGCAACTCATGTACCTCATACACACTTATTGGTGTAAAAAGACCCAATCCTAGAAACCTTGGTATGCAATTTAGTACTATGTACAACTATAATTCAGGTACTGCTGATGTGTAAAATGAGAAAGATATTGTAGATTTTATTAGGAAATACATTTGGCCATCCATTAAAGTAAAATTTAGTTATATAGCCAAGTTAGTAAGATTTTTACAATTCTTCTCAAGACTATAAAAGTACACGCTTGTCTCAGAGGATTAAAATGTTATTTAGCTGCAGCATATTCACTAGCCCATAGCACAATATCAATCTTATAGTAACAACGTTTTTTGGAAACAAAACAAGAACTCCAATCTGAAGTAAATAAGTATGACACCCCCTTCACTCCACGCTAGCCCATATGTAGGGAACAGATTAGTGTATTTCATCACTGCAGCTCCTTAAGGACTGACATTCACTCAGAAACACTGAAAGACACACGTGCAACATAAGCAACAGGAGAGGAAAATGTATTTTTTAATGAAAAATATATGCTAGAGACCACATACTTTATTATTACATAAAAAAATCGCCTTGTCAAGAGTTGTGAAGGAAATGTGAAATGGTGTTATCACAAAACAGAAACACAAAGCCAGGGCACACTAAGTCCCTTGTATGTATTTATATGACACCCACTGTGTGTATTTATAATGCATCCAAAGAAGTCTTTCTAGAGCCTCCTTTCCAACAAATTCATCTTTTTACAGCATGTTAACTGTCTCTCCAACAGCTTTCCCATGTCATCATCCCCTTTTTCATTCTACTTAAAACAAAGTTCCAAATGCTATCTTGTACATGCAAATGATGAACAAAGACCTGCAAATCTTTTTCTGTGAAATCTAAGCAACCTGCAAAGAGAAAATGAACCATTGACACTACCTGTCCTTTGAATGCATCAATGATGAACTGGAGCGACTGGGGCTGAACACACTCAATGCATTTTTGTACAACGTGGTTTCCATTTTGATCTTTTACGCATTTCAGAACATGGCCATCCAGCTCTTTCACCATTTCATTCTGGAAAAACAAAGATTATCCTTGTCTTTACGAATATATTTCCCCCCCTTTAAACAAGGAAAAATTTTATTTCATCCTTCCTCCAATCTTCATATTCACCAGTGTTAACTGTGAACCTCAGTATTTTCATTTAAACAACTATTTTAGCCCCTAGGATATTGCATGATAAAGGGAATAATCAATAATTTAATCAAGTAAGAAGAGGTATACAATAAAAATAAATAAATGAAATAAAAAAAGCATTGCTCTAACTTACAATTACCTGCTGGTCAGGTGAGATTGACTCGAGTGCTTTCTGGATAACACGGCAGCCATACATCTGGAGGGCCAGTGGCAGAACATGACCACGGATGCGTGTTGCCAGGGCTAACTTTTGATCCAGGCTTCCAAACTGAAAGAAAATAAATATGCCGTTGACAAATGAAGACTTATTGCAGGCATGCTGATATTTACATGTCAAAGTATTTTCAAGATGTACATGACTGTAACACTTGAATTTTTCACTTTGTATTTTTGGTGGGTATATTTACCAGAAGCTTTTCTTTTCTAAATGCAACATTTTGTAATATTCCACATTCAGTCACCTACCTGCTTATCAAATGCATGACCTTGAAAGACAACAGAAGAAATCCATACAGTTTTTATTTGTCTGTCTGTAGGAATATTTAAGTGCAATGAACCACTTTTTCAAATAAATTACACCAGGCAAACCGATCACAGGTCACTATTATGTGTGAATCCAAATCAGATTTTTCCTGCTATCTCAAAACTTGTACTGTCAGTGTATCTCAAATCTTGTAAGAGAGGACACAGAAGTGACCACCTGGACAATCAGCCGGTGGCACAGCAATATTCCTGCAGCATTGCTGAGAATTGTCAAACTTCACACCTGTAGTCAGCTCTGAAGAAAGACCAACTTCACCTGCCTACTTAAGCATTGAACCGAGGTCCTCTACTACATGTAAGGCCACGCGCACTTTTTTCTGGAGAACTGTTCTGCAGAATTAAGATGAAAACACTCAACTGACAATGATTAACTGTGTATTCATCCAACTTAACATTATGGGAAAAAAAAGCAAATGATGACCCTTGAGCAAAATCAAGATCTTGCATATCGTATGTCAGTGACACATTTCAGAAAATATTTTATTGGTTAACAAAAAAAAAAAGGAAAAAAAGTGAGCACATTGTTTCAGAGATTACTCACTAAAAATTACATTCTTGTTTACAGCAAGTATCTTATTCCTTACTGGACATTTCCCAGCTTCACATTCTCTCCACCACTCTTTGATATGGCACTTGATTTACAAGTACACTATACTAGATCCTCTTCCTACATATAGCTTTTTCCAGGACACAGGTATTACTTTTTTTCTTCCCTCTGCAAGCCAAATCTTGTAATTCTTTGATAAAGCCTTTTTCGACCACATAGTTTTTAACAGAAAACAAATCTGTTTTAAATACTAGTTGTAGTAGTATTGGATGTATCTTATGATAGATACCCCTTACTCGAAATTCTTCTGCCTCAATACATTTTAGTGGAGTTTCCTCATACAGAGCACTGGATGAAGTTCACACGGCTGTTTTGAGTGCAAGGGTGTTTTCCAGACCTATTCTGTACCATGATGCAGTAACCAATGAAAAGCATCTTTCAAATATTTATGTTCCCTCTCATCTGCTGAAAGTCTCTCTAAGTTCTGCTAAGAGGCTTGTGAAGCCTCAATGTGCAGCCTATGCACCAGTGTAAGGAGAAACTGTGTCCATTATGAAAAAAAGCACTGGATACAGAACAGAAAACATGTCTGCAGAGTTACACACTTGAGTTCTGTGGAAGTCATGTAGAATTCTGCTATGGTGTTAACAAAAAGACCAGTTAAATTTAATCAGATTTATGGCACTTCATTTGCATGTCCATCCATACACTTAGTGCTATGCTTACCTCAAAGAACTTCTGTATTACATAGTTTCCAAACACATCAGTCATCAATTGATAGGCTGCTTGCAGGATCTCATTAAATACCATCTGGCGCTCAGCTGGAGTAGCTCGCTCCAGTTTTTGCTGTATAAATCTAAGTGCAAAAAATGGTACATTATGCTTTGCATCAACAACAGGAAAACCTCTCAAACACTGTTTCAATGAGACACCCCAACACTCTAAAGCAAGCAGTCAATATTTATAAAATTTATTAAAATGGAAGTAGTGCCTTTGCATATAAAAGGATACATTTTAGTAAAATTAAGACTTAAAAACTTTCATTTGAAAAGCATTAAAGATGAAAAGAATAACAGTAACTAAGTACCTCATGATGTACTGACAAAAAATAGTTTTACATTCCAGATGCCACATATTTTGTTTTCTTAATCAATGCTTTTTTGATACCTAAATACTAGAGTTTACAAGTCTAGTTATGAGGCTATTTCTACACTGAGAACTTCTACAGGCAGCTAAATTAATACTACTTTTACAATGAGATTTCCTAGAGGTCAGCCTAAGAGTGTGTGCTTCAATTAATGGCATGCTTTGAATTAAGATGACAAGCGTCTCATTCAAATGTTTGATGTTAATAAAACAATATCGAAGCAGTAAAGTATTATTAACTATTCTTATAATAATTACCTAGAACCATGCTGGTCTTGGGAAAATTCAACAATATGTCCAACAAGGTCCCTTAGTTGAAGATTAGGGAAACGATTGTTTCTGAAATCCTCCAGCAATCGGCTGCGTCCAGAAGGCATAATGTCAGACCTACTGTAGCGGAGGCGCGAAGGAGGGAAGAGCTGGCTGGTGGAGCTAAAGAGACTGGAGGTGCTCGCCGCACTGCGATACTTGGCTTCAGCTCCCGGGGCTGCAGAAATATAGCGACCACTACCATTTGTCAGTCCTCCTACAAGGAAGCAGCTCTGTCAGTAACAGCCGTGAGGAAAATTAGCAACAGCAAAACAGCAAGTGGACTAAAACTACAGATACACCCTGGAGCCAAAAAAACCAACAGTGTTGTCTTGTTATTTACATTTACTTCATTATGGTTGGAGGAGTTAGATAGCTTTATCTTGCAATAAATAAAACAATTCTCCTCCTCATTTTTATTTTATGTGAAGGGCACCAGGAAAAGAAATGTCATTAGAAGAATATATCAAGGCAGGTAAAGTGAGCACCCACGCAGCCTTACAGAAACTTTAGAACTGGGTGGGCCTTAGGCTTAGTGGGCAGATTTTCACTTCACAAGTCATATTGGCTTATACCCTTGTTAGTAGTCTTGAAGTTAGCCAATTGTGTCAAAATAGACCATGAAATGTGAACTACCCTTCAGTCCCTACTGAGATACCTTCCCAATTTACAGTGTGTTAAGGGCGTTTTTGGGGAGGCACATGTGGTGCCTCTTGTCGTGCTGTACCTGTCCGGCAGGTTATTTGATGACTTCAGCATCCCAAGCTTTCAATCTGGTACCTCTTCTAAGCACTAAATATGTCAAATTTCAAACCAGGTAACTAAGAATACTCTACTTAATTCTCAAACAACTGCAGATATATCAAATTGAAGAAAATTTCAGAAACATGAAGTTCTTTCCTCGCTGCACAAACACTCATCACTCTAACTCTTCATCCTTCCTTACTTTTTAAGAACTGAATTGCCTTCCTAAAGGGCCTACTCCTTTTTGCTAGTGATTCCACCTACAGCTCTTGTCACCCCCAGTCCTGTGCATTTCTTCTCACACCCTACACTATGATTAGTTCATGTCACTTTGAACTCCAGCAGGCCTCTCCTCTCCACATTACAACAGGCAGCAATTATCATAAAAAGCATCCAAAGCATCTTTCCCAACTGCTGTATGATTTTTTAGAGGGATTCTCTTACTATATCACAAGCAGAAATATTCAAAGACAATTCCCACATAGAAACCTCTATTCTACTACTAAAACCAAACTAAGCAAAGAAAAAACCAAACATTCCCTAAAAGTATTGACTATGAATTGGAAAAGGAAAGCATTTTGTTTCCCTGTCTAGAAAGTGATGTTGTAAATAAAGCCCTTTCAAAATCAACAGAGTAAATACCTACATTTGAATTTAAAACAAATCGCAGTATGTGCTGTTTGAATGGTGCTCTATTACAAACTTAATTTTAAAAAAAGGAAAAAAAGAAAAGAAAAGGAAAAAAAAAAAGGAAACAGCTGACTGTGCCCCAGCCAAGCCTTCTTTTGGTTCCAAGTATCTATAAGGCAAGGCAACAACAGTGTTACAGTGGACGGGCAATGTATTAATGGTAAAGTTATCTTTCTCAAAAGGTCAAATTCTAGTCCCAGAATCTGAGATGTTAGTGCTCTGCAAGACATATCAAGCATCACATTTATTGCACTGTATGGCATTATGCCCTAAAATAGAAATAATTAGTATTTATTTTATAATTAGTCTTCAAAATTCTGTGATAAGCATCAATAAATACATTATGCCCCACAATACCTTTTTAAAAACCACTACGTTTTCTTTTAAATTAAAGCCTCTCAATTCTTTACGGCCAGAAAAATCAAATTTTTGTAACTATCAGTTTTAGTTTCCATTGACAAACACTATTTCCAGAAAAGAACTGACAGCAACATGGTACTAACAATCAAAAGGAAAAAAAAAAAGCCCCAATGTTCTGCAGGTGAAGCAGTATGCAGAGTGATGCTCTGCTGTAATTTCTCCTCTAGGAATGGCCTTCTAAAGAACAAAAAAAGTTAGGCAGCTGAAATGATGGCATTTCTCATCTGGACTATGTAAATACATGAGCGCAATCCTGGCTTCCCTGTAGGAGCTGTGCAGTAACACTATTTAATATCACGAGAGGGCACCAGAGCCCATCTGAAAGGAAGTTACAGGCTACTTTCCTGTTGCAGCAGCTCTATTGCTCCACTGATCACATGCTCAATTCTGTGCCAGAAACTAATAGGGCAGTTTTGATCATATGCTCACAGTCAACATACACAGTCACAGACTTGCACATGTGAATCAGGAATTGTTTCAGCTTTGTTTTTTTTAACTGAGCCTTCATCTCTATAAACTAAATGCAACAATTTATCCAGCAACTAAAATAGAAATTAAGAAACTTGGTAGCTTTTAACAAATATGCTGTATATGTGTAATATACATTTCCTGCTTAGAATTATCAAGACTTTTTTCAGTCTAATTTGGGAACCATCACTTTTTAAGACTTGTGAGACAACTATGCAGCAACTGGGAGGCTCCTGTCTGGTCTGTGAAACAATTTCAGACAATCACATTAAAACAGGACAGTAACACAGGAAGGCTGTATTAAGAAAGCACATCCATCGTGCCTGTGAACTCAGAAGCACACAGAAAGCAGAACCTTGTAAAACACTGGACACTACTATAAAAAAGAGTATTTAATAAGTAATTAGCTTTTATTCTCATTTAATCTTTAATTACAGCAACGTTATGGCTCAGTGGCAACTCTGCAGATTTGAAAAACAGTAAAACTCCCAAAATAGAAGCACATTGTCTTAGGTACTTATTATATGTAGACATAATTGCGAGTACAATAGCCTATTTTTTTCTCCAAACTAGGAAAGAAACAGCCTAAGTCTTATAAGTTATTTGGGGAACATACCCTACTGAATAAGGCACTGAAAAATTAAAATACTTATTAGACATTAGTATAGCCACACAATTCCAAAGTCTTGGGGAATGAAGTGTGCAGTTCATTCTTCAGGTAATCAATTAGCTATCACTTCTGATCTCCTAAAACAAAGATCTCCAAAGCCCTGAGTACTATTAAGTTGTTTTACAGTTTAATTGAATCTCAATCCCCATGGTTAATCCATAAGGAGGAAAAGGCACAGAGATATAAAGGGGATATAGATAATCTAAAACAGAGACTAAGTTTCAAGAACACAAAGCTGACTCCTTAACACAGGTAGCATATTTAATGTTAAGGAGAACATGAAAAAACATTAAAAACTAGATCTAGGCATATTTATTTTGACAGCATTAGTCTGTTAGTATTTATCAAAGTATTTTTTCAATTATTTCTAATAAAGACAGAAAACATATCTACTGCATAGTAACTTATTTACACATGTCATCAGTATTTCCTAGTAACACACATACATGTATATAAATGCTTTGAACCTAATTCCTACAGAGTATTTTTTCATCTGTAAAAAAGTAGCTTAATCTCATCCTCAGCTAAAAGTTTCATCTTCATATGGAAAATAGAATTACAAATATCTATGTACATTTTAGGACTCAATGTAAGTGTTTATTATGCCTGGTTTACTGACCCCCTACAGAGGAGGGACACAGCAGAGGCAATGCAAAGCTCCCCATACTGCCTTGCCAAGGGGCCTTTACTCTTACCCAGAATGACCATCTCTGAAAGGTAAATATCAATCTGAACTGCTAACAAGCCTGGCTCATAACACACAGAAAATAATCACCTCCAAAATCCCAGATTTTAGAAATCCTACTCTACACCAAAACTCTACTCTTAAAATGCTGCAATGTACCTTCAAACAGGGTATGGACTACCTATCTAAAAGGATTTTTTATGACAACGGAAAACACTTCCTCTTGCAGTTCCTTGTACTTGGGAGTGAAAGGGTAGTTCAAATTCATGACCTTACTGCTCCAACTGATTACAGTAAAGAAGCAGTTACAGACAACTGACAAATCCCTTCAAATACAGGAAAACTGACACTAGCACAAAGTCATTAGCACATTGCTATTTTAGGATGTATGATAAAAGTTGGTGAGAAGAGATAAAAACAGTAAAATATCACATATTTCTTGTAAAAGGGAAATTGTTCTTTTAAGCTACAAATTGCAGCAGTGTCTGACAAAGGGGTTATAAAACCATGCACCCTTTCCCAGTGTTGTGGTCTAGATTCTGGTGGCTGAAACAGGAGCAACTGAGTTTGATGCCCATTTTAAAACAGGAGTTAAACTTAGCTGAACCTGTCGATACAAGCAGGCAGGACAAGTTTGGAAGGTGGAGGGAGAGCTGCATTTGACAGGCATTATCAAAATACCAATGGAAACTGCATGCAGACATGAACTTAGAATGTTCTACTCTGAAAAGTGACTACATGATAAACATACCCTTCTTAAAATACACTCCCTGCTGATTTCAGGTATAACTTCTCATTTGGTGAGAACAAAACATGCTTCCAAGAGTGGCTGATTAACACACCAGAATAAATATAACAAGACAGACAATTAACTGCAGAAATAGTCTTAAACTCTGAGATGGTGCACTTTGAATGTAACTGCAAAAATATAGCACAGGGCAGAAAGGCTAAAAAAAAATTGTGCAATTTTGTGAAAGCAAATATCCAAAAGACCTCAATTTCCAAATTTCAGGCTGATTTTGTAATGTAGCAAAAAGTTTATCAGTAATCAAGGTCCACTTCACTTGGAAGACAAAGAGGACACAGTGGAAACCAACAAGCTTGTGTCAATTTTCAGAGTACAACTGTCTATTCTGGCAGTTACATACTGATCTAGTACAGGATTTTAACAAGCTATTAGGCTTAGTTCACACTGCCAAACAGTTCAAAATGGGTCAAAGTCAGTATTTAACAATTTCTGCTGATAGAGGCAATCCTCTATACTGATCACAGCCTATTTTCTTGTAACTGAAAAAAAGTCCTTTAACATGTATCAAATGTGAAACAAACAAAACTTTGAATGTTTTAAATTTTAGATAATGCCTTCCAAAATTTGGTTTAAGTATAGTTTTCAGCAATATGAAAACTATGGTGAGAGTACTTTGAAAAGAAAGAAAGAAAAAGATTTCCATGATAACCCCATTGTCAGATGTTCAGAACTTTCTCAAAAGCCTCCATTTGGGCTGAAACTTTCCATGCTTGGTCTCAGCCCAAAGGTGCACTTTGTAGACCTGAAAAAGGAAAAAAGGTAAGTAAAAAAAAATAAAACGTGCTGAAACATCCCCTTGCCCAGTTTTACTTCGGGTATTCAGCACTTAACCTTGAAGGGGATACTGTACTGCAAATGTAATATATTTTAATTATTTAACCTTCTTATACAAATCACTCACACATTTCTCACTTAAGGTGTATTCTGTTAGGCATTTAAATTTTTTTTTCTGTTTTATTTGCACTAGAAGTACAGGGGATTAGGCTGCCTATTGCAAGCATGGGGACTGTGCACTCAGTAGTTACTAGAGCAACAGGCAACTCAATTTTTTATTACATCCAGTTTCATTGTATGATTTTTAGCATCCAAATTAAATGACTGCAGATATTTGCAGCAGGAAAGAAAAAATTTTATTAGGTAACCTCACGTTAGAGGCATTATCTTCTAAATATACTGTATACTGTGGTGGGGTTTCTTCAGATTTTTTAAATTTTTTTTTATTTTAATTTTTTATTTAAAGAAAGGTTGAGCTCCCATGTCATCTAACTAGCCAAAAAAAAATTTAAGAAATTGTTTTCAACATTCCTTAAAAAATACATCTGATAACAGAGAGCCACTACTGACAATGCCTTTGCTACTTCTTTGACAAATGTGGTTTTTTTGGTTTTTTTCCTTCCACCAGCCTGGTGTTAAACCACTGCCTTCCTGGCAAAGTATCTGGGCCATGAGGTTGACTAAATCAAAAATCACCTTTCAATACATTTTACATTGCGAGCACTGCTCACTTTTCTACTTCATCACGGCAAGGGGCATTAATGAAAGTCACTTCACTGTTAAACACATCATCTAAAATGTCCTTTAAGTGGTAACACAGTGGAGGAGAAACAAAAATAATGCACCTTTCCTTGTCATACTGTGGAAACATAATAGAAAAAAGACCAATAATTTTTACTGGGCACTCTATTGGGCTTCTGCAAGGGAAGAAAAATCAGTTGCTGGCCCGATACTGCCAAAGTGCCAGAGTGCCCTCCACTGTCAAATCAACGAGCATCTGAATGTGCTCTTCACCTTTCAGGAATGGCCCCTCTTCATTACAATACTGTTTAACAGCAAAGGTAATGTGACATCTCTTATGCAACATATATTTTACACATAGAAATACATACACACATACAAACAAAAAGTGTTTTTTTGGTTTTTTGTTTTTGTTTTTTTACCTAAATGCAAACTGGATGAGGATCCATGTGATGAAAGTGATGGCGGTGGCGTAAGTGAATGTCCTGGCGTTTGGCTTGGCAGAGGCATGCCTATTGGACTTGGAGAGGAGGAAAATCCCAGACTATTGTAAAATGGCTGCCCTATGGGTGCTAGGCTGCTACTAGATCTTTTGTACAAGTCAGAGCTAGTAGATAGAGAATCTCTCCTTGTGGCACTACTACTTGCAGAACTGCCAACTGAAGAAGAAATAAAAAGACCCTAATTACACAGTGTCAACTGAATAAAACCTATCCCCAACTACAGCTGGGCAAAAACAGATGCGATCACAATAATTACAGCAATCGTTATGACAAAGACAATTACTGTGATAACCACACATGCTTTTAAGTAAATCTAAGTGGGTATAAACATACCACTGGCAAGTAATTTCACCAACGTCCATGTCTTTCAACACTTCACACTAGACTTCTCACAGTAATATTGCAGTACTCTTTTAAATGCCTGGCTTCAGGCTTTGGGACAAATATGGAATTTATAAGATTAGATTACACTGTCACTTTATAGAATAAATGATTCTAAAAACATTGCCACTAAGTTATTTGATAAATTTTTTTCCACCATAAATTATTAGTCAGACAGTGACACTCATTTCAGGAAAAAGTCTAGAGGCAATCAGTTGTTGTTTAAGGGTTCACAAAATAATTTATATTGCTGTTCAGCTGTTTCTGAACTTCCTTGTTTGTGAACCCCTCACCTGTAAGAAAAAAATGACTACTTAAAATTCCCTAAGAGAATTATGGCTCTCAAAGAAGTGAGAAATGTTTTGAAAAGATATTATAAAGAGGGAATAGCCCAAGAAGAAGATGAGAAGCAGAGCAGAGATAGGAAAATTAGTTGAGAAATTAAAAATGTCAGTTTTACTAGTTCACTGCTATCAGTGTTTCTGAAAGCCAAATTAGACTAGAGGCTTTGGATAACAGTGTATTAGTGAAGGACCGGTTATCCTGCACAGCATCATTCAGCAGGGCGATGAGCAGTCTAGGACAAATTAGAACAATAAAAAGTTTTTAGAAATGTTAAATTCTAGTATCTGCTGCATACTAGTGAAATATAAACTAGTGTGCCTGTTTTAAACACTGGAACATTATTATACTCATGAACCAAACCAAGATTATGGCTATTTTAATAACAACTATCTTTGTTAAGCTGAATTTGGAAAATTGATTATTACTACTGACTACTTCAACTTAAAAAGGAAAGGTCAGAATTTGTACTTCCATAACCTTTATCCTTTTCAAGCACCTTCCTATTAAAGCTCGCAGCATGGCGCAATATAAAGGTCACCTGAAATTTCCCATTTTAAGACACTAATTTGTTTTCTCATAACATTAACAACTTGGCTAATATTTTTCATGCCAGGAACTTGCTTGGACAAAATTTTTAATAGAACTTCTGTCTAAACACTGCCATTTCAGAAATACTGGCAAAGCAAGGTGCTTTATCCTTACCAAAACAATCTCGCTACCTCTTTGAGGAGTTAATGCTTTCATGTACTCAGACCAAATACGCCAGCAACAGGAGACCTTCGTTTTCACACTCTTGGACTGAACTAAAAATCTTTGCAAAATCACAGTTCATCCATGTTCAGTACAGATCTGCTACAGTCTCAGAGCTGAAAACTTAAACTCCTGACCATACACTGCACATCTGAGATGGCTGATTAAGGTTGTGCCTGCAATTGAACTGCAGGGTGCCATGTCAAAAATGACTCTGAAACTGCTGTCCAAGATTCCACATTGTGTTGGAAAGGCCGGTAAGGCAATGTGGAAAGGAAGGTTTCTATTTCAAGTGCAGAGGAGACAAAAGCCAAACACAAGAAGTAGACTAGGGAGGGGGGGAAGAGAAAACAAGAAACCAGAATGAGGTAGAGAGAAAGGTCAGACAAAGGAGCCAACAAAGAGACTGCAAGAAAAACTGGTAAGCGCTTTCAGTTGGACTGAGGATGAGAAGAAAGCAGATCTGAAGAAAAGTTAGGCTGCAGAAGGTGTATGTGACTGTGGGGCAAAAATACTGGAATAGTAAGCTAATGATGGGAACATCACACAGTACAAGTAGAAACAAAAACATACTTAGGAGGGGGAGGGAAGCAGGAGATAAATGTTGCCTGGAAACTGGGAAGGAAGACATACTAGAGGAGAAGCCAGAAGGAAAAGATACTGGACTAACTAGGTAAGGAGATTGAGAATAAGAAACCAGAAGAGGAAATTAAGGCAACAGTTGAAAGAAATCTCAAGCTTTGAGACCAGCTCTAGAGGCTCTGGCTCAGTGAACCATATAAATGTTAATACAATGCTACATGATGGATTGTTACTTCTCCATCTTTCAGGGTTTCTTACTCAGCTAAATTACTGCAGCTTAACAAGTTACCATGAACCAGCTGAGCTGCATTTTCACACACAAGCAAACCTCACAAACCCCAGAAGATGATTTGCATTAGTTTACTCCTCTTCCCCCCTCTCTAGGATAGTCCAATTCCCTTGGTTGTTATAAGCCAGAAGAAGGCATCTGGAAAGCTGCCACAGTTGCTCTAATTCTTGGCTACCTATTAAGCTGCAGTAACTTATCACCATGTACCTAAACCTTTAAAATGGAGTATGAATAACTTTATTATAAAAGAACAGAGACTGTAAGTACATACAGTCATTTATATGGTATGTTTGCCACTTTCAGTTGTTACTTTGTTCAGTCATTCAAGCTAGAACATGCTCACCTTTGCATTTTTTGCAGCTATTTTTGTTCCCTGCAAAAACTGAAAATATAAGGGCAAAATGTGTTCTGCCATCTATCAGTCTTCAAGGCTATATTTTAACTGAAATTCAACCTTTTCAACACACTGACAGGAGTTACAAAGAAGCTGAAACCTTGGCACATAAAAAATTAAACTTGTTTTCCATTTGCCTCAATATGCATGAATACCATTTGTTTAAGTGCTTATCTGTGTAATTCAATTCATATATACATACAGGTCAGAACTCTAAAAAATAAATAAATAACCAGGAAGAATTTTTAAAGTGGCTGTTAGGGCAAGTACAATTTATACTTGGCAGAAGGGCACTTTTAATATACTTTTATTCTAATAATACTTAAAATATTTCAGCTTTAGATAGCACCTTTCATCAGCACTTCTCAAACTACAAAAGCACAGGGGTTCCTGCTTCCCTGTGCAAACCACCATGCTAATTAAATTACCCTGGATACTGCTGCAAGATTTCAGCATGTGCTCTCTGTGCTGAGGGCTTTTGACAAAACTCTCGAACTGACCTCTGCTACATGAAAAAGGCTTAATCTCCCGTGCCAGAAAAAGCTATGCTGATTTTCTTAAGTAGATACACAACTAAAATTTGTGTTCTATGGAGGTTCTTCAGATAAAGCAGGATAAAAACTTTTATGACTTAAATCTATTCTACCTAGAGACCTTAAATAGGTGCACTGTATTAAATATATATATTTATTATCACTATCTACCAGTGTAATGAAACTGCACCTAGAGTGAAACAGCTGCTCAGGATTCACTGATACCACCCTACAAGTAGCTCAGGACAAGTTATATTACATAATAAACACTTAGACAGCACATTTTGTAAATAATATTTACTTGCTGTGGCATTAAGGAAAATTAAGGAAACCTACACTACTGAGTAGCCTCAATTTTTATTTTTTTTAAATTGAACCTGGGATGTTTTGAGTCTCCTCTTTAAAATCAAACACTGGACAGGATCAGTGCAAAAACCTGATTTTGGACTTCCTAGCACCAGTTTTGTCGAAGTAAATAATTTTTCTGATTATTTTATGAAAAACAACACCGAGAAAAACTCTGTGTTGGTATGCAGTATATTTGATGTCACTAGTCACACTTAGTTACCAAACAACAACTACCATATCTTAACTCTGAAGGGTGTGGTTTTTTTTCTGTTTTTTCTCCCCCATATATTAAGCCATCTTGTAATATTTTTTTTTTTTAAATTACTTTCCTTAGGGCTAATTTTCCTTAGTTTTGGAAAGAATACTGTTAGAGTACATACAATTCCCCCAATTTCTACCCATCTGCAAGATACGTAAGATTAAACATGCTCCACTGATTTAATTAAAATAATATTAGTAATAAGAAGCAATTCAATGCTGTAAATTTAGAGATTAATAGCAAAAGGAAATATTCTTTAAAAAAATATTTCTCTTGCCTTACTAAAACTGAATCTGAAATATAAGAAAACCTACCTTGCATGTTTAAAAACTGCGTGAATATGAAATTTCTGCTTTAGAGCAGAAACATGATAAAATAATTTATTTAAAAAAAAATATAAACAGGTCAATAATATCTAGGAGCATCTGTTGAAATAATTAAAGGCCCCAAACGTGCGCAGAGCTATTTAGGCTTAATTATATCTAAGATTAAACCTGCTAGAGTTAACAAGGACTATTCTTGGGTGTTAAGACTTTTTGTTTTATAAATCATTTAAAAATGTTATGGAAACAAGCACTTCAATATTAGATCAAATTTAGAAAGTCATATGCTATTTAATCTGTTTGAAAAAGAAATCAGGAATTTTTCTGATATGATAATTACAACAAAAGAATGCATATCTTCAGTATCATAAATTGTTATTTTAACCACAGAATGAAGACTTCCTTGAAAACAAAAGCAGCTTACTGAAAAACAGTAACAAACTTCTGGGGCAGAGTACAGTGATCAGTATGGAAAAGTATTTTGGAGATACCTGTGACCACAGGATATAATTCAAAAATGCATCTTGTATACAGAACCCAAGTGAATTTAAAAAACTTTTTTTATTTCCCTACAATTTGCTTTAAATTTGAATAACCTATTTTTGCGTTCTTTTTAGAAACGTATGTGTATATATGATGCCTGACACAGATACATTTTTTCGCTTAACACAAAAGTCTCACAGAATGTCCTCACTATATTAACAACCTACCTGATGAGCCAAATCCACCAAGTGCAGAGCCGATAGCTGCTCCTAAAGAGCTGCTACTTCCAAAGCCAAGAGATGTGCTTCCTGGTTGGCCAGGACCATGTGAAAAAAGGGAACTGCTCTGGGAGTTATTGGTCAAAGAGTTACTGCCATAAAATGAATTGGATTGTAGGCTACTATTTGTTTGCTGTTGCTGTTGTTGTGGCTGGGCACCAAGTGGCCGAAAAAGACCGTTCGTGGCTCCCGCGAGATTGTTTGCTGTTCCTCCAGCTGAAGCAGCTGCAGCTGTAAAACACATGTTTTCAATCATAATTACTCTCTCGAACATTTCTGACTGAAAATGGACTACTCAGAACTAAATTGTGTTTCCTTGAAACCCTCTTAAAACAAGCAGAAATTCACATATTAAAGGACTAAGAGACTCAATAGTATTACATAATCTTAATTACTCAAGAAAAAAAGGTGAAGACAGCACATGTTTTAGGCTAATCAAGGCTGCAGAATTGTTAATGTAATTGAGGGAGTTTTCAGTATAAACATATAAGACATCACTGTTTACTGAACTTTTTATATCCAAAGTTGCAGTAGCAGAGTTGCAGTTAAGAGTCATTCAAAGACATCTTCAGCTACTGTCAGAAGCAAGTTCCGCATAAAGAAAGAAGTTGATAGATTAACTTAAAATCTAATTTTCTGAATGGATTAAGTTAATTAATCCAGGGTTAATATTCTGGATTTTAATTTAACGTGTAATAAATGGTTCAGTAATGCTAGATCTTACAACTGGTAAAAAAGAAGAAGGAAACTAGAGACTTTTGATGTAACTAATTCTCCTCTTTCGCTTTTCATTCTATACATAGGTTTTTCCTTGCCACACTTTTCAGGAGAAAATACTTTCATGAGAAAAGCATAGCAAGGCTCCAGAGCAGTCCATCTTCTGCCAGGCCGAAGCAATGAAATGATGCTTCCTAGAGGACATCATTTAGGGGATTGATGAGAAGTGCATGTTATAATGCATGGGGAGAGGAAGGAGAGAATGTTCCTATCTGACAAGTAACATTTGCAGAAACATGCTTGTGTATGTACGGCAAAAGGACTGTAAATTCCAATTAAAAATGGAAACCCCGTCTCTGAGAAACAGCATTGTCAGAGAACAGGAGGAGAGAGAATAATAAAGCAAGCATGAACAGTATATCATTTAAAACTAGAAAACTTCACAGATGCATAGAAAAGAAACCTCTGTGCAGGATAAAATATTTACCTGCTTGTGCTGCTGCAGAACTGATTAGAACAGGAGTTGAGGCAACCAATCTGACTGGTGCGCCAAGGCCAGTTCTCGCTCCAGGGCCTACTACTAAGGCACCAGTCTGATCGTAATAGGCAGTGGGAGCCAGCACTTGGTAGCCTACACAACACAGGAGACAAGGATTAGTAGTAGAGATAGTCTCATACAGTCAGCATTTCCTCTCTCCTTGAAATATTCTAATCACAAACTACAAACCAGCATTTCTGCCACACTGTCTTTAAACATCAACTGGACATCAAAGGAAAAGCAGTAAACATCATAAAACACTGGGACAAAATCAGATATAGAAATGCTTCAAGTAGTTTTTTACTAAAATAACTGCTAAAATTAGTTGTCTAAAGTTGAACTTATTGTCAAGGTTAAAGTTTCTAACACCACAGTGAGAAGGTACAGGTACAACACAGCTGATAGTATTTGGATCATTATCAAATCAATTTCTTTCAGCAGTTTAAAATACATTTCTCTTGTACTCATTTGTACATGGAAAAGCTACCGAAATGTGTACAATTAAAGGGCTGAGCTAAATGCAAGTCTGGCAATTCCATATGTTACCTAGCCACACTTAAAAGACCATCTGCAAAAACACATTAGGAAAGGAATGCTATGTGTGCAGGAATACCTTGGACCAGTCAGTTACATAGGAATAAATGACTGTGATCCAAGAATAACACTTCATTCAGTTGACATTTAAGAATTGGAATTGATGAAGAAAAGGAGGGGGAGTTGGAAAAGGAGAAAAGTAAGCAGTAGGAAGGAATACAGGATACAACATATGAATAAAGAAAAGCAAAAGAGACAAAAGAAAGCCAAGCAAAAAACCTTTATTTAGGACAAGAGCAAGAGAATTAATTTTAAAGCTCTTGACACTTTATAGTGAAGTAGATGAACTGGAATAAGAATTCCTAAAATCGGAAAGACAAACTACAATAGTCTAAGAAAGAGTGCTGACATTTAAAATATAGCAATTTCTAATTGTTAGGTTGACTATTCTTATGAAGCAATAAAACAAAACCCAACGGAATTTCAATATTCCTCCCACGTTCAAATATATACTAACACTATTAAGACATCAGCTGCCTTGTTTGTTCAGAATTAGGTCTAGCAGAGTTCTCTCTGAAAGACATATGGACCTGAACATATCTGGACTTCCAATTTCAGGTAAGTACCACAATCACCAGCCTTCCAAGTGATATTTTCTCCTCAATTTCTAAAACATCTCTGTAATCTCTTCTGCCTAGACATGCTCCAAAAAAAAAGAGCTGGAAATATCATCTGCCTTTTGGCCTGGTGCTTACAGTGCTCTGCAGGGAAGCTGGATACACACGTCCAAATTCTCACACATTAAGAAAATCTGAAGATATGAAGACTCAGCTAGTACTGGACAGGAGAGGAGCAATGAAAATCCAGATCCTTAGGTTTAATTCACAGTTCTGGAGGTGAATGCATTATAATGGTTATGAAAAATTGTCATTGCTATCATTCTAAACTTGTTTGTTCTCACTGCTCACTAGTTGCTTTGCATTCCAGGCACATCTACCTTCTCTTTCCCACCAACAGTGCAAGAAGACAGTTGTCCTCCACACTGTCTGAGTATTTGGCTAGTTAAAACCAACCAAAATCAGTTCTTACACTCGAACTGGTTAAAAAACCTTTGCTAGAGGTGGCATTGCATCTTCCACTTACAAAAATATTCTCTGCTGCTCTACTCCTTCACCACTAAGAAAGGTTGCTACATTCCCAAGGTAGGGAAAGGTGAGAAACTGTTGTCTGCTTTACTGTTGTTTCGTAGAGAACACAAAATATTAGATTAGTGACACAGTAGGAAAGCTCCTTGTAATGACGTGTGTTCCTGCACACATGAGCAATGTTTAATTACTAGTACCTACATAATTTCTGCTTTAACTTGTAGCAGGTTCAATTGATAATATACCATGTTGGTTCTGCTCTTTGTTCCTGCTGTATCATAAAACCACTTTTTCAGAACTCAGAATTGGCTGATACTTACCAGTGTTTACTCTGTCCACCTACTCTCTTCAAATGTACAAACCCATGGATAATGCTGTAACTGTGTAAGTGTAACTGTATAAAAACCTCACTGATTTTATGCCTACACCCTTCCGCTCATGTGAAACTCACTTACAGCTTTTTATATGACTTCAGACCCACAATGCAAACAAGCCTATTTTTCAATGCAAAATAGTTGGAGGGGGGCAGGGGAGATAACTTACACTTTGCATAAATTAAACTTACTGAAATTAATACTAATGCAGTTTAATACATTAATATTAGATTTTCTAAAATAATTTACTCGTATGACTGCTAAATGAAAAAACAGAAGCAACCTGCCCCTGCTCTTTACACTACAGGATGCCCAAGCCCTCCTGGTATTTCCCTGATATTATCTGAACCTGTGATCCACCCATAGACAGTACATTTAAAATAAGTAATGATAAGCTAGGTCAATAGCATCCAGATACTGTCTGTCACAGAACAGACAGTTCTGAGACACGAACCCATGCATGAGAACTGATGGGTTCATCTCTGTTTCCAGTTTCTGAAATACATTCTGAACCAAAATAGGCCTCAGCTTTCTACTTAAATCTACTACAACAAAGCAACATAAGGACTATTTGTGGAATTGCTAAAACCTTGCTAAGTGCATCTGCAGCCTCAAAGATATAAAATTTTTTGCTTTGATGTCAAAAATAAAATTTCAGAGAGACCATCTCAGATCAGGTTAAATAACTGAAGAACAGCTCTCACAGCAAAACTCAGATCTCCTCCTTTCCCTTCCTTTGCACTATTCCACAAACTGTTCCTCATCCCAGAAAGGTGAGCACAAAGCTGGAAACCTCCCCTGCCTTCTCTCTTATCAAAGATCTTTTCTCTAATTCCCTCTCTTCCTGCTTCAGCTTTTATTACCTTCCTCACATCATTATCTCTCCCTGTGGCTGTGCAATTTCCCCTCCAAATTAACAATTATCAAAGCTCACTTCAGTGCGTTCACATTCAAGTTCACTGTGGTGTTCTCATGCAGTCAGGAAACTAAAACAGTTTCCTAATCAGTTCCTAATCACACTTTTTATTTTAGAGTTCAATTGGTCTATCTACTTACTGTCTCTGTACCAGCAGGGAACATGAAAGTAAACAATCTAGTTTATCAATATGATGTTTTGCTGAAATGATTTCTAAATGTCTCCAGAAACCACACACTCTGAAAAACTTTCTGATTCTTATCACACAAACCTTGAATATACTTAAAGAATAAGAGGAAATCTGTTCTCTTGGCTTATGCAGCTCATCCTTACTGTTGCACTTATCCATCCAGTAATGCAACTTCCCTCAGGGATGACATCTAAATGTATGTCAGTTTGTCACTTCTCTCTACACAATTTAAGTTAACAGATGTGACACTTCTTACTGCCAACTCAATTATCTGCCCCTTTTAAAAATGCCATCCTCTCCCTCGCCAACTCTCCTTCTCCAAAACCTGAACCCCTATAACCTTTTGCTTTTTCTGATGAAGAGATGCACAGCCTTCTCTGCACATACTCTCACAAACCAAATTCAGAACTTCCTATCCAGCCAGTAAATCATTTATACTTTCTATAACCACTTCTAATAGGTTGAACCTGAGTTGACTGAGGGGCTTTTGGGCCAATTGTGCTTTTGCAATTTTTGCACATAAAAACCACATGGTGGTGCGGGAATTTCCCTTTTTGTTCCAGCCCTCCTGCCGGAAGGTGGAGGGGAGGGCCTCCGANTAAATCATTTATACTTTCTATAACCACTTCTAATAGGTTGAACCTGAGTTGACTGAGGGGCTTTTGGGCCAATTGTGCTTTTCCAATTTTTGCACATAAAAACCACATGGTGGTGCGGGAATTTCCCTTTTTGTTCCAGCCCTCCTGCCGGAAGGTGGAGGGGAGGGCCTCCGAGCCTCTGGGCCCTGGCCTGGGCTCTCCCTTCCCCCCCGCCCCTTCCCCTCGA